>JAOVVB010000035.1:3147758-3170781 GCA_028570985.1 Heterobranchus longifilis | reverse complement strand
ATCGTATCATTTAATACAAGCCTCTCAAATTCATATGTCTGAGGATTATACGATACATTCACTACCGTACAGTAAAGTAGGCTATTCATTATAAAATACTGCTTACATATTATGTGAGGCACAGTAACTATCTATCCATTCACCCATCATCCATGCCTCATCAGTACCACTTCGCCTGTGTAGGATTGCTGGGGGCCTGGAGTTCATCCCAAACCAATGTGGGCACAAGCAAACATACTAAATGCCCAATCATACACTACGAGCACTTATAAAGTATACTGCAATTAGCATATAATGCATGTCTTTGATCAGTGGGAGAAAACCCACAGGAAATCCACCAATCACGGCAAGAACATGCAAACTCCACACACAGACCCAGTTCTGAAGCTGTACGGTAAAAACTATACTCATCAATTAAAACTAAACACTAAGCCTCAGTACCACCTGGTATCATCATACTATCCTGTCCCTCCCCTGAGCTTCCTCTCTAAATTAAAGAAAGACTATAGCGTATCTAAGTACACAGATGTTCATGAGTACATTTGCTCCCAAACTAGTGCATTAGCGGCGGTCTCTCACTTTTTCAGTATCTGTTTTTTTTTTTTTTTTTGGTCTAGGTTTCAGATATTTTTGTGTTTAGCTGTGGTGGAAAGTCTTGGCCAAAGAGATGATTCTTTTCACCATATTTATTATTATTAAATTCTAATGTGCAGCTTTGGTTTTGTGATTTGCTTCCTAACAGTCTGAATAAATCACAATCACTATTAAGCTACTGTCCTTTTTATACTTCTGTATGTTTTCATTTAGGCAATGCTTTATTTTGCTGCATTGAAAATGCTTAAGGACACTACTTTTACACTCGTAAAAAATATCCTGAAGTTGAGTCAGCTATTTGTTTGTGAGTAAGAGTCACTCGGTCAGGGCTGTAAAAGCTCAGAGTATCCATGATACCTCAGGAAAGCTTTTTCATGATATTACTGAGATATTTTCATACAACCCAACCTGACTAAAGGCTCAAAATACTGCTATTCCATACTCAGCGACCTAACAATTTTGTTCTACTTAGTAAAAGGTGGTGTTTGAGCTGAACAGATTAGAGACCTTGTTCTCGACGGCCAGCACGAGCAGGCAGCAGACATCCACAGCTCCGCTTTCAGACAAAGAGCTCAGAGTAGGTGACTTCGACAGCTCCGGACATGTGCTGGGACAGGGTGAGCCTCCGGGCTCTTGAGCTACACATACACAGAAAGAATTACTAATGATGAAAAACACTCCTAAATTTGATTTTGGGTAATTATTTTACCTTGTCTTTTTTGAAGATGAAACACGTTAATAATATAATACACTGCTTTGGGTGTAAAAAGGCAGTATTGAGGATCAGGACGCTAAGAGATCTGAGCGCATAAGCATACCCGTTTTCAAAATGACCAGGTGGAGGGAGTCATCTCTGATGTAGGAAACAGCAGCAATGTCATGGATAGGTACTCTCAGGATGATGTCTTCTCCGTCACGCCACACCAGCTTGATGTTGTACGCGGACAGGCTGACCACGGCATCTTGCTCTGATGTCAGCTGTCCAGCCAGCTGGTGGGACTTCTGGAAGCAGAAATAAATGAACAAATGACGACAATAATAATAATAATAATAATAATAGTTTCCTCTGTGACTGATTATCATAAAGCAGAAATGAAACCATGCACTTGTTATCTTACTCTGGCATTGTCAATCAGCTGCAAAACCTCAGTGCGGCTGGAAGGATTCAGGTACCCTGGGACTGAGGTCAGCTGCCCTAGATACTACAATGTGACAAAATACAAACATACAAGACACAAGAGTAGATCATCTACTGGCCTATCAACAGACCTTCCATCAGTGGTTTTCTTGGTTGGGTGAATAAAATATAGTCAGGAAATCGGGTAATAAATGTCAATGTAGACTGTTACGGCTCTAAAAATGGCTAGCATATTATTGTACCGTCTGGACACAAGTTTGGACATTTATTTTCTACTTTCTAGAACAATACTGGAATTTATAAAAATTATGATAGAATGCATACGACATCAGGTAAGTATGTAACAATGACAACAACAACACCAGTCAGTTGTTATTTTAAGACATGAAGGTCAGCTGTTTAAGCCCTACACACTGTGTATCTTTCATGTTGCACGTCTACTGAGATAATTCTCACCTTGACCTCTTTCTCGATGTAGTCGTTGAGCAGAATGTCTGGATCAATGCAGTGGTCCGGGACAGAGAGTGAGAAGGTGTGAAGAGGCCGTCTTTCTGCACATTTGTCCTGAGCTTTCTTATCTCTTCCTTTCTCTCCCTTCAGAAATACGCGCTTAAATGGAGACACGATACCCGGCTGTGACAACGAAGGAGAAGAAGGAACGGGAGAATAAGCAAAGCAGAAATTTTACACATGGCGCTGTGGAGCAAACAATGCACAATGACTCCACTGGTATAGTCATTTAATAACTCAACACAACTGATCTGTGTCTCCTGTGCTCCTGTGGAAACTGTAACCATAGTAACCAGAAGCATATACTTTTCTAATGTAAGTTGAAGCTAATTTACACTCACAGACAGACAGACACAGACATCTAAGTTACATGCTGACTATTGTCTTGTGTCAGCAAAAACAAGATGGCTGGACTATTCGTGCACAGCACAAATGTACAGTATTCCTTGAGTGTCTGACACCTTCTATTTGAGAAATATTCCATGCACAGAAAAGACAATAACTGCTAATACAATGCTTTTCTAAACATTAGCAGAGGATTATGACCTTGAAACTGGTACCGTACTAGGGTTGAGTATTTTCTCAGTGGTTAACTAACAGCTAAAGTCGGCCTAGTAACAAACAACAACTGTGCACATTTTCCCTTCCTCATTTTCCAAAATTAAGAAATGTATTTTAAACAAAAAACCTTGTCAAATTTGAATAAAACCACACAGTAGCAGGGGGAAGAATTCAATAAGAGGAATAAAAGGTTTACCAGAAAGAAACCTACCTCTGTCTCCATGATTACTCACTAGAAACTCTATAGCGCACACATGCAAGAGTAGAAGAGTAACTGTCGCCTTCGGTGCTCTTCAACACAACGCTCCTTTACAAACCCAGTTGCGGCTCGCAACAGGTGGCACGTGGCACGCGACGAATCAGACGCGAGCCATCAGAGCAGCAAACAGCCCTCAAAGCAGCAAACTCCAGCACACTCCACCGCACAAAAACACACTGACGCAACCGCTCATACCCTTAACCGCGCTGCAAAAAGGAAGACAAGTGATCACAGCTTCCTGTGATGAGACTTAAAAAGGTATATGAAACTGCCCTTGATCCGTCTGGCTGTTTATGTGAAAAACACATAGCTACTCTGTTAATGACTAGACACCAAAATCAGTTTTAAAAAATAATAATCTCAAAGCCAATCTAACCACTTAAACATTCCCCAATACACAGCAATATACATCATAAGATCATTTTCTGGTTCAAAGAACAAGCTTTTACCTTTTCTGTAACTTACTTTCTGTGCCTCCTTTCCAGTCACTGGTCTTGAAACTACTTTAATTATTTACAAGGCACAGGGCTTGCTACACTGGGATGCTACAAGAGCATCAACATTTCTCAAATCTGCCCCTACATGTAATTTGAGAACATTCGATGCTACAGGTGAACTAAACTCACTCAGAACTGCTGCCCCCTTTGTAACTGTCTTTACTCCATCTATATGATCAATTGGTCTGAACGAGAGCGCTCGAGCACTTATCAAAATGTTATGTCTTAAAAGAGCTAGCTATAATGAGAAGTTTAAATTCTGGTTATATCATTTACCTTTGGATAGTGCATGATGCTCAGACTACTAGATACTCAGATACTGAGTTCACACAGGCATTGGGAACAGACTTGAAAAACTTTACTGAGTAAAATGCTTACTTTGTAGACTTCAAGCATTCAATAGTTCACTGCTGCTACAACCGGAACTTACACACCCAAAACATAACGACTCCATGATTTACAGTATAAGAAAACTTGTGAAAAGTATTTATAGTGCTGCTTATGTGCAGGCTTAAATAGTGCCACCGTGTGGTGATTACCTAACACCAGCCTATGTTTCATTTTATATACAGTATATGAATTTAGTGTGCATGAGAAACTTTTTTTTTTTTTTTTTTTTTTAAGTAAAAAAAGTATTTTTTTCCCTTAGCATCCAGTAAAATACACTGCCTGGGAATGAATGAATGGATGGATGGATACATGCAAATACTTAAGAGCCTTTGTTTGAATAATTACTGCAGTCAATAATATATTTCAGCTGGCAAACTTTCTTTTAACCCTAACTAACGCAATGAGAAGCTACTCATTTCTTAAACAACCATGTTGGATGATGTGTCCTGTCATCATGGAACAGATGTTACTGGGTGTTGGGCCATGTCCACACATAACTGGGTCATTTTAAATACAGAGATTTTTATCTGTGGTTTTGGCCTTTCGTAAACATGCAAACGTAGACTTTACATGCATGTACATACACGTGCAGTTGCTTGCACATTACGTTAACAAACAGAGGTGCTTGAATGTACTACGAAGTTCACTGCTGCTACAGACAAAACTCCAACGACACAGACCCCGCAGACAAGGACGGCGGTTTTGGACGAGACCCGTCGGACTTCTACAAAGCGCAAACGGTAATGTTTTGTCTAGGCTTCTGATTGGCCCCTTGTTGATTAGGGAGGCTCCTAACCACTTAAGCCACTTAACAGGGCATTTTGCGTTTTCATGTGTACAAAAATATTTTTAAAACGTAGGTCATGTGGACACAAAATTATTTTTTTTAAAATAAAGGAGAAAAATCTCAGTTTTTAAAAATACCCAGCTACGTGTGGATATGGCCTTAAAAAGGATAAAAATAAATAAATAAATAAACAAACAAAAAAAAAAAAAAAAACATACAACTAAGGATATTGTTGAGATTGCTGGAACTGGGTCTAATATTATTAAAACCTGGAAGAATGGTGCAAAACTGTGAGCTACGAGGAAGAAATCATAAATGAAATGCTTGATGACGTGGCATCAAACAAAAATTTACAATAGAAATCACAGCCATGATTAACAGTATAGTAAAGTAAGGTAGATCAGTTCCGCAAACACATTGGGACAAAACAGCTATGTGACCATAAGAAAGCCACTTGTTAGTGAGACTAATCAGAAGGCTTCAGTTTCTAAGGGAACAGAGATTGGACTTTGGAGCAATGGATGCATTCAAACTGAACCCATTCTGGAGTGATGGAATAAGGATAAGAAGGAAACATACACACATCATGCAAATTGCCCACAGCAAAAGCCTCTGGAGGCTGTTATGATCTGGGGTTGTTTCAGTCAGTCAGATCTAGGCTCAGCAATGTTATGTGGCAAAAACAATAAAGTCAATCGACGACCTAAATGTACTGAATGACCAGGTTATCACATCCTTTTAGTTTTTTCCCCTGAAGACACAGAAATAAGCCAGAACATATTATGAGTATGGCTCTGGGAGCATGAGAAATTATTTTCAGACAAACTGGACACAATGTTGCATCCCATAATCAAGGCTAATGATGGTCTAACAGAATATTACAGTGTGCAACTTTTTTTAGCCAAGCAGTGTATAAACTGTATGGACATAAGCCTAAACAATTCAGTTTGTAATCAGATATCAGACATCGAATGAACTTTCGATCCAAACAAGAAACTTTTTTGAGTTCATAATTTTTTTAATCAGATTTATATCCAGTAGAAAGTTTCACTGTGTCAAAATTTCCCCAGGTTTTCTCTTAGCAATCGCACAAAGAATTTTATTAATATGATTAGCTAGTGAACCCTACCTGTTCCAGTCATAAACAATCAAACAACCAGTACAAGTTAAATTAACGGATCTGTCTCCTAGACCCACACTAAATAATAATGTTTAAAATAAAACACAATAAGGCATGCAGTTACAGGGACATTCTCAGTGGCAGGCTGGTTTAATGAGGTCCTATGAAGAAAAAAAAAGTCCATTTACTATTGTGGAAAGTCCATGAAACAAATTAATTCATTTATTTATTTATTTTCTCTGACGGGGGTCATGTTGGCAACAAGATTCTAATAGCACTTACATTATAAATGGTCATAACCTGCTATAATTACCTGACCAGGTTCACATTGTCGTTCTTGGAAGAAAAACTCGCACAGAACAGGAAATGCAGAAAGCGCAAAAAAGTTCTTTATTCTCAAGCTTCTCCTCTGGCAGAAAACATTTATATTACAAAGTACTAACAACAGAGACTTCTTCCAGAAGTGTTCGTTAAGGATCTCTTTGCAAAAATTTTCACCATCTGCAATTTTAGCACTTTTGTTAAAACTGAAATTTTTTTTGTGTGTCCAAGATTATGTGGAACACCCAGCATTAAGGTCGCTGTCTATATTAATTGTTAGTACACAACAATTAGCTCTGACCGAGTAATCTGATTGGACGAGAAACATTCCACAAGTAGTGATAACAGACAATAACAACATTGAGACATTTAACTACATGCATCACTTCACGTTACAGGTGTTCTACAATCAGTAATTACACTGTCGGTCAACAGCAGGGGTGAAAATAGATCAGGACGGGAACACAGTACTGAGGAGAGTCTCAAACCCTGAAAACCCACATTCAAAACCGGTCACAGAAGCACTTTCAACAAAATAAAAAAAACACACCTGATACTGTTATGTCATCTTAAACAACACATTTTCTCCTCAACAACTGCTTCCGAGTCATTCTGAATCGCATCTGAGCCATCTGTGTTATTTTATTTACGGCTACAAACTAACTCGCTCCTAACACAAGGCGGAATCTGAAATCGCTCTCAAGCCACTGATCAAGGGCACTACTTGGCGTGAATGACAAAAGAGTGCACACTCTACATAGTGCACTAGCTTTCCATTTAACACTAATTAGGATTTAAACAAGGGACCTGGAAAGTATTCTAAAGCGGAATAGGTAGAAATATAAAATGAAACTTATGAGATTCCTAGGACTGTCCACCATCTAAATAGTTTATTCTCTTCACCTTTTGGCTACAAAGTACTGGTAAACATGTAAAACTACCTTCACTCCTGTTAATTACACTAATTGAAAATCGTAGAAGATGTGTGTTGGCGGTGCAAAATAACTTGTTAAAAAAAACTAACAAATCATACTCTACTGAAAATAAATTTGTGGAACTGTTGTATAAAAGCAAATATCACATAAGAGGGAGGGCTGTTGAATATCAGCATAGTTGTGATATATGGAAACAAAGCTAATAATTAAAATAGGTATGTTATTATAAACCTGTGATTAGCTTCTAGTAGTGCATTGCAGTTTATACAAATGACTGAGCTGTTTAACATAACATGCATTTAATTTTAGCAATGTACATTACATACAAACTATAATATAAAATAAGGTAAAATAAAATCCATGTTAATCATATTTCATAATCTTTGTATTTACCCAATCGTTGCAGGCCAGTACCAGTGAGTAACGGGTTAAGTCGCCTGTGTGTCTCCATAATGATGTGTACTAAATGCTGGTCCCTGGCATGAGAATAAAGTCAAGCCCATGATGCATCCCACCCTAACTTCCTATTTCTAAAAGGAAATGTAGGATCAAATCTCAGGCCCTAAACAATTTCCACAGGCTCTTTAATCCTCTGGAAATTAAATGAACAGAGTGTCCTGTCACTAATGATCTGTGCAGTTGTTACAGTGTACATAACGTATGAAGCAATGAATCCAAATAACGGTTTTAATTTCAGTCACGGACAACTGAAACAGAAATAAATTAAAACTTGTAAGACTTCCAGCAGCCTGCCCCACCTGCTGACGGAGCAAATGGCACTCATTTCCTCAACACGGTCTGTAAACTCCCTGAGAAACCCCTATGATGACGGCTCAGCTGAGGGAGTGTTATTGTTTTTCAGATTAGCAAGAAACAACGCTGTGGTGATTCCTTCCCTGGCTCCTGAGTAGGCAGTCACGGGGGAGTCATATCCTGTCTGAGTCTTTAGCAAGCCCTGCCCTTTATTCTCCCTTGTGTATGCAGAGGGAAAATCTACATGGCAAGGCTGACAACATTGCCTTGCAGCACAGCGCGATTATGAAATAAGATCTTACACATATAAAACAAGGGTATGAACATTTTACAATAGTATATTAAACAAGCATTGACACATGCTAGGGTTCAAATCATTTACATGCGTAAAAACATAAAACCCTAGTCAGCGCTTTCTACTTCTGTTTGACCGAACACTTTGCTTTAGAAAACTATACAGCAGGTCTATTGGATATCATGATTGGTCAGAAGGTGTTGATAATTTTTTCTGTAACAGCAGCTCTATTATGCACATTCAGCTTTCACATTTATACACATTTAAAGCACTCGATGTAATAGAGGCTTATTCTTTAGTAACAACTGTGACTAAAGAATAAGCCTCTGAAAGAAACAGTGTCTTGTAAAAGGGGATGTTATAACTAGTTTGACTAACTTGTTGCAGGAGTTTTCCATGTCAAAAAAATGCTAACTACATGGGTGAGTCAAAAATTATGCTCGGTGTCTCATCAGTGCTTTCCGTTCAAGGCTACGGTCGCCCTAGTGACTGCTGTGCAGGTGTGAACCTGTTACATTAGTTCATTTGCATCGATGCAAGCAAGAATGGACGCCCCACTTGTGATTTGCACAAAAAAAGGGCAGTGTGTAGTGATATATATATATTTTTTGTCGTTTATTAGTTTTTTTTAGATTGGAGGAGGTACCTGATGCTGAAACAACCCATGAAAGAGCATTAAAAAAAAAGCTTTTGGAGATCTGCAAACAAAATTTGGATTGATACTCTAAAGGTGACAGTTTCTTATATAAAATCTTTGCTAGTGACAAGACATGGATTCATCATTACAACCTAAGAGTTAACAACAGAGTATGTAATGGAAACATCATTAATCACTGAGAAAGAAAAAATTTAAAAGCCAATCATCAGCTCGAAAATTAATGCTTACAGATTCTCAAGGACCAGTATTGGAACATCATCATGAAAAAGGTTCGATAATCAACAGCGCTCGTTACAGTGAGACGCTTATTGAAGAGGTGAAGCCTGAACTTCAGATTAAACTCGGAGGACTGCTATTCAAGGCCGTCATGATCTCGCATGAGGATGCACGTCCGCACACTTCTGCCCACACTGCCGACATACTGCAAAAACGTCATTTTGAGGTGTTAAAGCATCCTCCTTATAGTCCTGATCCTGCTCCATCAGATTTTCACCTGTTTGGTCCCCTGAAAGTAGCCCTACAAGGATGAAGATTCACTTCTGATGAAGTGAAGACAGCAGTGCATTCATGGACCGTGGGTCAGTCTAAAAGATTTTTTGATGTGGGAACACGAAAGCTGGTTCACAGATGGACAAAGTTTATTAAAAAAAAGCAAGGAGATTATGTTTAAAAACGATTTATTTATCTGATCTGAAAGTGAATTCAAATGGATTCTACAACCAGAATGCGGATAAGTTTTGACTCACCCTTGCATAAACAAACATAATTTGTCAATACAAAAAATTATTATATAAGTAAAAGTTGGCAAACTGGTTTTGAGGAATGAAACACTTCAGGAAGTGCAGTGATTGGAAACTAATCAACATAACAGTAAGTCCGCTTCACAACACCAAATGACCAAAGAAAAATAGGCAAAGCATTATTCTGAACAGTTAAATATCCATGATAATAACAGTCATGATGATGATGAGCGGTTGTTTAATAAACAGGCTAGTTTTTATTTTCCAGTTAAAAGAGGCTTCTGGTCTATGAATGGTATTAACTTCTTTATTACTTAACGTTATTAAAAAAAAACACTTTTTGTAAGGACACACTGTGTCGCAGACTGCTAATATATATTAATATGTTCAGCAACCATAATTAGACAGTCTAACAGTCTTCTGTTTGTTTAAACTCGCTAGCTCTGTGGCTAAGCTAGGACGCTACAGTACGTTAGCTAGCCTGCTGCTGTAACTACTGTAAGTAACGGTTGTCTTTAGCTAAAGCCTGACACACAGTCTGACAGACACGAACGGGACTTACCTTTTTAATTTTCTTTTCATCATCCCCCATCTCTATGTACAAGTGCTATTCATGTTTACTCGGATAGAGGAGACTATCGGGGCTTCAGTAAGCACTGCTCTCTGTCTCTCTGTCTCTGTGTCTCAGTAACGTTAATCTGAGCAGTGATCCCCCGCTCGGAAACTCTACTAGCTGAAATAAAAAACGCAGCTCCAGAACTTATTTATGACATTATACAAAGAAAACCGCCTTCATTTTTCCTTTTAGTGTAGGTACTTGTGCGAGAAACGTAAATAAAAAATAACCCAGACTTCAAACTAAAACAACAGCACCAAACTTTTCAATCGTGCCGCCATTTTGGGCGTAGGACGCGTTACCCAGAATGCTTTGCGACTCTGAGAAAGTTTACAGCTACAGGGTGGACACTGGACATGTCCCTGTTGGACTGGACATTTAGACCAAGTTAGCTAAAATTAATAAAGTTTTTTCTATTTTTATAGCAAATTACTACAATCTAATGTTTTGTTCTGTTTATTATTATTATTATTATTAGTAGTAGTAGTAGTAGTAGTAGTAGTATTGCTGTTGTTGTTTTGTTGTTATTGCAATTTAAATAACTGTACTTTAAATATTTATTGATTAAAAGACTACACTTTACTCAAGGACAATTCACAGAGAGCCGATTTATTTTATGAACATAATCCAGCTGTTCAATTATTCTTTATTAGTCTTGTTATTTAATTGTGTTAAAAATAATAATCCATCCCTATTCTGTACCGCTCATCTAGTGATTGCATCAATATTATCTATTATATGTCATTCTATATAATTTTGATATAATATATCATTATAGATGCTTTATAATATCATTTTGTTCTATTAATATTTTCTCACACATTGCACACTCATTTTCCTAATTTTGTAAAGCTGATTTGCGACAATGATTGTTGTTAAATATATTTATTTTTTTGCGCTAATGTTGCGCTATATATTTAAAAATAATAAGAAAAAAAAGAAGAAGAGAGAATTGAATTAAATTGAATCAATTGCGAGGGCATGGGGTCTACCCCAGGGAGCTGAAGGGACAAGGGTGTGGCCACAAGCGTACAGTACGTATTTACACATCCAATCATACACTACAGGTATTTAATAGAAGGAATAGAATGAATGTCTGTTGGACTGTGAGCTAACCAAAAGTACTCTGAGGAAATCCACCAAGCACAGGGAAAGATGCAAACTCCATGGCCTCAGATCAGAGGTGAGATTTGAACTATGAGTGTGCGGTGACAGTGATAACAACTAAGCCACCATGCTGCCTTGTGCAACAATAATAATAATAATAATAATAATAATAATTAGGCATCATGGTGGTGTAGTGGTTAGCACTCTGGCATCGCAATTCCCACCTTGGATCTATTGCTTGTTCTCCCAGTGCTTGGTGGGTTTCCTTTGGGTACTCTGGTTTCCTCCCACAGTCAAGCAGATTAGGCTAATTGGCATTCCCAAATTGCCTGTGTTGTGTGTGTGTGAGTGTATGTTGGTGTGTGTGCCCTGGAACAGATTGGCACTCTGCCCAGAGTTAACCCTGCCTCATGCCCAAAGTCTCCTGGGACAGGCTCCAGGTGCCCCCCGTGACCCTGTACAGCAATTATTGAACATTCCACTTACAAAACTCATATTTTAGTGAATTTGTTTTTGGGTTATTAAACCCAATGTAAATTATTTAGTCTAGTAGTTATAAGACATTAATTATACATATAACAACTTTTATAATGGTGGAATGTGATCTCCAAACAACAAAGAAAGTAAAAAAAAAAAAAAACATTGTCTATGCCCACTGAAGACCCCAAACCCCTTTTTAAGACACAAAGCAACTGCAATTGCAGAAACACCAAATGTTCCATTCATAAGATGGAGCAAGAAATGCCATGATAGAGTAAATTATAGAATGTAATAATTCTTTATTAAACAACAATATGTTACTCTGGGAAGTCTATCTCTATCATATCAGTACATTCACATACACGTCTGTACATATACATCTGTATATAACCACTTTTGATCTGTCATCTGGCATCCTGTGCATGTGTATACAGTATACATCTTATGGTATATTTGCACACACATTCAAGCTGTATATTCCTTTGTGTGTCTTAACAGAAAAGTCTCATCTAATGATTGACAGTAAAGCTTGACAAGTTTTTTTTTTCTTCTTCTCTTCTGTTGTATTATTCTTTTTTTTTCATCTAAAAATCAAAGTATACAAAAACAACTGTAGCACCATGTGTTTTTAACATCATTAATGTTGTTCCCTAAAACATAGGGCATTGTACAATAATGGACATCAGATTTGTTTTAGTTTTTTTTTAAATAATGGGGTTCCAGTGAAACGATTTACTTTCATTTATATTGGACAACATCAACGAAACCTGTTTTTATGATTTCAACGAAAGCAAATCTTACAGTCAGAGAAGTAAACGCTACACACAGTAGCAAATAGTTTGCTGAATCATTTTTATCAATGCTCTTAAACACCCCATGGAATTCTGGGATATGGTTACATACTCGTCAGATACATTAACACAATCTAAAACGTAATCAGTATTATTCGAACCAGTCTCTCACAGCATTGATGACGATTCTAAAATCAGCAGCATTTCATTTGACAACCATAGTCATTCATAAGATCAGTTTCCAACAAAATTTTACAGTCAGACCTACAGTAACAATAACGACATAAAAAATAAAAAAAATTAAAAAAAAGAGAAAAGAAAAAATACACATAGGTTCTGGACATAGAGATGACAGGAATATACAACACGGCAATCACCTTCTGCATTTTCGTTTTTTTTATCAGCAATTCCTTTTATCAGCATGATCGTTATGCCTCTGGGTGAATGTCGAAACGATGGATTCGTATCTTTTTTCTCGTTCGGAAAGAGAAACCCTAGTACAGATACAAAACAAGGGAAAGTTTATAAAAACAGATGACATGACTTGAATACTTCCTCCACTGTTGCTTCTTTGTGCATGTTGAGAAATAATAATAAGTGCCACCGTATTTAGGAGACTGGAGTTCGGCTGTAAACTGTGTTGAGGTGCTTGTTCTTCCAGAGTTAAAGAGTATGTGAGATTAAAGGAGCAGATCCTTCAGATGGCTGCCTTGCTCTGAGAGCCACGACATGGAGTCCTGCAGTCCACATTCTGTGGTAGCACCTTTAGAATTCGTCTGTAAGCACCAGGTCGACGAACATAAATGCACCATTTGTTTTTTTTTTTTTAATTCACTTTGTCTAAAGAACATTTGGCTCTGTTTTGATACAGATGGCACAACTGTACAGGTTGGAACTGAACCTGGCGCAATGAGCCACTACTTGGCAATGCTTTGAAGGAACCCAGGGAACGAGTGAAACACTGCACTCCAGAAAGCTAACATGCAAACATATTGGACGGGTCAGCACACGAGGCATTCTGTGGACATGCTAGGAAGCCGGCTGATGTTAGGGCAGTCTGTGGGTGGATTCAGCACTAGTCAAGTCTTCGATGCTTCCTATTACCGTCCTTAATACAGGTTTCTGCGATCGACCCGTTCAACATCATGTCTACGTACAACATAATTCTCCTATTCATATTGTTCCTACATAGGTTTGCAGGCAGAAATCCATTTGGCTAGACATTTTGGTTCACAAGACAAACAACAGACAGAAATAAAGTTACCTTGTTGGCACTACAGATCATTCATCTTGCAAGACAGAGGAAGGCATAGACAGAAACACATCAAATTAATTGCTAAACATCTTCATGACTGTGTATCACTTAAGTGAACCCTGTTGAACAATGGACATTCTAATTACTTATTAAATCCAATTTGACCCAAATCATAACGAGGCTGTCGGTATACCTGCTCGTATTAGGAAAACATAATGACCCAATATTGAAGCAGGTGTTACAGTAGGTATTGCCTTGCATATCTCTGGTAACTTAGTTTTGCAAAGACAAAGCCTCTTAAAGTTAAGGAATGTCGAGCGTATTCGATGCGATGTTCTTTTAGGTTAAACTTGATTACAGTACTGTGTATATTATGAAAGAGCAAAGAGACACTGGCATTGTTGTTTGCTGTACTGGCTGCCATGGCTAAGGAGAAGCACCCAGTGAAACAAGGCACCACAAAGTATCTATTAATACAGGACTGTTGTTGGCCACTCTTTTCCATGTACTTTTAAATGTGGTGAAGGGTTTTGAGTGTCTGTTAATTACACAGCAATTCATGTGTCGTTTATTGATTTGTAAGGCAGTAATCTAAACAGATGAACACTTGTTGTTGGTTTTTTTTCCCATTTGCCAACTTGGTCCTCATGCAACCTC
This sequence comes from Heterobranchus longifilis, assembly GCA_028570985.1. Lineage (NCBI taxonomy): Eukaryota > Metazoa > Chordata > Actinopteri > Siluriformes > Clariidae > Heterobranchus > Heterobranchus longifilis. The sequence continues at coordinate 3,156,317 of JAOVVB010000035.1, read as the reverse complement.
TCCATGTAAATTCTTTCAGATATAGCCGTGAGCAAGGGGAGAAGGAATCACAGTGTATTTGCACCTGGTTAAATGTGTATCTCTCTCTCTCGTGAAAGAGTGTTAAATCTGTAGTAGCGGAGTCTGTACGTGAAGTGTGAACACAGCAGGGGGTGCCAGGCAGCCAACTCACCCAACCATCACATTCATTTAATCATTCACACTATCATGAATCAGGGAATATCCCAGCAAACAACAGTGCGACAATGTGCTAAGCACCTAGAAAAGCCGTTGGCGTCTGGGTTCATCGGGTGGAGCCAGCGATAGATATTACACAATTCACACAAATGCTACTGAATCTACTCTAGAGCTTAAACTTGCTGGGCTGGTTTTTGCTGAAGCGAATTATTCTTCTCAATAGAACAAAAGTCTCTAAGTTTGAAAGAGCATGTTGATGTGAAACTGTACTGGTTCTGGTACAAATGATTTACTGGCTGTTGTCTTGGGATAAAATATTTGCATCAGAATATACCCAATCTTAATCTCATGAGAAGGGTGAAAGGGTCAAAGCAGCAACCAAGGATGGAGCTGAAACGTTGGACAACTGACCTGAAGATCAGTGGGATAGAAAACGTGTGCGCGAAGACATACACGTTATCGCCTGTCCAGTCGTTCTTTTCCATCCATGGCAAAAAAAACCCCATCACCCCATCCACTACAACCAGTCTGAAGTCTGCTTCTGAAATCACAGCAGGCACAAAGAGGTCTGTAGTAGCCCATGTCTCTATTTTTGCACTGAACCTTGGCATCCTACATTATTGTTATAATTAGTAGTAGAAGTCCCTATTAAGCTGCTGAGAAAAATCTTGCTAAAAACAAATTTTTAAACGTTATAGCACGGAATAAAAAACACTTTGTGTTGTGCAACTAATAATAATAATAATAATAATAATAATAATAATCATGATAATAATAAATATATATATTTATATGTGTGTCATCAAGCCTCATAGCAAACTCATCACACGCAACATTCCCTTTTAGTATACTTTGCTCTATGTACAAGAGAGATTGACAATAACGCCACAAAACTGTTACAGTTATTTTGCAAAAGAGCAGCACCATTGAAACACTCACGCACTGGCTGGCACACACAGAGAACCCAATTATTCATCAAAGTACACAGCCATAGCATGCATCCTTTAGAATAAAAATCAGATAAAATAATCCTTTCTTTTGTGTGTTTTTAAAAGTGCACACCAACAAAATAAAAGCTTCCTAATGAAAAACTCATAGAAAGAACAGTGCACAGGTGACAAAACTTCTGCCACCCATAGCTTTCTTTTTTTTTTTTTTAACAGGCATCCAAATTGGAACCTTCACAAGAACAAGGAATGATGGAGGAATCTTAGAACTTAATCACAGCACCGCTATTTATGTAAATAAATAGATGTGTTCATTTATTTTAAGCTATAAGGTACAGTTTTTTTTGTTTTTTATTTATTTACTGACCACCGTTTTGTTAATTAAAACCCTGAACCATCCAATCTTTGGGATTTCCACACTTACAGACATGACATTTAATAACTAAATAAGCTATATATATATATATATATATATATATATATATATATATATAACTAATATAGTAAAATAATAAAGCAAACATTGACAAATATTACATATTTATATGCAAGATGGCCTAACACTCTTGCAGGTGAATTTTACTCTATCCAGAGATGAAAAGAAAACCGCAATGCATTTAATATTTTAAGGCCATTTTATTTACTAAACAGTTTATGGCAGTGTTATTTGTCCTAGTGATTGAAACGGTGTTCATCTTAATTTGGATTTTTAAATATCTTATTATTGGAAGTGAAATTAAACCAGTAATGGGTACACAAACTTTCTCAAATTTCTGTCAGATTTCAACAGAGGTCAGTAAAGAGCTACTTATAAACTTTTTAATATATTTTTTCCAATAATAAAAAAAAAAGTTAAACACTTTACGCTCATCGTGTGCTTTTCTTTTACGTGCTGGGTAGATAGTGCCGATCTGTTTTTCGGTTCTATTTCATTACAATCACTCATAATTAAAATAGGCACAAAATATTTACTAGGAACTGTAGGAAAATTAAGATAATGAGTATGATGGTCCTCCATCATTCCCTTGAGACTTTGCACATCTCAGATTTAAAAGGGACAAAGACACTATCCAACATATATATAGATAGATAGATACTGGTGGCACACATCCACATGACAAGGGCCCCATTTAAGGATTGCTTATTTCTGACTTAGTTCCATATCTGTAATAATATTCTCTTTATTTGTGAAAATAAATGTTACATTGTCTCTGTGTAGACCTTTGAAATACTATTAACTTGGCTAAATAACTGAATCAAACTGAAGAAAATAAGCACCCAAATGGAGAGAGGTGAAGCAGTGTGTGTGTGTCTGTGTGCGTGTGCGTGTGTGTGTGTGTGCGCGTGTGTGTGTCAGTAAGAGTGGGGAACGGGGGTGCCTTTATAGGGAGGACTCGTACTGGAGCAGCTCATAGAGGAGAGGCCCATCCCTGTACCTGATGCCCACTGCATTAGGGCTAATGTACTGGAGTATATTTATGGTCCGCCGCAAACGGCGGTCTACAAAGTGTGCGTCCCAGGCTGGGTATCGCTTCCTGGGCATGTCAATCTTAATTAGGGGCCCCTCGGGAGGAATGGGCCGGCCTGCTGCATCAGTGGGCTCTACAGACCTCACCTGGAATACAGGCAAGCAGGTATCCGTGGCAGCCTCCTCGGCTACTCCGTATTCCCCTGAGGCCATGCCTCGAGTCGGGGTGGCCTGAGAGCCACGAGGCCCTGGAGTCGGGGCCATAGGCTCAGCCTCTGGTGGCAGGGGGAGGCCCCAGAGGAGCTCAGCACAGCAGGAGCTTGCTAGGATACTCAGCCTGGGAGCCATAGGATGCAAAACCCCATAGTAGAGGACCATGCAGGCCACTCCTGAGGCGAAGCACAGGAAGACGCCGCAGAGCACAGATGCGGCATATGAGTCAGTGGTGACAGGGTCTCTGTAGACATACCACAAGGTAGTCAGGACAGTGTTCTCCACCAACACCAGTGAGTAATAGGCTATCATTCGGTATCGAGTCCTGCCTTCCTTCACGTTGAACCAACAGAAGACGTACACTACACCGACCACCATGTTGAAGAGCACCTCCTCCCACTTGGACATGCAGAAGTCGGTGCCACCATGAATCACCCAGAAGGCCATAGCACACCAGTGTAGCACCACGAAAATGCCGAAGTAGAGGTGGAAAACCGAGGCAAAGAGGGCAAAGGAAAGTGCCCGTGAGGAGATGGTGAAGATGCGCCACAGGAGATGAATTAGAGCTCCTCGGTAGCTCATGCTCTTTTGGTCATCGCGAGAGTCACGCAGTAGCTTATGGTAGGAGGCCAGCACCCAGGAGAGAGACAAGAGAGAGGCAACGGCTGACATGCCTGCAGGAGGGTGGGGAGGAATGACAGAAGGAAGACAAACAGGCAAAGAGAATAAAACTGACCGTACATGTCTTTGTCGTGTGAAGCATACTGAATGGTGGGCAAAGGTTTGCCTCGAACACAACGTTCATATATAATAGACTACAATAGCTAAAGAGTTTTTCAAAATGTAAAGAAGAGTCATATTGTAGTCTGTGCTCAAAAGCAGAATTTTCTCCACTTCATTATGTTTTGCAGTGTCTAGTGCTCCTGTGCACAAAAAGTGACTCTTCAACTAATTTCTAATCAACAACCAAACCTTATATATGCAATTTGTATAATAAATTGGACATCTCAACATTTAGCAAACAAAAACATTTATCTCTGAAAAGCACACTGAAACTATTTTAAATAAATATTGCCTAGGAAACCTCTATAATGTAAAACAGAATTGTTTTCACTGTTTTGCGCTTTGCATAATTTTAAAGATAACTTCTAAGCATATATTCTTTAAGCTGTTATACAGTAAATATTTTATTTATAAATAAAATTTGTCTGTAAATAACAATTTATCTAGTAACACAAATTAGGGAAGTGTGGCATCATGTTTGCAAAAACACAGACGCAGTTTAAATGTAACACAAAACAGAAATGTCAGCAGTCCTAGCACTGAGCCTTGGGGCATTCCTTACACTGCAGCGTCTCAGCACGGTTCTTCTGGATCATTATGCAGAGCTGGAGCACTAACTGTGGGGCGCTTTCCAAAAAGGTCTCGAGGAGACGAAGCATGTTCACATCAGCATACTCGTACATCATGGCCCAATAGAAACGTCGCTGATTTTCCTTTTGCCTGCGACTCTGTATGCCCAGGTACATGGTCCGGATATACCTGCAGAATGCAGATGTACAAGGAAAAGAAAGAAGGGACAGACTCAGACTGAAACAGTAGAGAATTATACCAGTCATAAATATGAACGAAGGAAAGAAAGAGAGAAAGAAAACAGTAAATTATAGCACTGAAGGCACATCCCATATTCATAAGCTTTGATATTTGCACATAATTGCAAATAATTTATGGTATTGCATTTAACTCTGTACTGTTTCACCACAGCATCAAATAACAATTTCATACGACAGTATCTGTAAATAAGGTGGTCACATGTAGACGTTGCGCCATTATTTTTTTGACATGAACCATTATGTTAAATAGCTTTGTTCTTCAGAGTCAGCAGCAATCATCAAAGTGTGATTGCTGGACCCACATATCACTGCTTAATCGGGCAATCAGTGATCACTGGTCTACACCCTACCAGTTCCTTTCTCAGCTTTCCCATGTTTGACTGTGTTCATATGCATGCAGAAAATTTTGCCATCACTAAAATTACAGAATCAGGCATTTTTAAAATGTGCAATTATATACTGAATTGTGATTACTGTAGTGTAGTTTGCGCATGCTGAGTGGGTGTGTTTGGTGTGTAAGGTTCCAGAGGATCCTGCCAACACACAAATGGCCAGTAGGAGGCAGGCATCTGTCTGGGCAGTCAAGAGACAGAGGGTTCTGTGTTAGCAACCATCTGCAGTTGACAGTCTGAGATCAGACGTCTGAGAGCTTGGTGTTAATTTAACCTCTGAGGAACCATTGCACGGCAGTACAACAGTCACCAGAGGAAAGCAACTGATATTGAATCATTGTTTTTAAATACGATGATGAGGTCAAGGTGAAGTGAATGACAGTTTACAGCTTACTAAAGCCAAAACCCCAAAATACCTGTGGTGCATCGTAGGCACCACTAGAGGGTACATTTCACTTCTTTGCAAGATTTGCTGAATGTGATACCCAGCTGAGGCCAATGCTCTGCTTCTTTGGAGATTATCATCATCTCACCATTCCTCAGGGAATTGCTCTACAAAGCAAACAACATCAGTCATTCTTAAGCAAATATTTTCTTATTATAATTATAGAATTCACTAACACTTCCATGAAGTACAATGCCTGTGAAGAGAGTGCTAAGAGAGTCCACTAAGCTTTTATGCTTCACAGTGAGGCAGTGGAAAATCCTGCCTCCCAGATGTGAGAGACTTGCTATTTAAAGACTGAGGCTTCACCTTTGGGTAATTATGGGGCTGCCATGTATGTTCCAAGTTTGTATTTTGAAAAGCATGTGTGAATGTACAGAAAAGACTTGAAAAATCCAACAATTGTTAATTTATTCTTGATACTTTGCTCAGATTTAATTTACATTGACAGTTTACATTCATATTTCATATTTCGGGCTGGAGTTATAGACTAATTATGGTTGAATACAGCATGAGGGGTGTTCAAATCAAGCTATGACTTGAATGAAGATTTCTCTTGAATGAAGGTGTAAAACTGGTTGACATTTTCAAAAGACTACAAGCACAGGACAGTGATGAGATTCTTATCTAAAGTAAAACATTTGAAATGTGCAAATGGTTCCAGGAATGATGATCTCTGCAGAGGTGTCTCAGAGCTGCTGCCATTCCCATGAACATTCAGCGACTGGAGGCCCTGATCCTTGAAAATCGATGGATATCTTGTCGATGGATATCTTGTCGATGGATATCTTGTCGGGGAAGAGATGCATCTGTCTGTGGGAACTGTACACACCATCATTCATGAACACCACTTTCACATTGCAGGAAATCGTCGAGGAGATACTGCCACATCCCCGGTACACCCCCGACCTTTCTCCATGCCATTTCCACATGTTTGGGTTATTAAAGGAGTTCCTGGGAAGCCAGTGCTCCAGACATGAAGCATACAGTCCAATGGGCCAAAGTCCCGGTTTGACTTGAACAACCTTCATACTTTAATTAAACTCAAATCAATTCAAATGATACTTATGTTGGCCCATGATAGCCTGTGCCTTTTCTCTCTATATGGTGTTTACATGTCAGATTCAAATAGACTTTAAATATTAGATATTAATTATAAAATTAATGAATTATATAATTATTCTTTGTAGAAGATCCAATGTTAGCGCACAAAACTCTAAACACTTTTTTGAACTGCCGCACATGCTGCATCACCTGTTTTTACAACCCAACTTTTTCTTTTCCACATACTGTACATGAGCTGAAGTTTGTTTTTGTTTTTAATTGGCTAGGGTCACTGTGGTTGACATGGGACTGAGAGCATGGCATCGCTTACATCCAGAGAGCACAGACTATTTTTGCAGTCTTGACTAATAGCCATGGATTGTTGTGTCATAGATGGGATTTGATCGGATAAACTGCTAACAACTGGGTGAACGCTTTTCCTTTATAAGCTATAAGACTATACACCAAGTGTGAAAGGATTAATAATAAAAAGCTAGTATAGACCAAACTTCTGTGCTGTTCGACTTCTTAGACTTGATGAATAAATATGCATTTTGCTTGGTTAAAAAAAAACCTGACTGGACAAAAAAAAAAGCCATTTTGTATTCTACACCAGTACTGTCTCTATTTTAAAATAGAGAGAATAATGTGCATGTAATGTTTGTGTTGATCAGGAGATTGACAGCCTTGAAGCCCGTCTCTTCCCTCTCATGTCTGCTTTTTCCATTCTGTTCATCCAACATGCTCCTAATGCTTCACCCTTTCATGTTGTCTGAGTATTATCGCTGTGCTTTTTCCTTCTTTCTTAGTCAGCCAGTACAGTTGCTACTCTCATGTGCAGGCTGATTTGAATTGATTTGAGGCTGATGCGCTTCTTGCATGGTGTAGTACAGTACACGTTAAAAAAAAAAATCAAACTAAATTAGACAATCTGCTAATAAAATGTTTATGTATACTTGTACTGTATGTCTACTTGGAATAAGCAGTAAGATGCAACATGCAGTAATATGAAGCTCAGGAAACGGTCTCAGACCAGACATTTCCCCAAACATGCTTCTATACAACATTATATTTAGGTGTGATTAGTCGGCATGGCTACAGATGGAACATAGTACTTCCAAGCAGCATAATCCTATCTATAGATAGAGAGCTGTCTAGTTACATTATATAAGCCCTATAATTATCTAGTGGCTTGTTTGACAAAGCATTCATTCCCATACAGATGTCTCGCTATAGCCAATTGGACAGCAGTTCAAACGAAAGAAAATACTGTATACAGTATGTAGGTACATATATATATATATATATATATTATATAGTATACGTGTGTATACATCTTCAAGCACTATATTATTTTTGATAAAAATGCCATATCTGTATGATATACAGTATGGTGCAAATTCTTGAGCCGCCCCTTATTTCTTAATATTAAATGTAATTAATTTTAATTAAATGATGGAACAAATGTTTTACTGTGAAAGGCTGCAGAATGAATAAATAAACAATTTTAAAATCAGTTGTTTATGTAATAACACCAGCAGCAATCTCATTTCCCTTCTTGTCTGTTCCAACTACTAATATTCAGCATCAGTATACTAATCACCGGCCTGATCATCTGTCATCATCTGCACCTTTTTCTCACTGGTTCATGCCTTAAGGTAGATGGTTTTTATGCTTGAATAATTTGTAATTCACTGTGTGGCTTAACAAACAAAAACATTCCTCTCAAACTGCTGAGGTACAGGGCCTGGACTGAAAATCTGGCCTTAAATGAGAAGCAAAAAAAGTCCTTCAGGATGCCTGGAAAAATATTTTTTAAGACTGGCTTTTTTTGGATGTGAAGTCTGGCTTTTTTGAAATATGAAGAAACAAAGGCTTTTGCAAAGGACTATAAATGTATATAAAAAATTTCTATGAGTATTATAAGAAATATCTATGAGAAATATCTAAATTTATGGCCCTGAGTTTATTTACTGCTTTAGTGGATTTTACCCCTGAATTATGAAATTTTTGATTGTGTGTGACAACTAATAATAGTAAGATGACATTTTATGGTCAAACCTATTAAAAAAAGAATTGTGATTCTGCAAAATATAAAATAATACTTAACAAAATACGATTCCACAAAATATTTTTAAAAATGTAAATAAACCCTAAAAATATAAATAACATTTAAAAACACAATATATATATATACACTGAACAAAAATATAAACGCAACACTTTTATTTTTGCTCCCATTTTTCATGAGCTAAACTCA
>JAOVVB010000035.1:3137502-3147658 GCA_028570985.1 Heterobranchus longifilis | reverse complement strand
CTCCTCCCTCTGCTTCTTCATTTTCTTTTCTTTCTGCAGCGATAATCACAAAACTCTCATTCTATTACGGGGGCCATTGTTGCCACTCTGTTATCTTCAATTAACAGAGGGAGCGACTCGACCTCGCACTCTGGGAGAAAAAAGTATTTGTCTAAATCAATCAGTCAATGAGTGATCAATAGGCTCCTGTGGAGGCCCTGTGGATCATAACTAATGACTGGTGACGGCGTGGGGTAAAAAGGCCAAGATTATTCACAACTTTGTTCACTGATCAGTGTGTGTCTGTGTGCTTGTGGAGTCAGGAGAAGTTTCAGCAGCACCTCTGCTGCTTTTACTAACTAACCTTATCTGCACAGATACTCTGTGTGCAGGCTCGAGCCTCCGCATGCCTCACATTACACATTCTACTGCCTTTATCTTTTACATTGCTCCTCTCATTATTTCTGCTGTTATTCAATTACAGAGCCATACATTCCAATATAGCTCCAGTATTAGATTCACTATTCTAAATGCATAGAGTTTGGTAATAAAGTCATATTTAATAACCACTTCTTTAGCATTGATATGGCATTAGTACCTTAATTGATCTTTTACATATTAATATTTTTACACAAACAATATGAGGCCTTGGTATATTGAGTAAAATACCCAAACATGTAAAATAGTTAAAACTGTAACATCAAAGTGCTGCATACACATTAATGCATCCGTTATAATAAATTAATATTATAATATGATAACGCTGTGAGGGGTCAATATTACCTGCAGAATAATACAATGAAAACTTTGCTGATAATACTTCTACATAACTAATATTTTACATGCAAGACTTTTACTTTGTTGTTTTATTTTGAGGTATTTCTCCTTTTACATAATATAAAAGACCTGAGTACTGTTGTATATTGAAATGTAAATTACATTATTTTAAGTTTAAAGTATAATTGACATTTTGGACTCAAAAATTACAATAGATTTTGTGGCAATCATTTACATTTTTTTTATTAGACTAATTCAAGTGGGGAAATAAATTGATGTGTGAACCTACCTGACTATATTTTCTAAATTTAGATCTATATTTTTGTAATGATATATGCTGCTCATACAAACACATTGCCCCTGCTCTGTCTGACCCGTCGACTCATCTGGATATTTGACGGATTAATCTGATGTATGTTAGATATGAAGCAGCTAGAGGCCAATATCTTATACCTGTTGACTATCGAGAATTTAAGAAATTAAAATAAACCAACATTCAGACTGTGGCAAAAATCTGTACTCTATCTAATTTCAAGTGTTTGTGAATGAAAGGCCAGTATCGGTGCTCTGTGTGTGTGTGTGTGTGTGTGTCTGTGCTGTCCTGTGATAGACTACTATGCATCTCTATCAGTGCTTGTTGCATTTACTTTTTTTAAATACTTGATGTAACAACTTTATGCATATACTTGGGGAACTAAGCTTTCACCTGTCCCTCTGGACAAACTGCATGTTTGTCTAAAAATCCACAAGACGCAAAGTAAAATCAGCTTAATTGTGTAATTAAACACATTACACTACGTCTTTATCTGAGATGCGTACAGCTCAATATTACAAGCTCAGAATTTTTAGGAAATTCCTAACCATTCCAGTAGCATGGTATTTGAGAATGATGGAGTTCTATGAAATAGGTGACAAGTCTTCTTTCCTATGTTTTCTGGAAATCCTGGGATTTTCAAACCTAAGAAATGTTTGTATTCTTTTTGTAATTTCTCACTCACTCACTAATCATCTATACTGCTTTATCATGTATTCCAAAATGGGTTAAATTAATTATTGTCATTATTAATATTAATACATAAATATTGCCATATTATAAAATTTTACAAACAATACCCCATAATGACAACGTGAAAATAGTTTGTTTGAAATATTTGCAAATTTATTACAAATAAAAAATGTAAAAAATCACATACTGTAAGTATTCACAGCCTTTGGCTCAAACAAAATTCTTTCATACTGTCATTTTGGTCTGTAGAATTTTAAAGGAAAATAATGAAATTAATAAATTTGGAATAAGGCTATAACATAACCAAATTTGGAAAAAGTGAAGCGCTGTGAATACTTTCTGGATGCACTGTATACAGGGAGCCTATCCCAGTAGTCTTAGGGTGTGATGAGGGGTGATATACCCTGGATGGTGTGTTAATTCATTGCAGGGCACACCCACACGCACATGCTGATTCACACACTACGGGCAAATTAATGTCAATAAGTCTAATCTGCATGTTTTTGGATTGTGAGGAAACCCTTGGAGCATTGGGACAAAATAAGAACAGACAAGAATCGAATCGGGAACCTGGAGGTGCAAGGCGACAGTGCTAAACACCAAGCCCACAGGATCAAAGCATTTAATAAATAATAAATGTTTTATGGCCCATAAAAATGTGAACAACAATTTTATCTTGTATACAGTGCGCAGCAATTATTTCCTTGAATATTGTTGAGTCCTACAAGAACCATTTTAAACTTCTTTATGCTTTAGAAATTCATTACCAGAACGTTTTTTGAATGAAACGTAATCACTCCCTGCCACTCTGCACTCAGATGTGGCTAATTAGAGCCATAATCATCTTTGTGTTTGTGGCAGAACGTAATGGCTGCAATCTGAGCTGGTAATTATGAAAAAGAGCAAGGAACATTTGGTGGCAAACATCAATAACAATGGTATCGAAAAGGCTTCATTGTGGGCTCCCGTAAAGCATGTTCTCCTTAGGAGAGTGAGTTCAATGGAAACTACATGTTACTCCGAAAAATTAAAAAGAAAACACGAATGCATCTTTTTTTTTCCCCCTGCCACTTGAAATTCTCTCCTTTACCCGTACTTGCACTTGAAGTGCTCTTTAGTTTGACTCACGACACTGAAGAGACAGAGAAAACCTGCCTGCACACTAGCGTCTGTAGTGCAGAGAAATCTCTGCTGGAACAGAAGAGCTTGGTTCATGATAATGATGTGAGGCCAGTCAAGCGAAGACAATAACTTGGAAATGGACAGAAATAGCCCGGCCTTAGCCTTCACTATCCCAGAAGGGAAGAAAAAGCTGTAGTTCACATTTTTGTTTAAGCCTTACCCTTGCTGTATCGGTCAATACCAGAAAATTCCTCAGGGCTAGCGCCATATGGTGATTTTTTAAAATTTTTTATTATGAGGGCTTATTAGGATATACTGCATAAAGGATATATTTACACAACAACTCTAAGAATTCTGGCCATCGATAGCTGGGGCTAAGATGCTGATAAAAATCTGGAAACTCTCTGGTCTGAAGATGTCAATTAAATTTCTGTACCAGCATGAATCAGACTATAATGCCAGCTGCAAGACAGATCACATAATTCCATTTATCCACTCATTTTAACACATTATCTGTTCTATATTTAATTCACAGGAACGACCATGACGGATGTGGAAATGGCTTGGAGCGAGGTCAGGAATGTAGCAATAACTCCCAGCCGGGTTCCTGTCATGTTCACACGGAGCAGTGGCCAGTATGAGGTTGTGCATTGTCCTGCAAAAACCAGGGCTCTTTTTTTTTTTTTTTACAGAGAGGCTTCCACTGACTGAATTATCATGGGAACGACTGCAGTGAGCTCTGAGCCACCTCAGCCGGGATCATCATTCACGTTTTACTGCAGCTAAGGGTCTCATCACTGTTATGTGCTTGAAGTCTTCTGAAAATGTCAATCAATGTTACGCCTTCATTCGCAAGAAATTTCAATACAAGTCCCAGTTTGACTTGAACGCTGCTCGTGGTAGAATTGAATGAAAGGTTCATTTAGTTAACACAAATGTATTTGCTGTTACCCTGCTCTCTGGGGAGACTGAAAATCATCCCCAGCCTTGCTTGCTTATATTATTCTGATAACCGTTTATGGTGATGTGGTTGTACTTGGTTTGACAAAATTGCAAAATAACAAGATTTTTGTTAACAGCAAATACTCTGATGTGGATAGCAAAAAAACAACAACTCATTATATTAGAAAGACAGTGGGAGTGTAGCCATGCTTGCCCATGCTTTTACACAAAGCTGTCCCTGACTGTATTATATATTTCAAATTGCTCATCCCACACTAAGTGAGCTTTTGTAATTAATTTCCCGGAAACCTTTATACTATAAAAATATTACTACTCAACAGAAATGAATAGGTAGGTCGGATACAAACTGCTGAACTGAATCAGAAACATCCTCAGTCAATGCCGCATCACTGGGTGTTTTATCAGACCTTGACAACTTAATAGAGCCATGCGTGAAACTACTAAGCCACTATAGGCTACATTCTAGCAGCGGGAAAACCCAGTTCTTGCAGATTAGCCGCCATATGTGTGGTGCACAGCATGTTATATCTTTAACAAGTCCGCAGAACAGTGAGGAAGCACAAGTAATCCGGATAAGAGCATAAGAGTAGCAACAGGGAGGCGGACATGAACATGGGGATGGAAGAGAAATTAGAGATCAATAGCTCAAGCCTTTCAAGAGCTACATCATAACCCGAGGTAACATTTGACATTCACTGACATTTTCTGTTAGTCTTGTAAATGTCAGGGGTGCTAGGAGACAAAGCCCCCAACATATGCCCTGGTCTCTTATTCCCTGAAATAATAGTGATTTTCAACACAATAGGAAATCCTCAATTAACTCCATTTAAATGCTCATTTAGGATTTACATTAAACACTTGCCAAAACAATGTATTCGATAAGCAAGATGTTACTAAACTTTTCTAAGTTATTATTTATGTGTCACTAGGTACTTTAAGTAGGCTGTATTGAATGTGAAATGTTTGCAACAAATAGCTATTTAAACCATGTTTTGTTGCAGTATATTACAAGGGGCGTTCAAGTCAGACCAGGACTTGTGATGAAATGACTTGTAAATGAAGGCAATATTAACCGATTTTTAGATGAATTCAAGCACAGTGCGGTTATGAGCCACTAACAGTAGCTGTAGTAAAACATTGTGAAAATCGTGAAAAAAAGAAGTTTTAAAGAAAGTCCATGGTTGACGATCCTGGCCAAGGTGCCCATTGCAGTCGTTCTCGTGACCATTCAGCAAATGGAACGCCTGATCCTCCAAATTCAACAAATAACTTGCGGAAGAGGCGCATCCGTCTGTGGGAATCATTCACCAACACCACTTGCACATTAAAGGAACTCAGCTGGGAGTTATTGCCATATTGGTGTCTTGTGTTATCTTTTCTATAGTAAAATCTTTTGTATAGTACTTATGTCCGGGTTGTTAAAGGAGTTCCCGGGAGGCCAGCATTCCAGATGTGAAGCAGGCAATCTGATCAAGGCTCTGGATTACTGGGAAAACTTTCTACCTTGATCCAAGTATTAGTGAAACCCTGAAATAAGTGCATTTCTGTTATTCTGCACAATCAAAAGTTTGACTTGAATGTCCCTCATCATATTTTTTGTATGTTAACTGTTTTAATGTATGTATTATACAGTATATGTATATGCATTGTAGTACAAGCAATGTTTTTTCCAACATTACAAGCAAAATTTCAAATACCTGTGAAAATCAATAAATATATTTTTTATACTGTTATGCAATTTATCTTTTTTCCTGTACACACGTTTCATTCGAACCCAGATTGCAACACTATATTCAGACCTCGATACTAAGCATCAAGGCACAGCAACAGTAAACACGATAAGAGAGAGCAAATGAATGCGCGAATGAGATAAATAAATTCAATTATTAGTTTGCCATGGGAAAAGGATATTTTTCCGTAGATGCAATTAAAGCGAAAGATCCATAACCCTCGTGAAACATAAATATGGTGACATTAATATAAAATGTGCACATCCACATACTGACAAGTACGTACAACAGGTTTTCCTGTCAGATCTGAGTATGTAGTCAGTCTGAAGCTCGCCGCTGAATCTTGTTGCAGCGCTGTGGCCCGAAACATGGCTCCCATGAATTATTCGTGCTGAGATCATAGCGTTTGCTTACGCCTCGTTAGCTAGCCTGCACTTGGCTTACTTGGAGAGGCCATGCCTAAGTGCTCTGCCTGTCTATGCCACTGATCCAATCCGTATCCTACCGCTTATATGCTTTAATGACTAATGATTCAAGGTCGTCACTGTTTCTGCCTAATTAAGTCCTGCTTGTCTGGATGAAAATTAAAGTATAAAATGCAAGGAGATAAAAGGTGGATTAGGGATTCATGTATACAAGGAGTCAAACTTAACTACACATTCATCTACTATGCGGCTTATCCTGATACAGGTATATCCCAGGAGACTAAGGGCACAAGGCAGGACACACATACACTACGGGCAATCTAGGCACGCCAGTTAACCTAATCTGCATGTCTTTAGACTGTGGGGGAACACCGAAGGAAACTCAACAAGCATGGGGAGAACATGCAAAATCCTAGAACACAGACCTGAGGCTGGAATCGAACCCTGACCTTGGAGGTGCAAGGCCGCAGTGCTAACCACTAAGCCAATTTGCTGCCTACCTACACAAAATGTTACTTAAAAATTACACCATTTATTTGAAGTGTTTTTATTTTTATTAGTAAATATGTTTGAAGAATAGTAACTATAGGACCATCTATGTATATACAGTAGTGCGAAAAAAATGGTTCATCTTATAAATACAGGATATTTAAGGGTTATCAAAAAACATCATTTTCACTATTTGGTATAGATGATGCCATATTTTTGTAACATGAAATGCCAGTTGAACAAAGGAGTCAATTCCAAGTTCCTTGTGTGTTTACAGAGTCACATCGATTCAGGATGGATGTCCACAGCTTCATAAAAATAAAAAAAATAATAATAAGTAAAATGTCTTACCTGTAAATGAGTTATAGTGCATATACAAGCAGTAGCTTTAGATTAATCAACTCAAAGACATATTTTTGCTCAAGTCTCAATACAGTTCTCAGTTGAAGGGAAAAAAATTATATTCATCATAATATCCATATACAGTACATTGATATATGATGTATGGGTATATGATATATGGGTATATGATGGACGGGGTGCCAATCCATATCAGGGCGCAAGCACAGTCACAAACTCCAACCAATTAGCCCAATATGCATGTTTTTTTGACTGTTGGAGGAAACCAAAAGAAACACAATAAGCACAAGGAATACATGTAAACTCCATGCACACAGACCTAAGGCAGGACTCGATCCCTTGACCCTGGAGGTGTTAACCAGTACACTACCTTAGATTTCATTTTTAAAAATAAATCTTCATATAGTATATGAACATAAGTAGTGCCTCAGGCAGGTGAGGCTCTGAGCGTCCGGGGTTCAAGCACTATTGCCTCTGGTTTGCCACAGTTTTTCAATTAGGCAAGGTCCTGAACCCTGTGCCCATAAAAAAAATCATTGCAGTTGCCAATCCCAAAACCTGAATGAGAAAGGAGGAGGGTTGGATAACAACCTGACCTCCATTGGTATAAAAATTATGGAACCCATCGCCCAATGTGCTCAACAGCACGGGAGAAACATAAAATAAAAAAATTAAAATGGACACGTACAATCGAACATATTAAAAAACGCATCACAATCACCCAGCACTCACTCTCAGCCTCATTTCCCCCTAAAATCCCATTGGAGGAGGAATTAAAGCTAAATGGAATAAGCAGAATAAAAGAATTACAACATTTCAGTTTACTGTGTTTAATATTTATAGGAAACACAGCATGGATCCAGTAGGGTATATGTGTGATACAGTGCATTACTCAACCCTAATAATTTATTTATATATGGAAAGATATTGTATTAAAACATTTTTCCTTTTATCTCTCCCATCTAATATTGTCACTAGCCATCCGTGGTCACAAGGAACACTATGAATGAAATGAAACACGAACACCATTACTATGAATTCCTGAGTATTACAGACTTGAGTGGAAATGATCAGGAGCTTTGTGAGTGTGCGACAGACGATATCACATGTTTTCGTGGAAAAAACAGGCTGTTCACTCGAAAAAGAGTGGGGGTAAAAGGTCCGCATATCCGAATGTGATTTAGTTTGTGTAATTAATGAGAGGGGTGTGTGTTTGTGCAGCAGGATTCATATGACTCATTCAGTGAGTCACTCGATGAAGTCCAGAAGGAGCATCGCTGTGGCTGTCAATGATGTCTGCTGCACTATGTGCCGTGAGAGCTCGACTTCCCGACCACCTTTTGTTTCTCTTTACCACCACGTCTCTCCTGACTTTGTGCCTCTGTTCTGGTTCCGCTTATTATACAGAATCTGTTTGGCACTCTGTGTCGGACGTATTTATGGCTGCGGTCCTATTCACTGCGCGGAGAGAGAAGAAAAACACATACAAATGGCTCGGAATTCAATTTGGGCTTTTATGAAAGTGAGACAGCGGCAGATTTAAAGGATCCCAATCCTCCCCAGAGGAAGCAAGGAAATGCCTCATTTTTAGACAGTTTGTACTTAAACACTTCCCAGTGGGACACAAAAGCCTTTCTATGAATCAGTGAAACCCACACAATATCTATGGCAGGAGACACAATGATTCAAGTAAGCCTGAGAGGAGTTCTTAACTCTTTGGTGGCAAATAAAGTGCACGCTGAAGATAAGTCATGCTGTAGATGGCCAATTTAATAGGAACACATAATGGCCATGTTTTTGCAATGCCTCTGCTGTGCCCTTGATCAACCGATCAGCTGAGTAAATGAGATAAATGTAAGTAGCTCTGGACAGGGGTATGTGTCAAATGCAAGAAATGTAACAACACATCATCGAAACAGGAGCAAATTTCACAGCACTCACGATTTCATTCAAGCCCATAAACATATCGTGCCAAATCCAAACAGTGTTGCAAAACTCATGATGGATTTATGGAGAAGAAAAAAAGTGGTGTGGGATCAAAAGCCAGATTTATACAGAAAGATGAATCAAAAAGTCTACCTCCTGCTTAAAAAGGATGCGCAATATGAATGCTATATATTGTATATGTATATATACAACTCTGGGGGAAAAAAGACACCACTGAACAAAAAGAATGTTTTTTTTTCTCACAGGTGCATTATTTTTTTTTTTTATGAACTGCTGACAATATTTCTCCTAAAGTCAAAATATAACTATTGTTATTTCGAGTATATATATAAAGGAAATTACATCATCACAACACATCAAAATAACCCAAGATCATGCAGTATTTGCAGAGCTATATTAACTCAAATAAAACACAATGCAAATAATTTGTTAACAAAATAACATTAAGAAATCAGTATTTTGTGGAATAACCTGATTTGCAATTACATCTTTCATGCATTTTGGCATTCTCTCCACCAGTTTTTCACATTGCTGTTGGGTAACTTTATACCACTCTGTTTGCAAAAAAGCAAACAGCTCAGCTTTGCTTGATGGTTTATGACCGTCCATCTTCCTCTTGATGACAGTCCCGATGTTTTCTGGAGTAAATTGCAGTGCTCTCTTATTTTTTTCCAGAGTGGGAAAGGGGGATTTGTCTCATGAAACTGATGCAGAAAGAGATAACGGGAAAGAACAGAAAGGGAGAGCACCTGACTAAACCGTATCCAGGCCCGCCACGTACTGTATATTGATCAGGCCCCAGATACATCACATAATAAGGACCCCCAAGGAAGTGTGCATACCACACACACACACACACACACACAAACACACACACACAACCCATGAAAGATAAATAACTGTAACACAAAATCGAGTTAATGGTTCTAATGAAATACTGACTAGTGATATAAGGACTCTCCTCTTCCTCAAGTTCGTCTGTCTTTTTTTTCCTTTTACTTTACGTCCCTGACACATGCTCTGTCCATTAGCACATTTCCAGGAATGAAAATAAGCAATAACCAGAAATAAATATGTCAGTGATTATTCATGAATTTATCTTATTAAAAAAGTCCAGTACAACAAACCATTTCATAAAATAGGAGAAATTAGCAGTTTTGAGTATCAAACAGACATGCAGTACTATTGTTTTATTTGTTTTTTTGGTAAATATTGTAAATATGTTTGACCATAATGTGTGCTCTTAATATATTGTGCTCTTAAAATAACCAATGAACAACACCAGCCACAATGCAAACATTTGTATGCATATGTATCAGCTATTTTGTTTTTAAACGCTTGGAAAATATTTTTATGAA
>JAOVVB010000035.1:3086344-3096552 GCA_028570985.1 Heterobranchus longifilis | reverse complement strand
ATTTCCTTTAAATATACACTCTAAATAACAATAGTTATATTTTAAATTTAGGAGAAATATTGTCAGCAGTTTAAAAAAATTTAAATAAAACTGTTCATCTCACCAATACATGCACCTGTAAGAAGAAAAAAAAACATAAGAAACTGATTATTCTGCAGTGGTTTTCCAGAGCTATATATACATTTAGAAATGTATTTTTCCCTTAGAGGGAAAAAATAAGGCTGTCTGTAGTTTCTAAATTTATTTGGGTGCATATGACGGCCTGGGTTTGTGTGTGCGATTTCCCGGCCTGAAATTGTGTCCCAGGCCTGTGACCACCAGATACTGTGTTGTGGTCATGACTTACTAAAGTGTGGGAACAAGATTCTATTTTGTGGCCTGACTTACAAAGGCGTGGGAACGAGATACTATGTTGTCGTTATGACTTACTAAGGCGTGGCCATAAGATACTATATTGTGGCCACGCCTTAATAACCTCATAGCGTTTAGTAAACAGTAGAGCCGTGGCCACGGAATATTTTCCCCAATGTCACTAGAGGGGCTCCATATATTCTATAGTCTGAGACACCCTAATGCACAACCCGCATTTCTACAGAGTAGATTTCTACAGACTTCGTAACAGCAGCTCGTTTCCCTCCAGGCCTCTAGGCGGCGACGTGACGCTCACATGGTCTGTGATCTACTCAGTAAAAGACAAAAAAAAAAAAAGCTGAGAATAAAAAAAGCAAAACAGGAAAAGGAGTCAGGTGGATGAGACGTAAGATATTTTAACACTGTCTTATTTCTTTAATACCATTAGCAGATGTTTAACAGGACTGTAAAATTTGATATGGCTTTGCGTGTAGTGGAGATGCATGCCGGTGGTTTTAATTCGCTGCATTAAACAACAAATATTAAGTCGCTAGCATGCTAACTAGATACAGTGACTCACCTTATGAATAAGATCTTAAACGCGTCTTGTTTTTCCTTTTATAGCTGTTTCTAGCATTTCCTTTTTATTGTTTCCTTTTTAAACTCACTGTTTTTAACATTACACTTTATTTTTATTCTCTAATGCATCCTGACCCAGAGTGATTTAGAGAATCCGAATGTCGTATTTAGTATGTGGTTTCAGTCTTATGAGGGCAGATAGCGTTTATGAGCAATAAAATGATTTATTCTGCATTGCTATTGAACCCTGACACGTGATTGGTCAGAAGGTGTTGCTTCTGTAGGATGGGTAACTTATATATTATATAAACAAGAGTATTTGGCCAAACCTGCAATGACAGTGATTCCAAATACATATATCCCAATATGGAGTTGGTCCCCCTTTTGCAGCTATAACACTTTCCACTCTTTTTGGAAGGCTGGCCACAGGATTTTCTGTAAGAATTTGTAGCCATTCATTCTGTAGAGCATTTATAAGGTCAGGCACTGAGGTTAGACAAGTTTACCCCAAAGGTCTTCGATGGGGTTAAGATCCGGGGCTCTGTGTGGGCCGGTCAAGTTCTTCCACACTGAACTCATCAAACCATGTCTTTATAGTCCTTGCTTTGTGCACTGGGACACAGTCATGTTGGAATAGGAAACGGCATTCCCCGAAATGTTGCCGAAAAGTTGGAAGCATAGAATTGTCCAAAATGTCTTGGTATGCTGAAAAATTAAGATCCAGTCTTCACTGGAGATAAGGGGCCTGACTGAAACACCTAAATTTAATAATTATTAGGTTTGGCCAGAAATTTTTGTCATTAACAGAGTAGACCTTGTGGCACACACTCCAATATTTCATTGATCACCTTTAGCTTTGATTACAGCACACAATGTGGTAGTCAGTTCCTGTGTGAAATTGATTCCTCATGCTCCCTTCAGAACCATTTTTTCTATGGACCAACACTGTGCTATCAGGGTGGAAAAACAATCTGTCATATGGATGCGATACCCTGGTCATTCATTACATTCAGATCATTAGCTGATTTCATTTTATTGCCATATAATGTTGCTGAGCCTAGACCTGACCAACTGATGCATGATAAGGGGCATTACTTAACTCCCTTCCCTTTTTACCCTGACATAGACATCAACCCCCCCCCCAAGTTATTAGAGATGTATCGCAATTCTATCGCAATTCTTTTGTGTTTCAATGGTCACAGTGACTGGAATAAATTTTTAAAGTGTATATGTTTGTGTGTGAGGAAACGTTTCTGTTTCGCTGTAATCCTGCAGGTGGCGCACTTTAAACTATTAACAAATTGGCAGGCAGCACAGCATCCTGTGTTGTAGGAGCAAATTATTTGCTAAGTTTGTTTAGAATAGACAAAATGCTTAAGAAAACAATAATACAGAATCAGGATATTCATAAAATGGTGATACAGATTTGCAATGGAGATCAAATTGGTATCTCGGTATTGCAATAATATTGTATCAGCTGGTCCCTGGAGATTCACATCACATTCTCTTTTGACCACACAGCTGCTTGGTCCCAATCCTCATCACATTGTGCATGTGGAAATTAATTCAATTCAATTCAATTTTATTTGTATAGCGCTTTTAACAATTGTCATTGTCGAAATGTCAAATTATCTTGCGTTCACTATTCAACTTAGCTTTGATTTCTACTGTCAGTTTTTGTTAGCGTGCATCTTTACTAATCATTTAAGTGATCTCCATTCATAATTTCTTTCTGACCAGATTTTCTTCACAAAGTTAAAGGTTTAGCACAGTTCTTAGGTTTTAATAATGTTTTGAAGTATTCTTAACTTAATTCCAGTCATTTCAAATCTCCTTGATTGATTTTGGTACTCGATGCAGGTCAATAATTTAACCCTTCTGAAGTGGTGACTTTTTTTTTGTTGCTCAGGCAATGTATATTCATAAGGAAATAAGGAACTACTTGCTTGAAGTTGTATCTTTCATCTAAAAGGCCACCCACATTGCTGCACATTTTGCTAGAGCACCACTCTGTTCTGAATTTGAATTCTTGATGTTTTCTTGTTACTAAATTAATGGCACATGTCTTAAAACACCTACAGATTGGTTGGTTAAATCTAATAATAAGCATTGATGGATGCATTGATAAACATTGCATATGGTAAAGTTTTCTGTAGAGATCTGTTTATTGGTATTTATGAGTCTCTAATGTCAGCGCTTTGGATGTTTTCCAGTGTTGGAGAACTGTTATTCTACCTGCAATATGTAATTGTACATTTGCTGTATCATTTGCTTACACTCTGCCCTTTTCCTTCCGCTTCACAGTGACAGTGCTCTCTGCTCTTCATTGAGAGCTGAGCTGTTTTCTTCCCTCGCCGGACTCTTCCAATAACACATCATGGAGTTTGTTGAATTGATAAAGACCCCCCGGGTGGACGGTGTGGTCCTGCACCGGCCCTTTCTGCCCACCGTGGAGGGAACTCTGTGTTTAACTGGCCACCACCTCATCCTGTCCTCACGCCAGGACAACACAGAGGAGCTCTGGCTGCTCCATGCCAACATTGACGCTATTGAGAAGAGGTAGGCTCGCTGTACATCGGGGTGAGTTCAGTCTAGCTATGATGAAAGTAAGGACCTCGTTCGAAATCCTTTGTCTCGATTTTTTTTCTCACTCAGGTTTGTCGGCTCTCTCGGTTCAATCATCGTGAAATGCAAGGACCTTCGGACTATTCAGCTGGACATACCTGGCATGGAGGAGTGTCTCAACATTGCTAGCTCCATTGAAGTGGGTTTAATTAGTTATTCAGGGTTTATTTTTTCCCAGTTCATTTTCAGGAATGTATGTGTATCCAAGATCAGCTTAGTCTGATTCTTCATTACCTGTAGTTGTTTATGTAAAGTCCCTAGACTGTACTTCTGCTTTTAAACTATTTACACACTGATATGTGTCTGTGTGTGTGTCTGTGTGTGTGTCTGTGTGTGTGTCTGTGTGTGTGTCTGTGTGTGTGTCTGTGAGTGTGTCTGTGAGTGTGTCTGTGTGTGTAATAACATCAGATTACATTTGTGGTCAGAAGTTCACATCCACTCATCATGAACATGAATGTGTACACACTATTCGGTTTGCAGTAAAAAAAAAAAAAAAAATTTAAGATTTAATTTTTTTTAATTTTTTTTCGGAAATTAACACAAAGTTAAAAATTCCAAAATTTACTAAAGTCAAAAATGTACTTGCAGCATGCCTAATAATTGGTTGAATGTCCCTTATCAAGCTTCACTGTTTTTATCACTGTTTTTAAAGGTTCTGGCAGAATTCTGGTTGGACATTTGACGCATCTTCTTTGCAAAATTTGTAGCGTTCCGTTACTTTTGTTGGTTACTTGGAACAACTCTGACTTCTAAGCACATATTTCCGATAGTGTTAAGTTTCCTAAAGCTTAATGTTAACTTGCTTCATCTATTCCACAATCAGCTTTGATGCGTGTTCAAGGTCATTTTCCTGTTAGAACACTCAATTATGTCCAAGTTTTGTCTAGAATTCTAAGGCATTCCTTATTATTCATTATTCCATTCACTGTCTTCAGCTCCACTAGCAGCCCCAGAGTGTGATGCTGCCACCACCATGCTTAACTACTGCTGGATGTTTAATTAAATTCTGTTTTATTTATATAGAACTTTTAACAATGGTCATTGCTGCAAAGCAGCTTTACAGAATTTTAAAAAAATTCATTTTCCAACTCATAAATGTGGGGAACATTGTATCCTCAGCCTACGAATACCATTCCTTACGAATTTTTACCTTAGGAGTTGAAATTTTGGAATGCAATGGTGGCAAGTAAAATCTCTCTGAGATGGCTATAGGAGGAATCCTTGAAGGGAATCAGACTTAACAGGGAACCCATCCTCATTTGGGTAACCTTAGATAGCAGGGTTTGATCTGCAGTCATACTGAGTGTTAGGAGGGTTGAAGTTCAGTATAACAGGAGAGGTGTTTAAAATAATATGAATTCCATGTTTGTACTTTCATTCCAACAATGCTGTTAGTGGTAAAAGTCTCACCCTTGCTCCTCTAAACATACCTCTGTCCATAATCTTCATTGATCATGTGGTCAGCTGTAGCCTTTAGTAGAGCTTGAAGGTGTCAGCAGGGGATTCTTTCTTGGATGGCAGACATTCAGTCCATTGCTAGACTGTACACACTGGCTCTGGTGTTTAACCAGCTTTCGGTTCATGGCAGGCCTGTGCCCGGTTGGTTCTGCAGTTGGTCCCTGACCATCAGAACCAGTTTCCCATCAGGTGAGGGTGACAGTTTGGGTCTGACAAAGTGGCTACACCACACAAATTGAATTAAATCTTGTGCTCCAAACTTTTGTTGCTTTCTACTATTATTACTATTATGTATGTTATACAATCATTCTGCTCCAGAAACAGAGCTGTTAAAAGAAATCGCTGAAATCTCAGTATCACTATGACATTTGTTCTAATGACAAGTGGATGTAAACCTCTAACTGCATCTGCATCTGCATCTTCTCATTCTCATAAGCAATAAGCCATATAATAAGCAAGGCATATACAATCATTCATATAGTAAGGTTTTCTGTACGGAGACACTTTAACATTCATTAAAGTCTTAGGTGTCACTACTTTAGAACACTCATTATGTTTCCGCCAGCAGAGAGACTTCAGGATGGCTGACCTTGCGCTTGCTCGTTTCTCAGTTAACATGGTGTCTGTCTTTTTTTTTTTTTATCCTTATTAACTTCCAGAGTAATAAAAAGGAGAGGTCGGTGAGGTGACAATAGCAGGACCTAACATGTCTTGTCGATGTTAAATATGCAATCTATAAAGTCAAATAGTTTTTTTGTAAGTCGCTCTGGATAAGAGCGTCTGCCAAATGCCTAAATGTAAATAATTTTCGTTGTTTAATTTAATTTTCAAAAAGTTTATAAACGTAAGACAATTTTTGATATTGCTGTTTTAGAAAAATAATGGAATTTGACTTGGTAACCACACTGTAGATTATATTCCAATAACAGCATGCCATTTGTGATTTATTCCTCCATAAATATCTTTGCACATTGAAAAGGTTTATGACTTAATATTAATACTTTCATAGCTCACTGTCAGTGTGCTTATCTTTCAGTCAAGTCCCGTCTCAATTTCTTCTTATTCAAGCAAGTGTCTGCAATCTCAGAAATATAAAGACAACCAATCATTAGTCTTTGTAATGAGCAGACATGCCTGATGTGTAAATGGTAAAGACGTATTTGGTATTAATATTCTGAACCACGGATCTGCCGTAACTTTTTCTTTAGGCGTTGTCCACACTCGACTCGGTCTCTTTGATGTATCCTTTCTTCTACCGGCCCCTGTTTGAGGTCATCGATGACGGGTGGCACTTGTTCTCACCAGAAGACGCCTTCAGAGATCTGGAATCGATGGTAAGGGCTTACTTTTACACACTGTTTTCAGAACGTCGTAGATTGCTCGCTAAATGTGTTTTTATTTCCGATTCTTTGACAGACCGATGAGTGGAGGCTTAGCGAAGTGAATAAAAACTTTACTGTTTGCCCCTCATACCCTTCATTGGTGGCCGTACCCAAGGAAATAGATGATGACACTCTTTGCAAAGCTGCTGCTTTTCGACATGGTGGACGCTTCCCGGTGCTCAGCTACTACCACAAGAAGAATGGCATGGTCAGCTGTTCACTTTGGGCAGTCTTTTCGTATTTTGATTAAGACAAGGTGTGTATTTATTGTCTGTGTCCTCAGGTGATGATGCGAGCAGGACAGCCTCTGACTGGCACGAACGGACGCCGCTGTAAGGAAGATGAGAAGTTGATCAACGCTACGCTGCGTGCAGGAAAACGTGGCTACATCATCGACACACGCACTGTTGCTGTAGCGCAGCAGGCTAAGGCCCGTGGAGGCGGGTTTGAACAGGAGGCAAACTACCCCCAGTGGAGGAGAATCCACAAAGCTATTGAGAGGCGAGTGCACACTAGAAGCGTGTATGCGATATTTCAGATATCAGGAAAAAACTACCCTTGTGGACAACAGTGCAACAATGCAGATACTTAGCATTGAGAGCTACAGTACAAACCAGATCTGTGGATGAGTAAAAATAACTTGTGTATTTTTATATTCATCTGTTGTTTTTTTTATTGCCTTTTTTATTTATTATTTCCTGAGTAGATCTTTGTCTTTATGCTGTTTAAAAGAAACTTTCAGCTCAGATTTAGTATGTGTTACAGTACTGGTACCGTATTCTTCACTTCTACTATGCGGGTAGCTACAAAATGAGCAACATTTTTCACATACTTGCTGACATATCTTACATACAACTGTAGGTTTAAAATCAAGAGGCAAAGCGTTCCTGTCCATCTGCTTTTCAAATCAAACTGAATGATGGCACTAAAGAGATTGACAAGCTCTGTTTGTGTTTAAAACTTTCTGCTGTCAGCTTGATTTGTTGTCATGATGTCTCCGTCTCAAATTGACAACATGAATTCGAAAGTTTATATTAATCTACAAAATCCAGATGTATAGAACCTGAAAAGGTTTTGAAAGGCTACATGAGAGGTTTTGGGTTTAGTACCATAATGTCTTGAGTAGTACGAATTGAGAGACAGTAGGCGTCTTTACATGGACCCTATGATTCCACTGATGATGGGAGTAATAGGCGAATCTGAAAAAAACTGCATCTACATCATGTCAACAGCTCTATCAGAATGTGAGTGGTAGTCCATAATCTGTGTAGTATGTCCATATTAGCCATGTAAACACTGGATATCATCATGTATCTTTTGCTGGAATTAAACATACTCTTTCTGCCTGTTTGCCCTAGATTCCTCAACATTATCTTACTTGATGAGTTTCTAGGAAATAAATTTTCCTTCCATTCTTGATCAGTAAATTCAGTGAGAACAACTCATCTGTCTTTATTTTGGACTTTCATCCACTCGGTCTCTGGCTCAGGAACTCGCACTGATTTTTTTGGTGGACTGAGGGTGTACCTGGTGCCATTATTTATTGAAGACTTTTTGCGCAGTATGGAGAAAGTGTGTGAATATCTGCAAACAAAATTCGGACCAATTTTCTAAGGAAGGTGAAAATTTCTTAAAGGGAACCATTACTGAAGACATGGATCCATCACTACGAACCTGAGAGTAAATGGCAGAGTATGGAACGGAAACATCCAAGAAAAAGTTCAAAAGTCAAACATTAGCTGGAAAATTTATGCTTGTAATTTTCTGTGATTCTCAATAAACATTATCAGGAAAAAGATTCAACAATTAACAGCGCTCATTACCACGAGATGCTTATTGAAGAGCTGAAGCCTGAACTTTGGATTAAATGCATTGGAAAGATATCCAAGAGTGTTGTGATCTTGCATGACAATGCATGTCTGCAAAAAGTTTGTTTTCAGGTGTTAAAGCATCCACTTTCTAGTCCTGGTATTGCTTCATCAGACTTTGACCTGTTTGGTCCCCCGAAAGCAGCCGTACGAGGACGAAGATTCACTTTTGATGAGGAAGTGAAGACAGCTCTTCATTCGTGGCTCACAGCTCAGCCTAAAACATTTTAAAGAAGCAATACGAAAGCTTGTTGACAGATGGTCAACAAGTGTATTCAAAAGCCAGGAGATTATGTCAAAAAATAATTTATTTGTCTTTTCTAAAATGTATTTAAACCCGAGTGCGAGTAATTTTTGACTCGCATTTGTATATGTAGTAAATCTGCTAAGCATTCATAGATGAATTCTTGTAACCAATCATAATGCAGACGATGGGATTAATTGGTGTCATTTATGTGTCCATAAGGTCCAATCTTCAGCTGGAGGAAACATCTTTACTGTATCTTTATGCGATCTGTAGATGTAAAATAACATCTAGCATATGCTGTAGCTTTTTCAGTAATGTGAAAAATGTTCCGTCACAGGTCGAATTTTCTTCAAGAGAGCCTGATAAAGCTGGTGGAGGCGTGTAATGACCACTCGAACAGCATGGACCGCTGGCTTAGCAAACTGGAGGCGTCCAACTGGCAGAGCCACGTTAAAGAGATCCTCACGACCGCCTGCCTGGCGGCTCAGTGCATCGACAGGTCAGCATTTAACAGCCCTCCTCTCTAGCTACGTTTGAATTCCCCGTGCACTGTCTCCTCTTTGCCTTCTCAGCCTCGGACAGATGTGCTCTTAAACCCTGTGAATCATTACAGAAGATAGCTGCGTGTAACTAGTTTACGGCTGTGTTAATTACTGTTTTCTCACTGGCGGTTCCATTCCGAGCTAATTAAAGAGCGTTTGCCTTGCTTCATGCTACACTTGTTGCCGAGCCCATTTGAGTAATAATGGTTAGCTAGTGTCTAGCCTGCAATCATCATTAAGTTTATAAAACGCTTGTACTGCTGTGTCTCTTGCTGTTGTTGGTACACCGCTCGTTAATGTCCTTTGTGCTGCTGTGTCCTTAAGTGTAGAGTAATTTCTAGTCTTGGTTATGAGCTGATTTCTCTAGATTCTGCATTTCTCTATTCATGCATGAAACATTATTTGTCCTATCAAAGAGTGCAGAACAGGTGTAAAGCAATAATGTACTAAAATCTCTCCTGTCCCAGATTTATAATGCAGGCATGGCAAGTACTTCATTCTGATTGGCTGAGATATGTGAGACTGATGAATACCAGCACTCCACGTGCTCCTGTATATAATATATAAGATATACCCTTATTCGTCCCACAGCACAAATTTCTTATAAGCTAATCTTGGAATGTAAAGTTCAACCACACAGCATTAAGTCGTAATACTGTATATGCAGTGGTCTGGGAAATCCTGTCGGACACTGTGTTCTGGCACACAGAGTTTTGGCGCACAGGTACAGAATTATGCCAACTTGGGATAGGGCCAAAATCAGGGATTTTGTTTTGTCTATAACATACTTTACATTTCAACAATCCTAAGTGTATTTCACTAAAATGGCCTCTTTCACAAATAAAATACATTTAGGATTTTTTAAATACTTGCAATCTTAATTGCTACAGACAAAGACCCCTGATATTGGCCCAAGCCCAACTTGGATTAATTCTGTAGCTGTCTGCCAGAACTCTCTGTTCCAGAACACATTGTCCGTTGGGTTTTCCCAGACCACCACATCTATTCCTTGTGCAAAATCCTGTTTGAAACTTTACTTAAGCTGTCTGCATTCACAAAGAAATAGCTTTTTTTCCTCTATTGCAAGCCCATTGTTGACCTTTCAGCTTTCATTAATAAAAACTGAGGGATGTTCAAGTCAAACCGGGACTTGCAA
>JAOVVB010000035.1:3059639-3076752 GCA_028570985.1 Heterobranchus longifilis | reverse complement strand
GTTCTTTTTATTTTTTTAATGCTAGTTCTCTTTGCTCTTCACATGCCACACCAGGTGCTTAGACACTCTCTGAGAAAGGCTTCGATGATATTGTTATATATTTGTGGCTGTTTAGCAACTTTTATACACTAAGTGGAACTTATTGACACAAGCAGACAGTTACTTGACATATAGTTGGTTGGATGTAATCAGTCGTACCAAATTGTGCAATTATTTTTATTTTTTTCCCCAATGGAGGCCTTTGATGGTCAGTGTGTGCCCGAAAGCAATTTGCCTTTTTTGTTCTTAAACCGTAATGAATAATTTATCAATGTAAAATAAATGATCTTATAAGGGAAATAATATTTGCTTTAGTTTGGGAAGCAGGAACTGTACAGTGGCTTTTGTGTACTTTGGTTAAATGCCATGGTATCATAAAGTGTATACATGCTGTAATGGTGATCAGAATTAAGCAAAGCACCTATGAAAAAAATATGTTGTTTAGATTCAGAATTCCTGTGGGTTTGTTGCAGTCGATGTACAATGCTTTATTATTATTATTCAGTTTGTTGCAATATAATTCAAGACATGGCCAAAACAATTGACAAAGCCTTCCTGTTGATCTTTAATCCTTTACAAAAGAAATGAAATATCTTTTAACAAAAAAGAAAGAAAAAAACATAAATAAGCATAAAGACATTTCTTGTTGTTGCATTGGCTTACACGAAAAATCTAAAAAGCATACTTGAGTGCAAGTCCCTTATGTCCGAGTACACTATTGTGCCTGTGATGTAGACGTTACACATTAAACCTCCATGTAATGTGCTGGTGGTGGTGGTGGTGGTGGTGGTAAATCATCCTTCACAGCTATTATAGATAATGTTTTAAAACTAGAAGCTTAAAATACCAAACTGTTTCAGGCATTTCTGTCATTACCACATATATGCACGATACAGCATATTTACAGTTAGGCCATTTTCCTTAGCAGTTGGTTAAGTGTTTCATGCCACTCTATTATTATTCACACCCACTTAAGTGCAGTCTGGGTTCTTCACTGAATTCTCTAGTTTTGTCTGGCTTCGAGGGCAGGATGTAAAATGTAATGTC
The DNA here is from genome assembly GCA_028570985.1 of Heterobranchus longifilis. NCBI lineage: Eukaryota > Metazoa > Chordata > Actinopteri > Siluriformes > Clariidae > Heterobranchus > Heterobranchus longifilis. Next base: position 3,075,666 of record JAOVVB010000035.1, on the reverse strand, counting down.
GACGCCACACAGCATAGAGACCTGCATGTTAACCAAACAATTTGTGTCGTACTGTACATGTTCACTGTTTACCCAAAACACTGTACTTTCACATACATGTAAACTATATGTGAATGTATATTTGCATACATTTCTTTCAGATACAATTTTTTTATCTTTCGTGCAATTGTTTATCGAGAAAGCGAAAAAGCTCTTAATTTAACTGGTTGTGTATCAGAGATTAACACACAGCACATGTTGATGTATATTAACTGCGATTTTATGTTGTATTCTTTGGGCATTAAAATGTTCCGTATATGGTTTCATACAAATCATAATTAAGCAAACCCTTAATAAAGTTATAACATGCTATTACATGTGCAGTGTCTTTAATGCAAAAACAGGGCAAACATACTCCCAAGAGAGCTCCCTAAGGCAGTGACACTATTTGCATTATTTTGCCTATGTTCAGCACACTGCATTTTCATTCACTTTACATCAGAACAGGGAGAAAGCTTGGTGCCAGAGAGGCTGGTTTAAGTATTTCACAAAATTATGGCTGTCCAAAATAGTGCAAAAAAAACCAATTTGCAACTAAAAGAACATCCTTCTGCAGTTCTGTAGTAAGAAATGCTTAATGATGAGACAGGTCAGATGAGAATGGCCAGACTAGCTTAAAGGGATAATTTGGATGTTTGCAAGTCTGTCTTAAACCAAATTTGAGGTGTGCATATGCACATTATCCTAGGTCTTGGTCATTATCACAATTACTGATCATACTGACCACGATTTGTCATGTGGAGCAATGACTACAATGTAAGTAATCAGGGCCACATTCCACAGCCCTTGTTCCATGTGAAAGTGCATTCCAAAGTCCAGCTGAGAATCATATGACTTCTTGTCCATATGATTTCATATGATTCTGCAGTCCCACTAAACTAAACTGAGTTGGTATCTTACAAAGTTATAATGTTTTTAGTAAAAAAAAAATAACTCTTCTTTCCATCCATCCATCCATGTTCAACTGCTTTTCCGAAGTCAGGTTGTGGGGGTAACAGTTCTATCCGAGAACCCCAAACTTTCTTTTCCCCGGCCACCTCAACCAACTCTGGGGGATCCTGAGGCTTTCCCAGGCCAGTGTGGAGATATAATATCTACACCTAGTCCTCGGTCTGGCCTCTTCTCAGCTGGACGTGCCAAAAACACCTTTCCACCTCCACACAAAGGAGCAGCGGTTCTATTCCAAGTTTCTCACAGATGACTGAGTTTCTTATCTCTAAGGGAAAAGCCATTTCAACCACTTGTATCTGCGATCTTGTCATTTCGGACCCAAAGCTCATGCAATCCTCATTTTAATTCTCTTTTCTATCACCCTAAGTACAGTGTAATATTGAGAAATGCAAACTTGATTTAGAAAAGACTTTTAAAAAATCAAATAAGCATGCATTACAACTGTGGAGAGAAAAAAAAGCAACTCAGAAGATACAAAGGTTCAAACTTTAAGAGAACAGGTGAAGACCACATCAGTCTCTACCCAGCCAGGAATAGGAGTCTGATGTTTCAGTGAACTGATAAAGACTGGAAAAGAGACCAAGTGATGTTCCAATCTTCCGCTGTCAGGGTTCACTGAACATGTATACTGTAGTTCCGACAGTGTTTGAAAATATAAGGCTATATATAGTCTGTTAACTCTATTGATGCTCAAATGGATGCATAGTTTGTTATTTAATGGTTATTTTTCGGTTAATCATTTTTGTCATACATTAGAAAGTGTTTACCTTTCAGCTATTCCAGTCAGGGGTCCCTACAGTAAATCTTCAATTTGCACATTTTAATTTTGGCACATTTTTTATGCCAGATACCCTTGCTGATGCATTTTTATTCAGGCTTGGGAACAGGACTAAGAGTGTCCTGCAACCCCAGGGGTTGGGAGTGGGGTGTTGGCTAGGAATCACACTCGGGCCTTTCAAATAGCACAACAGAACCACCAATGCCTTCATCAAATCAATCAATTGTTAAAATAAAAAAAGACATTGAATTAAACAAAATAAAATAATGAGAATAAATTAAAAAATAATTTTTATCACTGTTTTTTTATTGCTTTCTTCATTGTTTTTTATTTATAATAAATTGAAAAATATATACAGTAGATTTAGAATCAGTATTATACTGAGATGGCCAGACATAATTTTAACACAGTTATGCAGTTAAGCATTGTTATTAGTCTGCACTACCCCATGATGAATTTTAAGATATCTATATGTACCGTAATTTTCACAAAGGAAATTAAAGTGTAAATTTCAATGAAGGAGTCGAAAAGGAAGTTGAAACTTGCACTTACATGTCTTAAACTAACAAGCATTCAGTTTAGGAGAAGCAGTCAGTTTGTCCTTGGGGGGAGGGAGCGAGCAGTGTGAGCAACCATTAGAGCAGTGTGGGTGCTCACGTACCTTCTAGTCTTTGAGTCACTGGCATGTAGAGACCTTGGCAGTTTTGTCTATTTCTCCACGTACAAGAGATAGTTTTGTCATGTAGCCTTTTTAATATGGGCTGGCTGAAATAACTACTACTAACACATTCACTTTATGCAGTATTCATCCCCTTACTGGTAACCCCTGTACCATTCCTATATATCATATATCTTCACTGACCACGTTTTTTAGAAACATCCGCTCATTGATGCAATTATCAGCCAATCATATGCTTAAAATCATGCAAATACAAGTCAGAAGCTTCAAATGTTCACATCAAATATCAGTGATCTTAGTAATTTTTCATGCACAATAGTCTAAAGAGTTTACACAGAATAATTTGTGGAGAAAACCTTCAGTGGGTGGAACTTCTGTTGGCAGAAACACCATTTTGATGAGAGAGGTCATTGAAAGGAGAATGGCCATGACTGGTTTGAGCTGACAGAAAGGACGCAGTAACTCAAATGACCACTCTAGTGTGCAAAAAAAATCATCTCGGAATGAGATGGCGTCAACCATTTAGGCAGGTGAACTACATTAGCGGAAGACCACACTGGGTTTGTCTTCATCAGCCAAGAACAATGATCTGAAGGCACAGGTCCATAAACAAGAATATACAGGTACAAATGGAAAAATATATATCAATACTATCCAAAAGAATATAAAACAGTATAATTGTATTATACTGCTGAGGTGTGTTGATTTGGCACTCTTTAATAATTATGTATAAATATGTTGTAATACGGGTATAGTAACAAGAACATAGGAGGTGCGGCTGTTCAAACAAATCATAGATTTTATCCTGATTGAGGGGACCGAATTCTTTTTTGTTGGTCTTCAGGAAGCAGAAGAATTTCCCTGACAGCAACAGAGGAAAAAAAGCCCATTGTTAACTGAGATCCTACACTATCTTTCTGGCTCTGTTCCAACACCACTTGCAGTAGATAGACTACACATTAGGGAGCTTAGTGTGGATTGTGTCCTCAGCTTATACAGTAGTGCCACTCTGGAGTGCTTGTCTAACCTCCTTGGTGCTGTGATACTATGGATGGTGCCGGTATACATTTTCCATAGTACCTTAGTGGTATTGCAACTTAAGGTATTGCAAACTGTCCACTGTAGCACTGATGATAATCATCTATAAAGAGTAATAAATGGGTGACTAAGTCTTTGACCAGCCTTTAAAAACGCTTTATTAGAGCTGAGGTCAGGTCCTCTGGTCGATAGTGGTGCTTGTTGAGACAGTAAAGATAATGGACTGCTGAAATCATAACGGACTGTTTAAACAAAATTCCACATGCTTACTCAAGAATTTTCTTCATGGATTAAACCTATGTGGCTTTTTTCACAGTCATGTCACTAGTAATTTCTAAAATGTATTTTATATATTACTAGTGACACGACTGTGACAGAACGCCTGCACTACCTGTGCGGAGGAATGCATGTTACAGACCTTCCTGTGAAAACAAACAAATAGAATTTCTGTAAATGTATATAATAAAAATATATATATATATATATATATATATAAAAACACGCGTCAGTGATGATATGTTTGTCTATGTTGTTGTTAGTCATCCAATCCACACACAACCTTGGCACAGGTTTTTACACTGGATGCCATTCCTGATGCTACCCTCTCATTTTTTATCCAGTTAGGGATTGGCACTTCATCGAGTGGCTCGTGTTTGGGCATTGGGCAATAGGTGGAAGTCGAACCTGGGTCTTCCACGCACGCACACACACACACAAATAAAATGTATATATATAAATTTTATAAATATATATAAACATAAATATAAATAAACGAAAAATATGTTATATTACATATGTAAAACGAAAAAAAAAAACTACAATACAATACAATTACTTAAATACAATTATCAGATGAAGCAGGTTACTTTTAAGAAGCAGTTAGCCCTGTCTTTGTTGCAGTTTTCCTCCACTTAAGCAAGCTTGAGTCCTAGTCATGTGTCCTTGTCATGGCAGCACGCCGACAGTCAACATGTGGCACCACGTTGCTTGGCTGAGGCCCTCGCGCTTGCATGTTGGTGACGTCAAGTAGGTGTGGTAACGAATGATAACCGCGCCTTCGCTTTTCGACCAATCAGAGCGAAGACCGGCTTGTCTTTAAGTCAGCTGGTTGGTGATAAATAACCTCCTTCTCACGAGCTGATGCAACTGAGGAAAGAGACAGGAAGAAGGTTTAAAGAAGCGGCGTGGGCAAGCATCCGACACTGCCGGGAAAGCGTTTCAACTAGCTTGTTGGTAAGCGTACGATTCGTTTTGAATGATTATGGTGAAATAGCATGATTATAAATTGGGAAATGCTATAATGTGCGTATATATGAATCAATTGCTTTTTAATTACATTACATGAGTACAGATGGGATTCTATCCAATACTTTTTAAGTTTCTATATTTGTCTGTATATCTGATTTTCAGCTGAATATTCAAATCCCTCTACATTTTGTGCTGCTCGTGTTTCCTAGTAACCGTGACTACCGGTAACAAGCCTTTGTATTAAGCTTAGACCACGCAGTGCGCGCGGTAGTCACGCGTTTAACCCTCTTAGTCAACTAAGAAATGTGCTTTCTTCATTTAAAACTAGACCGCACACATTTCAGATTCAGAGCTGGTTAGGAATGAATATCCTAATAAACAAATATACTAATGCACCAGGGTTTAGTTTGCTAGCTGAGAATTCTACATGCATACTCATGCACCGAAACACACAGTCACGAACTATCTCATCGTCATTAGGTGTGTCTGTAGCTGTCAAGTCTGATTGCTGGGTCTCGCACACTTTCTTTGGGTGTAACCATGAGTCGGCATATAAACGGACCTAAATACAGCATGCATTACGGTACAATCCTGATCAAATGTATGGAAAACGTGTTTAAAAATGACGTGTATTTATTTCAGTTTTATTTTCATTATTAAAAATCATTTATTTAACACCATTATGGTGCACGATAATATCGCCGCTAACACAACACGCCAGGGAGATTCTACAGGTTACAGGACAGTACCGTATTGTGTTGCGCCGTTTGCGTTATTTTAGTCATAACCGTAAATTCATGTATATAAGATCCTTATAATCATCAAAGTTTTCAGCGAGACCGAAAACAAAACGTCGTAATTGATGAATGAATGAATTCGTACACTTTTATTCAAAGCTAACACTAATTAAAGCTACATCGTTAAGCAAACATGTTCGTTGTGGTTCCACGTGACAGGAGTAACACGTAACACGTGGTCTGTTACGTAACAGGTAACGCTTTTCGTGTAGTTTGCGTTGCCTCACGCGCACGATTTTGATTGGTCACTCGTGAAGGCGGGGCGGTATAAATAAATAAATACCCGTTTCCCTGCCACCCCAGCACTCACCCCTCGACTACCAGAGTGCAAGAGATAAGGTTTCAACACTAGAAATCTGCCCCCATCCAGGCCCCTGTGTGTCATCGTGCATCATCATCATCAGCATATTTATTTTTGCTTGTATGTCCTGCTGAAACATTCACCCTGACCTGACCAGATACCCAATAGCCATTTTGTAAGTGAGCCAGCTTGGAGTTCCTGGTAGAGAAAAAAAAAAAAAAAAAAAAAAACTGGTACAAAAAACATCACACACAGTAACGTGAATTAGGGAATCTCAAACCGGTCTAGTATAGATGGTCTAACAAGTTTCTTTTTTTTCATAGGTTATTGAAGATGCCAGTGGTGCGTGCATTGACTAAACTGGCTAAGAAAGGCCTTCTTGCCCCTGTATGTGGCTGCCAGGTTTCATCGGTGGCCGTGCGCCATGTCAGCTTCTCTCCCCGCCAAGTGACCAGTGCGTCAGATGCCAGCTTTCACTCCGTGTCCTTTTCTGAAACAGATCACCCAAAGGTCCTTATCACAGGTATGACTAACTCTCAATATATTTACCATTGCCTAAATTCTGTTCATTACTGCATATTTACAATTTTTTTTTTTTTTGCTTTCTTAAAGGTGGCCTCGGGCAACTAGGTGTTGGGCTGGCAAAACTGTTAAGGTAAACAGTAAAATAAGTATAATTGTCCTGGTGAATATATAATCTGCAAAAATGTAACATGAAGTTTGATTTTGGTTAACAGGAAGAGGTATGGAAACAACAACGTGATTCTTTCAGATATCAGGAAACCATCTACAGACGTCTTTCACAGTGGTGAGTGCTACTCTTCTTTCGTGTAACTTTAGCCTGCTCGGGTCTAAAAACACAGAGCATGTCGTTCACTGCCTTTCTACAGTTACCAGTACAAACAAAGCAGGCTTTGTATCATTTCTCCATAGCTCTTGAGAAGAGGACTGTCTGGATTGTGTTTAATGTATTTCTTTTTTTTTTTTTTTTTTTTACATTTGTCAAGTTTAAAAAGCAGTTTAGGAGATTGTACTAACAGTTATGCATATACACTACAAGTTTATCTACTTTAAAAAACATCACTTGTATGTGTATAATATAAAATTTGTGTGACTGTTCAGGTCGAATCCTATTCTGATTATTCTGACTTCTGTCCAGGCCCCTTTATCTACTCTGACATTTTGGACTATAAGAACTTGCGAGAGATTGTCGTCAACAACCGGATCACCTGGTTGGTGCATTATAGTGCCCTTCTCAGTGCTGTTGGGGAAGCGAATGTGGCCCTGGCCCGGGCTGTCAACATAACTGGTATGTCTGCAAGAAAGGAATTCATTCCTTTCATTATTATCAGTGATCTTCAATATCATCACTTGTATCTTTCAGTATACGAAGCATAAAATGGTTCTCTGTTTGTTTTAATTGTTTTGTGAAGTGACATGTGCAGCTAACATGTGCATTGTGTGTGTTCTCAGGTCTTCACAACATCCTGGATATTGCTGCAGAGCATGGGCTTCGACTGTTTGTTCCCAGCACGATTGGTGCCTTCGGTCCTACTTCCCCCCGTAACCCGACTCCTGATCTTTGTGTGCAGCGACCTCGTACCATATATGGTGTCTCCAAGGTCCATGCTGAGCTAATGGGCGAGGTAAAATCCATACGTTCCATATTCAACCTGTCACCATAATTTAGAATATTGATCACAGTCAGTCCTTAATTTCTTCTCAACGATTCCTTCTTTCATTCATAGTACTACCATCACCGGTATGGGCTTGACTTCCGTTGTCTCCGGTACCCTGGCATCATCTCGGCAGATTCCCAGCCTGGCGGTGGTACGACAGGTACAGTAGCCTCAGTTGCAACTAGAAGTGTAACAATCGGATAATTAATCAGTTTAAAAGCAAAACAAGTGAAATTATTTAATGCAACAATAGTCATTCAATTACTGTAAAAAAAAAAAAAATCAAACAACTGTTATGTGAAAAACGATTAGATCGATGTGTAAATAATTTATTAGCAAAATTAGAAGGTATAATGGGTAAATAGAAGGTAAATATTGAGTTGTTAAATTTTATCATATGGCGCACAAATACACGCCAACTTTCTGCATGTATTTTAAGATGCGGTGAAATCAGCTCAAGCATTTATCCCATATCGTTACCTTACCATTTGCATCCTCAAATTTGCCAAGTACCATTGACAAGGATAGGAATTCAAATATACAAAGTGCTTGGAATGTGCAGTATTATGACCGAAAATGTTTAAATTCCTTCTAAGTCTTAGTCTGTGCTCGTTCTTTAGATTATGCTGTGCAGATTTTCCATGACGCTGTCAAAACTGGACAGTTTGAGTGCAACTTGAAGCCAGACACCCGACTTCCTATGATGTACATTGATGACTGTCTGCGGGCTACGCTCGAGGTCATGGAAGCCCCAGCTGAGACGCTGTCCATGCGCACTTACAACATCAATGCCATGAGCTTCACTCCTGATGAACTGGCACAGGAGGTCCAGAAACAGCTGCCTGACCTCCAAGTTACATACAAAATTGACCCTGTACGGCAGGCTATAGGTAAGAGTCAAGCTGTCCATACAGTACATACCCGTACAGTATTTCATTTAAGGGTGAACCCTGAATGGTCTTCTTACCTTCATGATTTTTTTCCGTTTGTTTATCTGAGTGATCAAGATGTATTAATGTTCTTTGTGTGATTTGCCTGTACAGCCGACAGCTGGCCGATGAACTTTGATGACTCGAACGCACGCAAGGACTGGAGCTGGAAGCACGACTACGACCTGCCGGAGTTGGTTCAGACGATGCTCAACTTTATTGGTTCAGAGTCCCAAGTTGCCCAAGCCAGCTGAATCAAATCAGAGTTTGTACATGCATATTCATAAAGACTGATAGCCTTGAAGAACCGAGATCTCCCTGGTCTGTAAATAATCTGCTCTCTCTTATGTGCCTGGATTATCTGGAGGAAAACAGATATGGAGATGTGTGTGTATATAAGATGTATTGCTAAAAGGTGAATTTTTGAGTGCCCAGAACATATTATTCCCCCAATGTCTTTTTATTTACGTTCAGTTATTTAAGATTTAATGGTAAAAGTTGAAAAAAAAAAAAAAAAAGCCTGGTTTGCTTTAATTGGTAAAAGCAACATTGCAAAATAATATTCACTGGCAGGGCTAAGAGCTGGCTTGAAGTCGAAATTGTACCCAAAGTTGTCGTACTGTATTGCTTAAACGATTAAGCCAGCTTTAATGACTAAAGTCTGCTATGATCGTTACCAGTCATGTGCAACGGTCTGATTGGTTTGAAAATAAGCATGTTTAGATAATTTAAGTGAGAAATGTATACTATGAGTTAAATCCGAATATGAGAAACTTTCACCTATAACGAAGTGAAACAAATGTTACAAGAACTGCAACATAGAAAATGTCAAAACATTGTTACACATTTTTATATCAGAATGAACTAACATAGCTCTGAAAAATCTAGCTAACTGTATTTAAGTTATTAGCAAAGTTGGTGTTTTAAACCTTTTTTTTACATTTTTTTTTAAAAATAATTTTGATCATATTCCTGACAAGGTCAAATAATGAATGCACTTATGAATGACATTGGTAATCCCAGCCTGTTTATGTGCTTTGCGAAATGAAAAGTGTTAGCAATAATGAATACTACACTGAAAATAAGTTAAGTAACTAGTCAACAAATGACTAATAAATTACTGTATATTATTGATGTGTAGAACATTAAGCAGTCAGCCATATCCAGAGGAACATAGATAAGTGAAAGGATGTTACCTTTATCTCTTTTTATATCAGTGAGCAGTTGAGGATTAAGGACATTGCCTAAAGGCCCAGCAGAGGTATATTGCCACTTCTGAGGTTTGAGTTCACAGCCTTAAAATCAGTAGACCAATGCCTTATACGCTGAGCTTTCAACTGAAATTGTGTGTCTGAATGTTGTATGTACATGCATACGTAGGTGTGAGTGTAAAAGGGCAGCAGGGGCCAGCATAAGTAATGCTCGTATTTTCCTTTCCTCCATCTCTTGTGTACTATTTATCTATTTATTTAGCTTTTGCTTAAAATGTTCTCCTTGCACCATTAGCTACATTATGTAATTTAAAAAAAAAAATCATTTTCTTTATTATTAGATGGACATGATTTTCTATATAAATGCTTATCTTTTATGTTTTCCAGACGAGCTTGCCATGTTAATCATACCTTTTTCTATTTAAATGTTAGAGCAGCCTCTTGGCAACACATTGTGATAAATGTCATAAAATGCCTATGATCAAATCCTTTTGAAAATCGTCAGATATGCTGGAATGAGTTCGTTGTCGGCACAGATTTGCAAATAGGCAAATTACAGTAATTTTTTTTAAATAACTTTGTGCTCTGATTTTTTTTTTGTGACCATCAGCTGAGGTGCTGCTAGTTTATTTTTAGAAAATAGTTGGTGCTTTATGTTGCAACAGCTTATTTCAAGAAGTACAATATGAAATCTCAGTACTAATAGCAAAAATGTGCTAGAGCTTTTGTGGTAACATCCACAAACCACACTTTGATTGCAACAACTGAAATAATAAAGAAATTTTTTGACTCTGTATTTGCTTGCCTTTTTTGTCAAATTCCTTATGAAACTATATTCTCTAATAGTAGGTGGTATTTTAAGACCATAACTTGCTAATAAACTTCTTAAACTATCAGTTTGACCCTGAATTCATGTGTATGTATATATATATATATATATATATATATATTATTTCTAAGGCATGGATATAGATTGATGTTCATTGTTGGACATGTTTAGCATAAATCTGGTGATGAAATAAGAAATCTGACATACAATTTTAGTTGGGCAATAACAGCACATACTCTTTTTAGACTCAGGTAGGACAATAAATTGTTTAAATAGGCGTAATGATATTGTTCCCAAGAGCAGGTTAATTGATTGCTTTTCTTGACTGCTAGGTTACATAATGTTTGTATCTATAGTATATAGACTTAAAACCTTTTCCCCCATCATGATATTCAAGATTAACACAAGCTCTAAGATTAAATTTCTGTTATGATTTGATAAGTTCATATAAGCTTACTATGTTAATCATAACTTTTTTTTTATTTAAAATATTAGAGCAGCCTCTTAGCAGCGCATTGTTGTGATAAATGTCATAAAATGTCTGTGATTAAAGCCTTTTTTCACAGACATGCTGGATCGACTTGGTTATTGTGGATGGCTCAGACTTGCAAATAGGCAAATTTCAGTAATTTTATAACTTTGCTTTGAAATTTTTACTGTATTGTGTATACAATATATGTATTGTATAAGTGACCATCAGCTGAGGTGCTCCTAGTTTATTTTTTATAAAATAGTTGGTGCGTTGTTACAAAAGAATGCTTTAATAAGTACTGTACAGTACAATATAAAATCTTAGCACTACTGTAATAGCAAAAGTGTGCTAGAGCTTTTGTGTTTACATTTACAAACCACACTTTGATTGCAACACCCAAATTTTTTTGACTTGGTATGTGTTTGCCTTTTTTGTCCAAATTCTAAATAAACTATATTCTTTAATAGTAGGTGGTATTTTAAGACAACAAACTACTAAGAAACCTCTTAAAATATCATTTTGAGCCTGAATTATTTATTATTTTAAGTTTCAAAAGGGTGCATAAAAATTGATGTCCATTATTGGACATGTTTTGCATAAATCTTGTAATGAAATAAAAAATCTGACATTAAATACAACTTTAGGCAGGCAATAATGGCACATACTCAAGTAGGTCAATAAATTGTTTAAATAGGCGTAATGATACTGTTCCCAAGAGCAAATGCTAATTGTATAATCATGCTTTCATTTGCAGTGTGCATGTTCAAGTGACTGTTAGGTTACACATTGATTGTATTTATACCATATAGACTTGAAGCCTTTTCCCATAATGATATCCAAGATTAACACAATATCTAAGATTACATTTCTGTTTTCATAAGTCTGTTTTCATAAGTCCATATAGGCTTTCTAGGTTAATTATACCTTTTTTCTATTTAGAATATTAGAGCAGCTTTTTAGCAGCACATCGTTGTGGTAATATCATAAAATGTCTGATTAAAGCCAGTTTTTGTTGACGGCACAGACTTGCACAGACTTGCAAATTTCAGTAATTATATAACTCTGTTTTTTGCGAGTGGCTTAAGTAGAACAATACATTGTTTAAATAGGCATAATGGTATTGTTCCCAAGAGCAAAGTTGTATGATCGTGCTTTCATTTGCAGTGTGCTAGGTTACATAATGTTCATATCTATAGTATATAGACTTAAAGCCTTTTCCCATTATGATATCCAAGATTTACACAAGCTTTAAGATAACATTTCTGTTGAGTACATTTCTACAGTTTTATGTACCAACCATTGCTGATGCCACTAAATACTTACAAAAAGTTTCAAACAACAACATCATTTGTGCTGAGTTGCAGCTGTGGGCTTCTGTTTTCTGACTTATTGGATAGATAAGAACGCAGTAGTTATTCTGTGCATGCTGAATAGTCAGGCTTCTTGACACAGTACCCAGAGAACGTCTGTACTGTGGGAAAGATAAGGCAGCCGAACAGTCTTTAATAATCCCATGCCAGCGCAGTATGACACATATCTGTAATAAATAAAGGCAAATAGTCTTGCATATATTGAGTGTTTTTGTGGAATTTTACAAATTTCTAGTTACATTATAATCATGTGGTTTCAATTGACATTTCAATTGGTAAGCCTTTTAATTATTTGTTTTTAAATAACAAGTATTGTGTGTGCCTTGTGGATGGCTGTTCTGTCCTTGACCCCAATTTGAATCCAGTGCTCAGTCAATAGAACCAAATGGGTCTATTTTTAGAGGCATTTAAATCATGCCACATAGCAATCACGGATGTGTCTGCACATACTGTACAATACATACATTCTTCATATACCGATCAGCCATAACGTTATGACCACTGTCAGGTGAACTGAATAACATTGATATTCTGCCTACAGTGGCATGTGGAAGTGGCTGGTATATATTAGGCAGCAAGTGAACATTTTGTCCCTTAGACTGAAGCACAAAAGAAGAAGCAAAAAAAAAATGGGCAAGCGTGAGAATTTAAGAGACAAGGAACAAATTGTGAAGCCTAAGTTAAGCCTTTATTTGTCACATATACATCACAGCACAGTGAAATTCCTGTTTCGCATATTAGATTAGGTTAGATTTGATTCAACTTTATTGTCATTGCACATAGTTACAAGGCAAAGAAATGTTAGCAGTGCAATATACTGTATACAAATATATATATATATAAAATAAAGGCTATGTATACAGAGAAAAAATATATATATTTATATGAATATACAGTGTAAAGTGAGCAGAGATGGATAAATTAATGTACTAAATAATTGTAAATTTACAGATATGTCTAAAAAAGTGGATATAAAGATATACAGAAATTATGTATAGGTGAATTTACAGTATGTGCAATAATATAAATATATGAATAAATATGAATAATTTAACAGCTGGATGGAAATGCAGAGAGTATACCTATACACACATATATACATATATATTAATATACATATATTAGTGTACAGTCTATGTGCAGACTATACAAATGAATGTACAGGGAATATTTACAGAGATATTATACAAGAATGTTGGGTTATCAGTGATGGTGGTTCCAGTGATGGTGGTACGTGAGGTTGTGTTCAATAAGGTAACCACTGTGGGGTAAAAACTGTTCCTCATCCTGCTGCTCTTGGCTTTTAGGCATCTGAACCTTTTTCCAGAAGGAAGCTCTCTAATGCTCTCTCTAAAAAAATAAAAACAGTCTTTTGCACACAGGATTATGTTTAACAATTGAGCACAGTCCAATAAAGTGTAGAGTAAATGTTCAACGCCTTAATTACGTTAGTTAGGGTGTTAATATAATCAAGTGCACCAGATGGCTTCAAACAGTCACTTACTTGCAAGTTCAAGCTCTTCAGTGAACATGTCTTTAAGGCACAGGTCATGTCCTCAGCATGTCTCGGAATGACCCGAGTAACCTCTGAGCTCTCCCACCCAGCTATTCTCTGCCTGTTCTTAACCTCCTTTTAGGGCCTGAACAGGAAGAATGTCATTTTGTTCAGAATGTTGTATTGAATTCAAGGCAACGCCTCCCTTACCCAGCTTTCCTGAAAGCAAAATTGCAGACAAGAAAGAGTATCAGGGTCTTTATGAAACCATAGCACTTGTGTTAGAATGTGTTCATATTTGTAATTGCTGCTATTTTCAGTTACACAAGCATAATTTAAAAATTTTCGTAATTACATCAATTACTTAAGCCACAGGTTCTATAACTGTTTCTGCCTGGCAGCTATGAAAAGACCTTTCTCATTGCCGCCTTATTTACTTCAAAGAAGACAGCGATGCTGATTTAGGATCGTTGTGCAATACCATTTCAAGCATGCATTAAAGTTGTCATTATGAGCGATGTTTGGCTGAAATGACCTGCCCTCATGTCAGCAGTCAATGCTATAAGGAAAGTCTGTTGCTGAGGATCCCAGATTTCTTTCAGCCTACAGCAACACACACTCGCATGCTCCAAATAAACATGAATATTGTGGCATTGCGTACACCAATTTTTGTAAACAAAAAATTTCTATATAGTAACTATTGTAACTAGCATAGATTTTGTGTAGTATATGTTTGAAAACAGGGAGAGACATAGTGTTCAATATTTCATTGTATGATACTAAAGAAAAGTATTAAAATATTGTTCATGGTAGAAAATTAAAAGGGGAAAATTCTATGGTAAGACCTAACAATAATGACTTGGTAGTAAAAGATGCATTTTAATGACTTCTTTGTTCCTTTAGTTGAAACAAATCTGCTCGCTCTGAGAAGGTTAAAGTGGTGCCACAGGGGAGTTGTGATGTTCAAATCTGCGATTAAAATAAGACTCATATTTTCACTTTGATCCAAAATTGTACTTAATCAGAGCCGTGTGAGCAGTGTTCATATGGTACTTTATGTCTAAAAACTATTCTGTGTGTCTAATGACATCTTTAAATGTCACTTTCTTCCACAGCTCAGTTTTCCATATGTACACTACGTTTTGCCCTTCTTTACCCAAATACTGCCTGAATATTTTTATCTGAAGAGATTGAAACAAGTTAGAATGCCATTAATTCATTGATCCAGGAACACTTGGCCTGACGTGGGAATACACTCTGGATTGGACACCAGTCCACTACAGTCTAAAATGTAAACTTACGTCTAACTTTTTTTGTATTTTGTTATTATTTAAGCAGACCTTTCATTCACCATAAAGCCTGAACTTTCCCAAAATAAATTGAACCTTTGCCTTCTTCTCACTGATCTGATTAATACAGTACATACTTATTTAGGTTTATTAGTGGACACATAATATGGTGATTTTGAGATCATTGAGCCTCGTTTTTCAATCTTTGAGCAAAGTTTAGTGTAAATCTTTGCATAAGCCAGACAAAACCAAAAAATCTGCGTGGTTTACAAAGGTTTGGGAAACTCTACATTGTTCTCCGTACTAACGCGCGTATGTTGATGAATGTCATTCACCCGTAAAGTGCAAAGCTTGTTCCCGACACAGCTCATTTACATAGTGAGCCACACAACGCTCCATAAAAGGTGAAGTACACAGAATACTGGCAACATATAATTCCTATTAACCGGATTTCCTTCAAGTTATTTAACTTAGTTCTATGCCAATAACAATATTCTTTAGCAGTGTAACAGCACCTGAAAAGACTGCCATCTAAAGACAAATTAGAGAAGAGGTGAATTAGAGGTGAACTAAGTAAGTCGAAATGAAAAGGGTTTGACATGAAAGTTCCGCAGCGTACCCAAGTGATAATGCGCAACAATCACATTACACTGGGACTTATAATGCTATTTTTTAAAAGGTTGTTCTATGACATTTCTGAGGCCCAGTGGAAATCATGCATGTCTCTTAATATCCAGTCCCTCCACAGAGCAGTTCATCATTTTCTTCCATTTATACAGACGCATTCATTATATATGTATATGAAGATTAGGTTAATTGCCATTTCCAATTTGCCCATGACGTGTGAGTGAGTGAGTGAGTGAGTGAGTGAGTGTGTGTGTGTGTGTGTGTGTGTGTGTGTGTGTGTGTGTGTGTGTGTGTG
>JAOVVB010000035.1:3029039-3049659 GCA_028570985.1 Heterobranchus longifilis | reverse complement strand
CTAATATAATTTGTTAGAGATTATGTGGGGGGGCAATTCATGGTGGGGGGGGGGCATTTTGAACATTGAAAAAGAAGAGAGGAAAAAAAAAGTTATGTGTTTGTAATTTATTTCCTATCAGTTTGTAATGAAATAAATACATTTACAATATTTCACTCAGTTCTACTTAATCATAAGAACTAAAGCTGCGGATAATTCACTGAAGAACACTTGATAGTCCTTCAAGCATGAATAATTCCTTCTCCTCGCCCAGCAGGTGACACACAATGGCCGCCGTTCCTGCTTTGCCCAAAATTGGAAATGTTGGCAGTGTTTTCGTTTTTATTTTTTCCCCCAGCAATCGTTTTGTTCTGGTTTGCTATTGTGCAGGTCAGGAGGGACTTCATTGACCAGATTGAAAACCAATCTGAACATGGTCACAATGGCATCCCATGAGGCTTTGCTGTAAGGGCTGGTCACAAGCCCGAGAAAAGAGCGACCAGTTAGACCTGTGGAGGAAGTTGTGTGTGTGTGTGTGTGTGTGTGTGTGTGTGTGTGTGTGTGTGTTTGCGCGTTCATATATGCATGTGTGTACTTTCTAAACACACAAAGCACTGAGTGCCCATGAGGATGTTTTTTATACAGTGGCTACAGTACACAGGAACCGTGGCTCATTTTATGACTAACTTTACAGCTAGTGCTGACGGCATGTCGAGCGGGAAAAACTTCTTGAGTTTATGAGTCATGTTATTGGCCCTGACGTCTTGTGTTACTGATAACATGTATATGATGTTCATGCCTCACGTCGGACCTACTGTACGATCAGAACGGTGCGAGAGTTGAGGACTTTCCTTTCTTGGTGAAGGTTGTGGGACTGTGAGATCACGCCGTCCTGGTCTTGGCAGCGATCTGTCCCACCTCTTGCACCAGGGGTTTTCCTTCTTCATTCAGCTTCCTGCCAGGTCCTTATCTCGTTTCACAATGCTCCCTGACAAACACACACAACATACACGCGCACACGTATGCACTCACAAAAGGCTGTCCCAGCACACCCCTGCTCACCGGATGCCCCGTTACCGTACTTAGCCTAGCCAGTGGGGGGAAAAGGAGCAGCATGTACAGTACCTCCACAATCCTGTATTTTCTGTAATCATGTGAATTTCCTTAAGCTTTCAGAAGGAAGAGCAGGTCATGTACCCTTTTTTTTTTTCATGTAAGTGGAGTCGCCTAGCCATGCTTCCTCGAGTAAAACTTTTACCTTTTTAAATAAGATTAACCAACGTCACATCGGATCATTTGCAATTCGCTTTTTCCTCTCTTCACTCCCTGCAATCACCACATGAACACACAGGGCTGTTTGACCTGGAAGTGTGTCAAATTACAGACGGAAATTCTTTTCAATGTACGTTTTCCTTTCTTTGGTGGAATCACCAGTAATCCAGAATGTCCACTTTAATAGGAACATTCATGCAGTTTTTCGATCAGCCAATCACGTGGCAGCAGCACGAAACTGGCCCCTTGAAAATTTAGGAGAAAAATGATCTCAGTGTGTGTAGTAACAGAGTAATAAATATAATCTAGAGCTTTTAACAAGGTAATCCAGATTAATGAACCCGTAACTTAGTTATTACAGTATTGCAGTGATTTATTATCAAGGATCAAGTGTATACATGTTTTGAGGAATATTCTTAGTGAATGAATTCATTCATGAGACCCTCGTATGAAGTTTGGATCAGGTAAAAAGTTGTGAGATTTACTCTCCACGTTTTTACACAGAGCTCTGGATTGACTGTGGCGGTGTAAACTTTTTCTTTCCATCACCTTGCTCTGAAAAGCTTGTCACAAGTGCTGAGCTCTGTGGTTTTTGTTTCTTGTACAGGCACAACATCTTGAGCATTTCACACTAGGGGTTCCTGCACATCTCAGTAAGACACTAAGCAATGATGAATGCTCTGTGTATTTGAAATGAAACAGTTGATAGTTTTGGAAACAGTCATTGTTTGTGAGGATGTTTAGGGGAACAAGCATTTAGTTCCACATGAAGGCGGTGTGAATGAGCTGGAAGCAGTAGCGGCTACCTCTCAATCGTCATATCTTTTTAAACCATGTTTCTTTCTTTGCTTCATTTCCAGTCTCTTTCTTTCTCTCCCTCTCTTGCTCCCTTGGGAGGTTTAGTTAGGCTGCAGCATGGGGTGTAGGGATGTAGGAGTGGGTTTGATTTATCTCCCGCAGCCCTCTCGCACCCCCCTCCACTCCAGCGGGCCTGAAAGAAAGAGCCGAGTTTGCTTGAACGTAGCGCGGTTAGCCAAGCCTCTGCATTAGCTGAAATAAAACCCTACTGCCGCTGGTGAAAAATGTCCCGTGATTGGCTAATTAATCAGTCAAAAGGAGAGCGTTGCGGCCTGTGACTTGAGGGACCCTAGCGGGCGACCGCTGAGGGCCTGCTGATAAATGGACTCCCGCCTGCTTCATACATCAACCAAACTTAGTAATTTTTTTACCACTGCTGCGTGCGTCAAAGCTGGATCACCGAGTCCTACACTTTGGATTTCTTTTTTTTTTTTTTCCCTGCAATTTCATCTGTTTGTGGAATTTTTGTTTGTGGTTTTTGTCATTTCATTTGTGTATATAAAATAGTTATCTGGATTACAAGGTAGCTTAGTGTAAAGGTTTGTTGAATTTTAAGAAAACTAGTCAAATAGCACGTTAGAAATTAATTCATTAATAGATTGATTTAAAAAGATGTATAAAAATGCACACTTCTGTCAAATCAAAACAGTTGGATCATATTTGTATTAAGTTAACGATGTAATGTATTTAGCCTTTGGATGACTTTCTGTTTATTTCAGATTGTTTGTGTTTGGCCATCTGTTGCTTCTTTGATCTTTTTTTTTTTTTTTGGTTTGCCTTAAATACATCTTCATTTTAAAACGGGGCGTATTCTGTTTTAAATCAGAATTCTGTTTTTAAGCGCATGTTTGGCTGTACCTGGCGTTCCTACTCTTTTTCTTTAAGGAAGTTTGATCTCGGCCATTGAGCTTGTGTCCAGGGACTTGTGCTAACCCTTGGCGACCTCTCTCACTCCCACGCCAATGCTGACACAAAGCAGCAGGACCGGCGGGTGGCACCTGTATCCCCTCATGGTCCACCCACGCCCGTCCTCTTGAAGAATCGTCCAACAACTCACTCATCCATTCCCCTGATGCGACCGCATCCCCAAACGGGGCGCATCCGCATCAGCGTGGCTGCTTACAGTGAGGAGCGATCGCTGGACGCCAGAGGGATGCCCACTGACTGTTTGCTGACGAGGCGAAACTTGGAAAAAGTCTTGCTCCCATCACCAATGCCTGCTAGAGCAGAAGAAAATTTACAAATGCTGCGTGTTTTTGTTATTTAATGAAATAGGAGTCATTATGGACGGGGGTGAGATTATGATTCTCCTTTATGGTACTTTAGCCAAATTTGTAAGGAACCATATTATCAGATTACATTGGCATCTTGTGCTACAGTTTCCAAGTGGATGTTTGTAAACAATGGCTTGTTTGCATTTTGAATTATTGACCTATAATTGATTTTAAGTTTCCGTTTATCAAAGTTAAGTCATATCATGGAGCTTAAGAGCGCAGTGTGTCGTTTGAACTCACATGTCCTATATTTTGTGGAGTAATTGATGTCTAGTATGTAACGATTGTTATACAGTACATAAAGTTAAGCAGCAAAATTTTTGTGCATCTCTTTATATTGAATATCTCATGTAGTATAAATATCTCAGCACATTTCTTTAGTGTTTTATGGCGTTTATAATTTTTCCCTAAAAATATAATTTTCTTTCTCTAAGCTCCTGACACAGGTTTAAGTTTTAAAGCATTTACAGTTTTGAGGCAGATTATCCTGACCACTTGCTATGTTTGCTTGAGATTGTTTTCTCCTTTGCAGTATTTCCTGAAGTTTTCCTCATAAACACTGAACGGCATCAAAAGCGAAAGTTGGCATCGGTTTAATTTTCAAAATGCCTCAGTTGAATTTTTCAGTCACCCTAGTAAATTCTTATTTATAGTATGTTTATGTAAATAAAACAGTGCATGTAATGCCTAAAGGCTAAAGCAGTTTACAGGAAACTAGACGCCTGTTAAGTTCTCTGCCACGCTGTCTCGTTGTGAGCTCATGAGCAGACACTAAGGTAAACTAAATATCGCAACCATGTTAGTCGGCACGTTCAGCGATTGCCTTCTGACCGCTTCAGCCCGAACGCTGTGTTTGGTTTGAAGTCAGGGAGCATTAATATCAGATAACATCTAATTGCCTTAAACAAAAGTGTGGCCTCCCTCGTGCCTGTTGACAGGGCTCTGTTTCTGCCACCATGGAATAATAGAGAAACAAGCCAAACTGACAACCGCCCTGTCCTGCCCTTCCCTGCTCTTCATGCCCCTGAAATCCCCTCCCCCCACCCCGACTACCACCACCACCACCAATGGCTGTCTGGCTGTGCCAATCTGTTGACACGTACAGATTAGTGCTTCTGTGGAGGGAAACAAAAGGCAGCGCGCGGCAACAGGAATAGCCGTGTGGCGCGGTAGCTGCATGCCTGGGCAGGACTGCCCTGGCAGGGTGATTACAGCACAGCGAAGGAAGCTAACTGCCTGCCACTCCTCCGAGCTGCTGCTGTTCCGGAGGCCCCGGCTCATGTTTAATCACTGCCCTTTTTTAATCGAATAAATCACGGCAGCGTGGAGAGTAAAACAGCGCCTCCTCCATCTTGGGGCTGACACACCAGCTCCTTGGGGGGCATGGAAAGGCAAGCACTTTACAATGTAAAGCAAGCAGAATTTAGTGATGATGCCCTATGCAGAGTGTTATGGTCATTTGTTTCTGGTGAGAAGTTAATCCAGGTCTCAGGAGACACAGCTTTAGCATTAAGCTCTTCTGTCTTGTTTTGTTTTCATTACTTTATTTATTTTAACCTCTTTGGTTTAACTGGGTGCTAAATATTTTAGCCTATCTACTTTAATTATGTTTGGTATAAATTGGTCTAATTTTGCGTTTTAGCCTAATCTGTTTTAAGTGTTTTATTATGAATGTTTTTTTTTTTTAAACAGTGACGAGGCTTCAGCCAAGCCTCTTTTAAGGAATCTCGATCCTCTGTCGTCATGTTGTTTAATGTCACGTGAAATTGCTTTCCATTCATTATCCTCCCAGTTGTTTGATAGCACCATAGCGACCTTGTCTGAAGTTTTTCTATCCTTTCATTTAAATGTTTCATTTATGTTACATCCTTAGGAGGGGAAAAAAAAGTGAAATTAAAGATGTAAGAAATCTCATATCAAACACATTTATGAGCATCAGTCACAGCCTGTTTTCATTTATAAAAAAAAAAAAATTAATACAGGACAAACACCGAAGTCGGATAAAGGAGTCAGTTGGTGTATTTGAGACGATAATTTGAGGGTCATTTAGTATCCTGTAATATGAGGTGTTAAGGTCCCAATTAAGCCGGCCGAAGCTCTGTATTGCGTGGGCGCCACCTGTTTTGCTGTCCACCCACATGAGTGGTATGAAGGATGGCGCGCCAGCCTCGCTCTCCTCATCAGGGAGGGTAGTCTGGGTAATCTGGGGCCGATCCATACACCCAGACCACCACCAAATTTATAATACTGGCAGGACAATGAGAGCATGCTCACACAATCAGCCTTCTTCCCAATATTGTCCTGATAGTATCTATTGGCTCGTGCCCATAATGGAGCAGTTTCAGGTTTATTTGGTGTACACCTAGAGCAGCTCTCGGAGGACTTAAATGCTCCCCTATCTTTTCCGTATATAGCTCCTGATTGAGTGTGTAAAGCAGCCCAGGGAAGTAAAAACCTATACAGTATACAGTGTGCCACTCGGGTGCCCGCTGTTAAATAGTCTATTTTTAGGATTTGCTCTAAGTATTTGGGCTGAGAATGGTCTAAAAAGATGTCGAGCAAGCAGCCTAATATATTTGTCCTTTCAAAATGCCATTCTTTTATCTCATTAGTTACGGTGACCTTCGGTGTTAAAAGAAAAACTATGATTTATTTGCAAAAAAATAAATATTTTTTTATGTTTCGTCATCACGTCACACTGATGCTCATTTTCTATTTTGAAGAAAACACAATTTTAAAGAATCGTGCAATATGCTTGAATCTTATTTTAAAACACGAGACCTCTCTCGACTTATCCCCTCTCTTAAATATAGCACTATATCTTTGCAGTAGTTCGCCACCATATGCAGTCTTTAGTCCCTGGACACAAGAAGTTCTCTTTGCTGACACAGCATTCGCGATGCTAAACTAGCATAGTCTTTATTCAGCGAGGGATATTGCCTCTCGTTTATAAATTAGGGAAGCTGTGACATAGCACAGAGTGGGAGATTTTGTTGCCGTTTTCAGCAGCATATTAGAGTACTGTAATTGCGAATTTAGATGGTGGCGTGAAGAAGAAAAGAGCCGTGTACTTTTCGACATACAAGCATTTTGCTTTGTCACCTGGGTCTCACTGCCGCTGTGTTGGCATTCGTGGCATGCTTATTTGTTTGTTTTTTTTCTTTCTGTGAGCTCTTTAAACAGCTCTCTGCTCCATGTTTGTCCCAGATCCCTTTGCTGCTCTCTTGGGCCTTCCTCCTCCTCCTCCTCCTTCTCAGAGCAGCATGTGCTTGGGGAGCGGTGAGCAGGAAAAGAGCTAGTGGCTCACACTGCTGGGGCCTTATCTGAGTCCTGCACACAGTCTAGAGAACGCATCCTCTTCCTGGGGCCTCCGTGTTGCCAAAAGGAGCGTCAAGGAGATGGAAAGGGAGGAGAAATTGAGAGAATGAAGGGAGAAGGATGAGACAGAAATTAAAAAGGAGAAGCAGATGGCTTTTTTTTTTTCTCATGTAGTTGTTTGCTGTCAGCTGGGACCTCTGTGACACTTAAGCGCAGTCATGTAAGGTGGGCTTTACCTGTCTGTATGTCAGCATGCCTCTGAGTTTCTGCTTTTGTTTGTTTGTGCCAGACTCCGAATGTGTGTGTATGTGTATGCCACAAGTCCCCGAAGGAATGCAACCAGCAGCACTTCTCTCACCCCATTAGAGAGATAAGGCTAATGGCGGTCCCCAAGCGGGGACGAATACGCAACCACACACAGCTCTCTGATGAAGAGGATTTCCCTGCTCACTCCATCCCTCTTCTTCTGCCTTTTTCCCTCCTTCCTCTTCCTCCTGAGAACAATTTCACAGTTCAAACTCATCAAATGCCCCCCAGACATTTCACCAAGCCCAATCACTTCATCACTTCTTGTTCACTTCTCCTTCACACAAACTGAGAATTATAGATTTTTCATGAGAAAAAAATGGCTGGAAACTTTTTTTCTCTTATTGAACTACTTTTAAATATTTGATAATGACAAATAAACTGCCTACCCAAAAGAAACTCACAATGGTCAAATTATTGGGCTGCATCAAGCAAAGAAAACAACTAAGGAGATTTGAAATGACCAGAAACTGGGGCCAAAACCTGGAAGGACAACGCTGAACGTTTGAGCTTTGTGGAAGAAATGTGGTCAGAAAAAAACCTGAATGGGAATCACTTAAACCCTTAGTTGCATGGTAAAAAATCAACAGTAAAACCAAAATCAATGTTTTCTGGTGAAAGTTAAAACATTTCCATACACACACAGTGTGACCAGAACTCACAGGACATATGACACTTGTTGGTAAGATCAGTCAGAGAAAAGGGCTTCAATTTGTTAAGGAGCATAAAGATTAGGCTTTGGAGCAATATAAAAAAAGGTCATGTGGTCTGAAGAATTCAGATTGACCCTATTCCATTTTGTTTTTGGGTCAGGCAGCGTATAAAGCATCAGGTTATACTTGAAGTACATTTATGGCCTTAGAACTTGTATATTAATATACACGTAATATAGGTGTTTCACGGGATGTTTTTTTACATGGGCTCGAGATGCTATTCAAGTGAGAGATCAAATTGGGGTGGGGGGGGGGTCAGTTTGATTGAAAAAGGTGTGATATGTAACACTGTAACTACATATGGACAACATACGTGTTACCATGGAACAGGCTTCAGAGAGGAAGTCTTTGGGCGTGATGTTATTTGTAGCCATTTTCACCTTAAAGTTTTAAACCTTTTCTATTTTTTTTTTGTTTTAAACATCCACTTTAAATGATGTACCATATTACTGTTTTCTTATAGCTTTTCATTGATATTGTTCATTCTCCCCCAATGATCTAATTTACTTTTAATACATAGGATTTTCCCCATTTGTTCGCTTTTATATTACATTTTATGTGAAGATGATGAAGATGAAAATAACAATAATAAAAGCAAATCGTGATAAAGGAAAAAAAAGGTTCTAGATTTCTAGAGGCTGTAGATTCTGTGAGTATGGTGTTATTTGTGTTTGATTTGAGGCTTTTCATGGCTCGTCTACAAAACCTTCACAGATTGAGTTCAGATTTCAGGCTAGGTTTGAGCGAGCATAAATCACACACATGACCGCCATGCATGTTGTCTACTGAAATTAGTGTACATGCTTTAATCTGTTCAACCCATGTAGCAGTGCTAGTCTGTTAGGCGAGAAAAAGTGTTTCCATTTGTTACGTTCGTTGCTCTTTTTACAGTAGGAGCACATAAACAATCCCCCCACCCCGAGGTCCCTTGTTGGGAGTTTTGAAAAATGCCGTTTTCACGGCTGCCTGTGACATAATGTAGAGCTCTGCTGTTGTTTAGCACAAGCTTCAGAGTGGGTATTCTTCACCTCAAATCATTATGCATTGAGCAGCCCATTAGCCAAATGAAGACGAATGGTGCAGAGGTGCTGCAGTGACTAAGTGTTGGCCTGGTACAGTTTAATCTGAAGCGCACTCCTGTGGTCTTTTCAACATAGTCATTGTGTCTGCCGCTTTTGTGACCTGCTGTGAATCGGCAGCATGTAGAATTGAACAGAAAGGTTTCAGTTTCATTCTACTCTCGCTTATGCTTACAGATTGCCTTTTTTTTTTTTTTTTTTAAACATGAATGCTAAAATATCATCAAGACTCTTTCTGGGATCATCTTCATTTGCTCAAATCCCGAACATCTTTGTTTTCTGTGCAATCTCAATATATGACCTTTTTTTCATTTTTGTTAAGCAGACTAAAAAAATTTTGATGATCACCTTATTAGATGAGCTATTAAATTAAAAATTTTAAAATACATTTTAAATTGACTGTAAAGACTAAAAAAAGCATAAAAAGAGAAATGTATTGAGAACCTGGTACTGTTGAGTGTAAGGTTCGGTTATTAATATTTTTAAGAGGGGAAGAAGTAAAATCAGTGTAGAGAAGATTAAAATTTACAAATAAACCAAAGGAGGATTCGAATACTTCAGATTTAAATTCAGGTAAAGTGATATTTTGCTCATATAGTAAGGATAGTGTTTTAGTAGTGTTTTACAAGGTAATTATAAGGACCCTGTTATCATTTGCTATTATATATGCTGTATGTAATAACCTACAGTTTGGATCGTGTTACAGAGGTTAATGTAATATTTATTATACTACACATTCAAATGAAACTCAGGATAGGTTTCTCATGTGCCACTGGGCAAGTTCTGGCCCCTTGGGGTGTGACTCTCCAAGACCTCTGGGAATGTGCTGGAGTGTCTGGTGCTGAAGTGTTGACAGTAGATTCTTTGGATGCTGTTGGTTGCCGGGTGGGTCCTCAGTGGATCGGACTTGTTTGTCTGGTGTGTGCCATGAGTGCTCTAATCGGATTAAGATCTGAAGAATTTGGAGGCCGGATTGGGTGCCTGATTTTCTCATTTGAAGTGGGCTGTGGTGCACTGGGTGTTCTGGTGCCTTTCTCTCGTGGGCCATCATTTACAATTTTTATTAAGGTGTTCTGCGTTGGCTTACTTTGAGAATGGACCGGACATGGCTTAATCTTTTGTCCCCTCAGACATGGGTTAGCCTTGGATACCGATTATCCCGTCACCATTTTACTTGTATATAATTCATAATCAATGTTAGTCTTTAAAATGTAAAGTTTAGGTTATTAATATTTTTAAGATGGGAAGAAAAGATAAAAATTCACAAACGAACCAAATCCAAAGCAGGATTCGGGTGCTCCAGATTTAAATTCAGGTAAAGTAATGTCTTGCTCATACAGTAAGGTAATTAAGGACCTTGGTATCATTTGGTATTATATATTCTGTATGTAATAACCTACAGTTTGAATCATGTTACAGTGGTTAATGTTATATTCTTTAGAGATGATAAGTTAAGGTTTCGATTTAAATAAGGGCAAATTACTCTTATTCATTTCTAAGTATTGCGTGTCATATTTAAAAACATTCCTCGTAGTGAATGAACTTTTAATGCCCTTTAAATTGTGCCGTGTGTTATTTGGGAGCAGTAATGTGGGTGTGAGAGACAGGTTAATCCTGTTGTTAACTGTCATGTCCTGCTTCAATATACATCTGTATTTATGCACGAGCATGTGTTATGTCTGACAGGTCATGCTTTCTGCACTTTCCTGCAAATTTGTCTATAATTACAACTTCATTTGTGATCGTTAGTCTTTTACTCCATTCAAAATTTCAAATGTAGTCGTTACATTTAAGCTGACACATAAGTCTCCTGAGTATAACACATGAGGCTGAATGAGGTTTATTTTCTTTAACTGTAAGATGTGTGTAAAGATTGTATTAGAATACCTCAGGCAAAATGAAATTTTACCAGGATTGTAATATTTCTATTTAACTTATGATGAAACAGTAGATCAGTGTCAGGCCTTAAATCAGTTCGTATTAATCTCCCTGTCTGTGTGTTTTCACTGCCATTGTACATTCCCCTGTACCATCTCCCTGGCAGTTTGAGTAAAGAGGTCCAGATCAACTGAAATGAAATCTGAAAGAGTTAATTGTTTTAAATTGCTTATTAATTTGTTTCATTTAAAGAGCTTGTGGTTTTATTAATACATACAATACAGATATAATTTCTTATATGAATGTTAATTCATTGATTAGTCATAAATACTTTTTACACTTGATTCATCTAAAGCACAGCTAAAAATGAGACATGCTATATAAAAAAAGATTATTATTAAAGTGGTAGAGATTTTTTGCATCAGATCTATGAGAATACCTACGTCCATAATGTCCCTTTTAATCTGAGGATTTATTTCATTGTTTCCACAGGCAAGTAACAGTACTGATTCTCAGGAGGAGAAAGAGCAGGACAGTGATGACAAGAATGGTCCATCAAACCCGGAGGCGGAACACAACACAGTGACCAGTACTTTGACCATGCAGGAGTACTTCGCACAGCGGATGGCACGGTTAAAGAAAGGTCGTGCCGAGAATGGGTCCTCCACTTCCTCTCCTGAAATCGACAGCAACCCACGGTCTCAGTCAGAGACATGCAAATTCACAGAGGATTCTCCCGACACCAGCGACATGGAGGAGATCAAAAAAAGAAAGAAAAAGAAGAAAAAAGATCGAAAGAATGACAACGAGGAAAAGGTGGAGGAAACTGAGGATGCCCCAGTGACTGAGGTTACTGCTGTCGAGCATGCTGACTCAGGCAGCAAGAAGAAAAAGAAGAAGAAAGATAGACAAGCTAGAGAGGAGGATACAGCGGAAGAGTGCTGTGTCCCAGCAACAAAACAAGACCCAGTGGCCCTTTCTTCAGAGAAAAAGAAGAAAAGGATAAATAAAGAAACGCCAACGTGCACACCTAATGAAGACGATGAAGCAGATAACATCACAGACACCGAGGTTTTGGATAAAAAGAGAAAGAAGAGAAAGCAGCGAGAACTAGAGGAAGAGCAGACAGAAGTAGTAACAGAAAAGAAATCCAAAAAGGAAAAGAGAAAGAAGAAAAATGACAATTAGGACTTGATCCTTGATTTGGTGTGTCTGTAGTTTGTCAATAAATTGAACAGCAGCAAATGAGCATTTAATTTTTTTTAAGCTCATTGTGTTCTTTATGGTCAGATTGTACTGTATGTCTTGCAACGGGAAACATTTGTATAGCCAAAAATCTAATCAATTTTATAAATCTATGTATGAGAACATTTTTATTTCACTTTCATTTTAAACATCAAATTACATGCTATGTTTAGTGCCACTTACAAAACTCTTTAAATGTCTCATTTGTAATTTTGCTCCAAGAGTAATCACAAATATTAAGAAAAATCCATGCAACCTGTTTTAAATGATTTTATAAAAAAATATATAAATGACTGCTGGGAAGAGTGTAATACCAGTGCAGAAGTCTGATTCAATGTTCAGTTTTTAAAAATATTCCTGCATCTTCTTTCCTACTGTCATAGCTTTCCTTTTCCTGATGCGATGTATGAACCTGCTGATGGATTGTAGCCCACACTTCACATGCCACGCCCATGAAAAGCTGATGAGCTGTCAAATCGAAATAGTCTTGTTTCTCCCTCTGACACTTTTTATTTTGCCATAATGTGAGATTTGCACCTCCTGTGGACAGCATAAATGTGATGCTAAATTAAAATGTTATTACTCTGAATTGCATTTAACAATAGTGTTGATGCACTCACAGGACTACTGGTTCTAATGTCCAGGTCTATAAGTAGCTTAACATAAATGATTTCCCCAGTGATAAAATAGGGTTATTTCTCTGTGTCTTTCCTAGGTCTAGCACAAAGTTACTGGTTGTCCCACAGTGATGGGTCTAGGTACTTATGAGATCTTTGCAATGTGATGCGATGGTGCTATGATTTAGATTATATGAATTTTACATGTAGGCTAATAAAAATTCAACCCGTACCAAATTTTGCTGTGGTATTTTATTTGAAGTCAGTTTTGCACTTTGCGCTTTGTTGAAGAATGTTTGACATCATTTAAAGAAGTAACTCTTAGTGATCAACAATATAAAACATTTGTTATTTGATCGATGTAAGCTGATTTGATAACGATTGATACACTGATTGATTGCATTTGCTTTCATTTCAAGATTCAGCTATTATTAAACCTAGTGTCCAAAATGGGAACTGCACTAACAGAGGCCCATTGGCGCACGAATCCCACTGCCCCTTAAACAGAGGAAAGAAGAGTTAATAAATGAACTGCTAGGGTAATATTATTTTATGCCAAATTGTTCTTTTGAAGTTGGTCAGTCTGATGAATTACTACAAACTTAGATAAACTTTAAATAAAGACAGTTTGTTTATGATGTAAATAATTTTTAATCTAAGATATGTTGAAAATTTTGGGAAAGGGGAAAGGGAATTTTTCGAGTCGATAATCTTCATACACCAGAAACACACTGTGACCCTGTTTCCCCTGCAACAGCAGAGAGAGAAAAAAAGAGAAAAAAGTCTTCTTTTTCCAATACATGACACTTTTGGAGGTCGTTTTAGGCTGTAAGTTGTTTTTGAGCAGTATTTGGACTGGACAGTTTGGACTGCTAATCCTGGCTAATGATATTAGCTCTTCTGTTTGTCTTACTGAAGAAGAGAAACAAACCTGCCTTATGAGACGCACTTGATGACTTTTTATTTTTATGGCGTTTTATAAAGTTATACGAAAATAACGTTAGTGGTCTGAAGCTGAAGTCAACTTTAATGGTCGGCGAGTGTGAGATATTCTGAGAAGCTGCTGTTGTTTTGGAGGAAATGAAATTAGTAAAAAGAAAAGAAATGTTGAACAGGATTTAGTCTTTAAACCTTATGCGTCAGTAATGCCTTCGCCAGTGATATTTAATCTTTAGAGTAAATCTCTGAACCTCATTAACTGGTTTGAACCCTCCCTTTCTTCAGTCATTTACATTGTTGTATGTGTGGAGAGCAACAAAAATAGTATGAGTCGAGCTTTTTAAAGTTGTTAATGCTGTTTAAGTATTTCGTGTAGAGGTAGGTTGTCACTCTTCATGAGTCAGCCAGTGACTCAGCTGCTCATTCAGCAAGTGGAAGTTCATTCCACCACCTGGGTGCAAGTCCAGAGAAAAACCGGTGATGCACGTCCTCCTGGTACGTTTTGTGCATGGTATAGAAAAGGATTAGAGTGACGTGGAAGAGAGATTTAGCTTTGAAATGGCTTTAGAAAACTGTGTGGTCTTGCTTTTAATTTTCTCTTCATTTAATCAGCTGGAAGACGGAATTGTCATTTTACAGTTATTGCTGAACTGCTTCAAGCTACAATAGACCCTGTACTTTCCATCAAGACAGACAGGCTTGTGATCAAACTCTTTTCCTTGAGAGGAAATCAGCAGCAAAATAGCAAAAAAGGAAAAAAGTGGAATTACTCATGAATACCTTTCCACACCCAAACAGATGTCCTGACTGTCATCTCTGTTCAAGGTGGTGAGAACAGGAAGTGAAGGACCTTATTCTGTGGCAAATTTACCCTGACTTCCTGTTCCTGTGTGTGTGTTTAGAGGGGAGGCTATTAGACTACACTTTAAGAGGTCAACCTACTGTATAAATATGAACACTTTTTTGTAACTTTTTAAAAATAGAAATTAAGAAGAAAATGTTGAAATATTGAGAATAGTTTGGTTTGGCAACAACTTGCGCCTTCCTTGAGTACCAGAATTAATGGGTGTAAGCACGATCTGCACGTTTCTCCCAGCATTTCCTGTCTGCTCCACAGCTTCCATGGAGTGGCCATTACTTCAATAATCTGTCAGCAGGAACCCTCTGTGTGATAAGAAGAGCTCTGCTGACAGTGAGGAAACTGACTTCATTCTAACCTCAGATTTTACAGCGCCTCAACTACTTGTAAACATTTAAGAAACTTGGGGTGCATTCTTGGAAACGAGGTTGCACAAGGTTTGAAAAACGAAAACCGGCCCAGGGTTCTACGCCCAGGCAATTTGTTTTAGTAAACCTTTAAATATTTAATACGACTTTACTACATTTTTTACTATAAATATAAGAAGCATGTGATGTACTTTCAAATACCTACTTTTACTCTTGTAAGATCACTGCCTTTATGAGCAACGAATAAGCGCTTACATAAAACTATCTCACATCCTGCTGTTATGCCAGTCGACAGCTGAATGAATAAAGAGCTGACGCTTAGGTGATGTCACTACACCTACGAGTCTTGCGCAAAGCTACCAGTGGCACTTTCTGGATGTTCTGGATGTATTCAAGAACAAGTTTGTTAATTAGGCAATCTACTTTAACAACACAGTGTAAAAAGAGTACAAAGAGTACTTTAACCTGGAGCTAGAGTCAGAGTCAGTAAGACCAATTGTTGAAGGCCAGTTGTTGCTTGGCCTTCAATCAGCTGACTGTCCCTTTCAGGTGCAATCAGCTGATTGAAGGCCAAGCAACAATATCAGCATACAAATTCTCATAATGATTTAAGAGGATGTAAAAGCTTGCTGACTGACAAGATGGCAAATATAAATGCAAAAATCTAGACCAGAAGGCAGGGTTTTAATTGTATGTTTTCCTGTGATGTAATACACTTGTTGTGTAACAATTGTTAAAACTGTTTAAGCAGTTTAGACAATTCTCAAAAATATGTGCACAAATGAGAACATTTGAAAATCAAAATATGTTGACGATTGCACTTTTAATAGAGCAAAACAAAGTTTTTTTTAGTGACTTAGGGATTATCAGTGCAGCCTCACATCTTCAGGGTTGAGGGTTTGAATCTTGCCACCAGTCCGTGTCCATGGAGCTGGTATGTTCCTTTTGGGGTTGGCGGGTTTCCTCCAAGTACTCCAGTTTCCTCTCAGTCCAAAAACATGTAGTTTAGGCAGATTGGCTTTTCTTAATTGCCTGCAAGGTATGACTGAGGGTGTGATTGTTGGCACCCTTTCCAGGGTTCTCCCTTCCTTGTGCCCTATGCCCTGTAGGATAGGCTCCAGACAATTGTACTGTAATATCCCCTACAAAGGATAGTCTATATGGAAAATGTATGGATGTATATTTCCTTGTCACAGTGGTATATTTGTAAGTGGTATATTTGTAGCTTTACTATGTATCTTTCACCTAGATATAATGCATATTTAAAGGTAGTTTAAAGTACATAAATGGAGAATGAGTAAAGCTTTGAAACATGCACGTGTCTTTCTAGTACAATGTTTGTGCTTTCTAGTGAAGGAGTCTGGTATTCATGCACATCATGCATTTGCATATCTGGTCCTAATGCAAAAAAAAAAAAAAAAAAAAAAACTTTATGAAGTAGCCTACTTAATTTAAACGATTTAAGAAATCTAGGGCTAAACAGTCTCGGGCTATACTCTTTTGTTAATCACTCAGTGAGAAAAAACATAAATGATATAACAGGTACTTAGATTAGATTATCCATTAAGATTATCTATTAAGTGTAGAAGAAGAGCAAAGAGCATGTCTGTCTTTACACCTCAATCATGTGTCACGACAACACAAGCATATAAACTCATTTTGGAGTAAAGGGTGTTGAGGTAGTTTCCTTCACTCTTTTTTTCCGCACGTCTCAAGTTGCAATCAAGGAGGAGCTGCGTGTCCTGCGGGGCCTGTGCTGGAACCTGCAGCTCAGATATAAAGCGCTTCTTCCCCCATGCACGGGGAAAGAGTGAATCACTGCTTTCGAGGAGGAGTCCAAACGAGCACACCGTTCTCACCCAAGCCGACCAACACAGACTAGATCATCATTCAGGACAGTGAAGGACAGATTCGGAGCAGAGCACACAGACACACATACACAGAAAAGCAGGTCTTATCGGAGATTTTTTTTTTCTTTCTTCCCAAACACCAATCTGCAGGTGAACTCGCACGTGAGCGCAAGCCATAGAAAGTTTCAGAGACAGAGAGGGAGAGAGAGAGAGAGAGAGAGAGAGAGTTTGCGGCAGGTAAAGTTTTGAGCGGAGTGCGCACATGGCTGCCCTGATCAGCGCCTACTCGTCGTGGCCGGAGAGCTTCGAGTGCACATCCACGGATGGAGACGCGGGGGACGGACGCACGGGCCACCGAGCAGCGGCCGATAAAACCCCCGAACCCCGCATCCGCAGACCCATGAACGCCTTCATGGTGTGGGCTAAAGACGAGCGCAAAAGACTCGCCGTGCAAAACCCGGACCTTCACAATGCAGAGCTCAGCAAAATGCTGGGTAAGAGTTTAGACATATAGAGATTTATTATCTTCTTCTTCTTATTATTCTCATTATTAATGGTCTATATCAAATTATTATTATTATTATTATTATTATACAGATTCTTTTCTCAGACATTGACATTGCTAAAAGTTGACATACTCCCAGTACTGTCCTCTTTTAATTTAACATCAGAGGTTTCATAAATTAAATAACTTTTCTGTGTTTAATTTTTCTTTTTCATCATGCGTATTATTATTATTATTATTATTATTATTATTATTACAACATTTTAACGGAATTTAAAGGCTTGAATTTATAATAAAGCGCCCATGTGGTTTAGCCGGATTTGCGAGGATCCTATCAGAGAGTTTTAGTTAAAGTTTTAACTTAAAAAAATCCAAACGCTTTGTCTGATTGGAAAAACAAACAAACAAACAAACAAACAAACAAAAACAAAAACGCCACTGTAAATGTATAATAAACTGTAACTAAAATCGGATCATCCGTAATTCCGACTGGTTTTACTGATACTGATCGAGATGCTGTAGAAGTTTACGGCCGGGTGTCAGCTGAAATCGGAGAAACTACAATACATTATTATTATTATTATTATTATTATTATTATTATTATTATTATTAAGTTAATATAAGTGGTATTCATATTTTAGTTTGCACTGTTTAAATCTAAATTTATAACTACTTTTAAACGTCCTTATATTTTTGCTTTGTCGGTAACAGGAACATTTTAACTTGCTTTGAAACAACAATTTAACGTTTTTCATGTAATACATAAATGAACAGAAAAAAAACATTATATGTACCTTATAGTACCAACATTATGAGAAATAATAATCGAAATAATAGTGGTTTATTTGAAAGAACAATATTATATTCTCAAATAAATTATAATTCTCACATTCCATTATAGTGATTTACTAGATTTTTGGATCTTCTGTTCATGAAGTTTATGAAAGTCTGTTTCATAGTTTATGAAACAGAACATTTCAGTATTTTTGTCTAAGCAAATATATATATATATATATATATATATATATATATGAAATGTTTATATAAAAAAATAATTCTAGTGTAATTATAATGTTAATGATCAAGTATGATTCTTTATGTGAGGGAAATAGCGACACGTCTAATGTTTCTTTTTTCCTGGGTTGTGGTAGGTAAGTCATGGAAGGCCCTGACTCCTTTGCAGAAGAGGCCGTATGTGGAGGAAGCTGAGAGGCTGCGGGTGCAACATATGCAGGACTACCCTAACTACAAGTACCGTCCTCGTAGGAAGAAGCAGTTGAAGCGAATCTGCAAGCGGGTTGACCCAGGTTTCCTCCTGCCTGGCATTGATCAGAGCTCTCTGTCAGACCCGCGGGGTTGCTGTCACCCTCTGGACAAAGAAGAAGAGAATACTGTCAGTGGGAGCAATGGATTCTCTTCCTCTAGTGCAACTTTGCCTGGTGTCAGGGTCTTCAGGGACCCTGCACACTCCAGCAGCAATTTTGACACATATCCTTATGGCCTTCCCACTCCACCTGAAATGTCCCCTCTTGATGTGGTAGATCATGAGCATCCATCCTACTATTCAGCATCCAGCTCTGTCCCCCCCACCAGCTCCTGCTCATCTTCTGCTTCAGGCCCAGAGGAGCAACGTCCCACCCCAACTCACATGGGCAGCCCTCCTCCTTATCACCCTGAGTACTCCCATCAGTCCTCTCTCCATTGTGGTAGCACGCATCTGAATCACATTCCTATGCCACACCAATGTAGTGGAACCACCCTTATCCCTACTCCTCCACTCTCCTACTACAGCACTGCATTCCCTCAAGTCCCAGTCCATCATGGCCTCCAGGGACACTTAGGGCAACTCTCACCCCCACCTGAGCAGGGTCACTTGGAGACTTTGGACCAGCTGAGCCAGGCAGAACTGCTGGGTGAGGTGGACCGTGATGAGTTCGACCAGTACCTTAACTCCACCAACTATCATGCCGAACAGAGCGGTATGACCGTGACAGGACACATCCAGGTAACACCAGCATCTACTTGTCCCAGCAGCACCACAGAAACCAGTCTTATTTCTGTACTGGCCGATGCAACAGCCGCCTACTACAACAATTACAGCATTTCTTAAAAGTGAAACAAACCAAAAGACAATAATTATAAGGCAACAAAGACAAAACCCATAGACTTAAAATGGGACAGCAATGTGATTGGCAGGTGAATGAAAGAGAAGTGATGTAGAGAGGAAAGGAGAAGCTGCAGAAAGTCAATGGACACCTCAGGGATGCATAGATAAATGTTCTGAAGTTCATTCCCATTTTTGTTTCCAAAAAGGAAAAGGATGAGGATAAAATGACTGGAATAGCTGTTAGTCCTGCTGAAATGTTCTCAGACTTTGCCAGAGATGCTTGTATATTTGCCCTACAGCTTATTTATGTATCTAAATGTTTTGCATTAATCCATATTGTATTGCTGTTTTTTTAATCCTCTAATAATCATATCCTTAATACAAACCTCATTTTTTTTTTACCTCAAGACACCATATTTAATTGAGACTGGACTCTTTTGCGATTTCTTTTCCATCGGACTTGGTGTTTCATGAAGGAAATTCTGTAGTCTCCCTTTTCTATTCACATCCATATGAATTATATATTATACTCATAAATTGTTACCAAGAAAATAATAATAAGGAGTATTATTGTATGCTGATTTAGGTTTGTGGCATTAATTTAATTTGAATAAAATACCAAATTTCTTATTTGATATCTCCACAGATATCAGTGCGAGCTAAGATTGTAGATCACAAAGAAAGCTGATGTATATTAAAAATTGGGTTGCTTGTATGATCGTTATGAAGGACCGAGCATTTGGCATTTTTCCTTGAAAAACCTGCATTGTGTATGTCGAAGTAAACCCAGCACATTGACAATGTTTATTGTTTCGGATGACCTGAAAAATAATGCTTTGTAGATGCTCTAGCAATTTGTGAAATGTTAAAATGAATGTTCTGAGAAATCAGAAAATACAGGCTACAGTGAATAAAAAAACATTATAACACTGGTATATCAAAGACTCTTGTTTTGGTCGCAGATAGGCCAATCTTTTTAATCACGGCTTCTTAATTTGCACCTTGTTTCCTTCTTTTGTATGCCCCAAACCAACCCAAATGATGTTTGAGCTTGTGGAGATCAGTTAATTGTGGTGGTTAATTTTACAGTAGTTTATAAGCAATTAATTTGTAACACAAACAGCATTTTAAAAAGTTTTTGAAAAGGTTTCTTAAGAATCAACGTTTTTGTTTATCGGTTCTAGTAATTTAAGCGTACATTGATACGAGTTGCCTCATCCAAGATTAAGTATTGTTTGGATCTTTGATAGTATATGCACCATGGAGCTGGTGGTACCCGCCCTGTGTTGCCAGGCTGGTATGACTACCATGTCTCCTGCTTAGTTTCACTCCTACACACTTTCAAAGGATCGGTATAGAACAGTCTCGTCTCTCTGCATTGCCGCCTCCATTTCCACTGGCCTTTTGTTTGCTGTGTATTATTCAGGGTGTCTTTCTTAAGCAGAAACTCCC
>JAOVVB010000035.1:3010829-3029007 GCA_028570985.1 Heterobranchus longifilis | reverse complement strand
CCCCACCCACATTGCTCCCTATTTACTATCTTGCTGATGCAGACTTTCATAATCTCCATGAAATAAATAAATACACCTCAGCCCTGTTGACTGTTTTACACGTTCATCGTTTTTCTTTTTCTCCTGGCCTTTTTTCCCCCAAAAATTCCTCTTCATTTTCGATAAAAGGAATCTGGACGGGGGGAGAGAAGCGGGTGGTGGTGGTGGTGGGTGTTTGACAAATCCTGGAGTCTGGCTTGGTCTTCCTGCGTTTTTTGGGAACGGTTGAGTCGCGTTCCTTGTAAAGAGGATGTAGCGGAGGAGCAGTGTTTCCTGCCTGATAAGAGTAAAGCCTCTCTCCGTCAGGATGTTTGGGCCCTGGCTGGTCCGTGCATTAAAAGAGCCCATGGCAAGGGAAAGGGAACCTGCTGTTCGTTTTAGCTGGGAGGAAACATGGCTCTCACTGATTAATATCTTACACTGTGGTGTTTTTTTAGGGATCTTATTTGACCCTTCTGTGGCCTGGACACACACTGTGGACTCAGCACTGTGGACTCCTTATTTCTAATTGAAGACTGTTTAATATGGCCAAGAGTTTCGAGTTTTTAACACAATATATATTTTTGATCTGTACGGGTCATTCTGATGACAGCACATTAAATAACATTTGTTATGTGTCAGCAGTGGAAAATGATTTCAGCCAAGACAGAGTGTTGTCCCTCTTGCCTGTGGCTATATGTTTAAAAAGAGATGGCGTTTTAGGAAAGGGGGATTTTAGGTCAGGGTGCCTGAAGCATGCATCTCACTTAGGGCTTAAAACTCATACATCTCAAGGGTGCTCACTGCCCCAGGTGGGGTAGGGCATGGTGACATATTAAACAGCAAATATTGTCACACTCTAATGCCTGATGACATTACATGTATTTTACTTATTTATTTATTTATTTATTTATTAATAAAAATGTGGTAGTAGTGACTAGACTATAAATGTACTACAGTCAAACACTAAATAACAATATATATTTAATTCCCAAACCTGCATCTTATTCTTCAATTATTCATCTTGAATGCAATAATTATTAGTAATTATTCAGTGTAATTAATAGAAAAGTAAAGTAGTTAAAAAAGGGTCCTATGAATTTAAAGCTTTGTTAAAATCTTTAAAAGACAAAGAATTCTGTTTGACACACATGACCAAGCCGCTGATCCACAAGTTGTATAGAGGATATCAAGGAGTCTGCTTACTCTCAGGAAATGAGGGCAAATGTTCAGCTCATCTGCCTCAGTCTTTCACTGTCTCAATATTCTTGGCTCAATACAACATAGGCCAAGAATACACTACTCACCATGTCACCTTGAGAGCGGCCCCTATTTCCACATCCTTTAAATAGGATAAAAATAACTCATGATGTAAATAATAATAATAATAATAATAATAATAATAATAATAATACAGAAATACGCAATTTGCATGAGTAGTATTTTTAAACTGAAATATGACATTTTACACTGAGAATGTATGATTGTCTTCACTTGCCAGAAGTCCTGCAGGTTGTTTGGATAATGCTTGTGGATTAATATTTAGAATAGATCTTTAGTGGGATGGAGGTCTGATAAATACTTTGGACATTCATCTTCTTATTTTTTATATAACTGTCACACTGGACTGGACGCTGTGGGCTGACCTGCATTTCAGCATATTTAATGGTGGACATTTACACAAAATTCACTTCATTAGAAAATGAGTTCTCTTGTAATACATAACTGTAGTTTATCTGTAAACAATGTAAATATTTTATAATGGTTGCTTGTCTATTGTCTATTGAAATGGAGCCTGAAAAAAATAACCATGATATTTTACTGTAAACTCAACAGTAAAGAGACCTGAACTCTATTGTTGTGTATATCGTGTAATTTCTACTTTATTCATAGTTAATAACTATAAATTTAATCAGTGTCATCAACCAGGAAGACGTTTGGCAAAATAATTATACATAACAGTACAAGGAGATATATAGACAATAAAGCTGGGAGAAAATGTCATGTCTTTTTGTGATGACATTCGGGTCTCTGAAGATTAATGCTTTGATGTATATATATATATATATATATACTGTATATATCAAAGCATATATATTTTTCTTTTTTCTTTTACAGTTTTTTATTATATACAACGTTTCCCAAAAGAAAGTAATTGATGGTCCTCCTGTCATATCCTTTATAAATCCAGTTCTCACTTGATTGCTGAGTTTTTTTAATGATGGCCTTTCCTGAGCAGTGTCTGGGGGCTGGGAAGCAGCTTTCACGCTGATTATTGATCCAGTAGTACCAGCTGGTACTGTAGTTTTCAAAAATAAGAGAAGCACAGGTTCTTGAAGTAAATATGCGCACTGGCTACTTTATTACAAACACCTGTACATCTGCATATTCATGTAATTATTTAATCATCCAATATGACAGCATACACACACACACACACACACACACACACACACAAGCATGCATGCACACACGCTCACGCATGTATAGCACCAAAAAAAACAAACAAAAAAAACATTCAGATACAGGTCAAGAGCTTTAGGCAATGCTCACGTAAAAAATCTGAAAGATTGGATGTCTGTATGAGGTAGGATGGTTTAAGTATTTCAGAAACTTCTGATTTCCCAGGACTTTTACAAAGAGTTTATACAGAATGGCTAGAAAAATGAATAACAATGAGTGAGCAACAGATCAGATTAAGATATTCTGAGCAATTCCCCCTGACCGCTTAATAAACAATGCATGTCTTACCTGGCCAAAACCTATTAACAATTGAATTTAAATAAGCTAATACTTAAAGGTTTTCAATTGAATAATTACTGCAAGGATTAACACACATTAGCTGGCAACAACTTCTTTAACCCTAACATCTTCAACAACCCTGTTGGAAGATGGATCCTCTGGTCTTGGGAAAGATGTTTTTTTTTTGTGTTGAATCAAGCAACGAAAACAACTAAGGAGATTTTAGTTAAGAAATATCCAAAGCATTATTAAACCCTAGAAAAATTGCAGATCACATTTGCATTATAAAAAAAAATCAGCAGTTGAAATCGCAGTTATGTTTAATAGTGAAAGTAAAAGTACCCTCACAAAAAATGCGAAACAAACTAACAAGTCTGGTAATAAACAGCTGTGTGTGTATATAAGAACCACTCGTTAGTGAGACTAATCAGAACAAAGGGATTCCAATTACTTGGGTGTGGAAAAAGGTCATGTCATCTGATGAGCCCAAATATATCCATTGCAGAAAGATGGGTGCATCAGTGTAAGAAGGGAATCGCATGAAGCTTCATGTTTATGTCATGCATACTGTAACGACCACAGTACCAGCCTCTAAAGCCATTTTATGATCTGTTGTTCCTTCAATTGATCAGGTCAAGACTCAGCAATGTTTTGAGACAATAAAATGAAGTCAGATGATGACCTGATGAA
The DNA here is from genome assembly GCA_028570985.1 of Heterobranchus longifilis. Lineage (NCBI taxonomy): Eukaryota > Metazoa > Chordata > Actinopteri > Siluriformes > Clariidae > Heterobranchus > Heterobranchus longifilis. Next base: position 3,025,557 of record JAOVVB010000035.1, on the reverse strand, counting down.
TTCTTAATGACCAGGCTATCTCATTAATCATAATTAGATTTTTTTCTTCCCTGATGACACAGTCATATACCAGGACGACAGGATTCATTAGGCTAAAATTGTAAAAGAGATAAAAGACTCTCCACAGAGTCCTGACCTAAACCCTATTGAAACGCTTTGTATTGGAGAAAACTTTATGGAGTGGTTCAACTCTCCCATCATCACTAGCAGATCATGTGAAAATATATTCTGTACTGTATATGTAAATTCTATTCTATTCTATTCTATTCTATTCTATTCTATTCTATTCTATTGTGATGCTAGGTTGTGAGGTTCTCTAAACAATGGCATGCCAAATGCATGGAGTAAACACAGCAATATAATAAATAAAGGCTATTAAATATTTATATGTGACTTTTTGGATGATTTTGGTTCAATCACAGTAAGATTGTTATTCTTTTAATAATATTCTTTTATAACAATTGTTATTATTATCATGCAAAAAAATTACTTGTTAATGGGGTTCATGCACAAATGAACATTAATGGCAACGACATTTAACAACAATTTGCACTGCTGTTCCGTGACTCTCTTTTTGAATTTTTAAAAATAAGTTTTACAAGCCATAGGTTTTACAACATGCTTCACATTTGCATTTTACTTGTCATATTGCATTTATGTAATATTTAAATTTATTTCTATATTCTTAGTTATTTTTGACTCCTTAAGATGTGCCGCATTTGTGTCTGCAGGAAACAAGCTGAGTAAACAAATTTCCCTTTTTTAATGACCACTTCTTGTTTTTTTCTCCATGGTTGCTCCCTGGATCAGGTCCAGTGTCAAGTCAGAGACTGTCAGGTAGTCTCAACTATTTCCTGTTTCCTCCACGGTGACGTCACATCGCCAAGCAAATAAACAAGGTGACCTTTGCAGGTACATGGTGCTGTGACAGCGTGTGGGCGGCCCTGGTGAACACATCTGGTTAAAGTATTAAGCATCCTTAGGGAGAGGCGATCCTACTTAATGACATCCCTAACTGGAGACACACTGGCTTTTGCTCTGAACTCCATGCCTGCCTGGGTGTGGAAAAAAAGGCTGAACGATAGCATGGGGCCTTGTCCGGACATGAGTATGATAAACAGCATATAACATTAAAGCTGGTATAAGGGAAGTCTGGAACTTCAAGGAAGTGACTTATTGGAGGTACTGTACGTGTCATGACTGCAGTAACATGGCTAATTCTAGATTATGGGACTTATGACTTGTGCATGTTAGTTTGTGATCTGTCTGCGGTTTTGGCCACTTCAGGTTTTTAAAGTACCATGCATTCACACAATCTTCTTAGAGGAAAAATACACCCTGAACAACTGATCTCCATAATTACCAATGGACCTCCATGATCATCAGAGCTGTCACGTATTTTAGTGATATGCACATCTATTTTCATTTTGGTTATCAGTTCTCTAAATTACCCAAAATGCAATGTGATTGTCTGCTCATGGTGGTACCAGTTGTCATTTATTTCTTGTTTTATCATTCTGTTTAGCACTCCTACCTCACCTCATGGTCTCTACACTTGGCTTAAACTGTAAATTTTATGTTAATACCATCATCACTGCCATTGCGTGTCATAATGTCATAATCTTGTAAACTGCTGATCTGTTTTTTCTCCACCCGTAACTTAAATCAACTGCATCAGATAGCTCGGTTTGCATGATTCTCTGCATGATTTCTACATTTTATTTCTCCTTAATATGACTCAGAAGGTCATTAGAAAATGAAGAATAAAAAAATTATTTTTGGTTTGTTTGTTTTTAGAGCTGACAGTAGCATCTATATTTTATCACTTACGTTTGAGGTTGCTGACAACATTTTCTTCTAAATGTCATTATAACTGCGAGAACAATGTCCCTGTGACAATGTGTGACAGTTCTAATGATTCAACATAAGAAATAATCTTATAGACTTTTGGTTTTATTTCATTCACACTTTCCTCTATGATATATCATTTCATCAAGCACCTTCGAAGTTGATCAGTAGTTTATCCGTTGTGGTCGCTTTTCACACTATCACATTAATCCAAAAGAAATAAAGAGCAATAATAACCTGTTTACTGCTCATACTTGGCATCGATTACTTGTGGCTGGGGATTATAAGGCTAGCTATTCTCCTGCTCATTGTACTAAAACAACAGACTCGGCAAGCGCTGTTAGTGCAGGCGTGGAGCATGGCTGGTTGAAGAATGGAGCAGATCGGGCCCAGGGCTGTGTGCCATGTGGTAGAGCACACAGATGGGGACCCCTGGAAAACTTAAGGGACGGTGAAACCGGCCAACGGACACCCACCTGTACCTGCATATGAATACACCAGACGTATAGAGAAGAACACATGTTTTCTGCAGATACCGAAGGGTGCCATTAACTGAGAAAATAAGGCTGGTGTTCTTCTGCCAACCCTGGGATCTTCAGTTACCTTTTCAGGAAAAAAAGCAATTCCTGCAACAACATTGCACACCTTGTTTTCTCCTGTTTACTCCAGTAGACTCCAGATGCATACCAATTATGGGAATATTCTGATTTGTTGAATTCAACCTCGTTAAAAAGTATAATATATACAAATCATAAACATTATTTTGCAACCGGATTAAAAATATGTTTTAATAATTGGTAATTAGTGCCACTTATATATATATATAAAACGTCTTAAAATATTCAATGCGTCATAACAGGGTCAATGCATGTAAACAGCACAAGCTGCAGGTTTGTTTTTGCGTAGAACAGGATCTCCCCGGGGTGCCATAACTCTTTAACCCTACGTGAAGGAGGATGTTCCTATTGTGCTTCCTAATTGCAATGTGGATCTTCCATTTGGTCTGTGAAAAAGTCTTGTCGTGTCCTGTTTGCCCATGGGTAGATGCATTCATATATAGGAACTGTAGAGTTGTCAATCATTTATCTAATCATTTGAATTAATCTAGACTATTACAAATATCTTGAAGTTCAATTTCTGCTTCTTAATATTATAGTTAAATTTTTTTTATTGGTTATGACTTTTGCTTATAGTTTAAAATGAAAAGAAATGCAGAAAAGCAATCATTTATGCCTTTATTGTACAAGTAATTTAACTAATTGTTTTGGCCATTGTGCCTTTGAAACTTCCTGTTTTAAGCTTATTTGCCTTAGATAAAGATAAAAAAAATAGTATTCACACAAATTTGTATAAAAAATTTTATGTGCTGGAGTTTTGACATTTAGTGCATGCGTAATTATTTATTCATTTTGTTGGCTCCTGACAAAGCTTTTCCTATTGTTAAGAAAGAGCGTATGTTCGAGTCCCAACAAAGACACAAAGCCGTCTGTTGCTGGGAGCCAAGGAAGCAAAATTATAATGGTCTTTTGGTGAGAGGGACACTAGCCAATCTCAAATGTCTGTATGGAGAAGAGGACAGATAGTGATTTCCTCTGTGCGTGTACTTTGGTGTGTGATGTAGCATAAACAGAAGTTCGTAAAAAGATTCAGTTGGTTGGCGTAACAGGTCTCAGAGGAAGCGTGTGTAGGCCCTCATCCTTCCTGGTGGTTAGCTGTCGTATGAGCTACCAATGGCAAGAGGTTTTTCTCATTAATAAATATATATGTTCATGTTCATATATCTTTCGTATGATATGTTACTTGAGTTCGCGTGTGCAATATCAAAACATGTGAAGCTACATTATGTTCGGAACTCAAGTAACGTATCATATGCAAGATATGTGTAATGTATGAACATGAATATATATATTTATTAATGAGAAAAACACATTGCTATTGGTAGCTCATACGTGACAATAACCACTGCGACAGTGACCATTGTGAAAAAAGTGCTATACAAATAAAATAGAATAGAATGAAATGTACTTTTTTTATGTGATAGCATATTACTTATAGCATAATCAAATGAGAAAAAACTCATTGGAAATAATTTGTGCATTTGTTTACTTGACTAATATCTCACAGTGCTAGTAATGACAGTGACGTCTAGTGCCTTAAAATGTTTTATCTTGTCCTTGACTAATATTTCTAGTGATGTTTATTTGAGACACATCAAATTCACAGTCAGGTCTACACGTTACATACATTTGGGTATTTATTTGCTCCTGGATTGCTTTCGCAAATGTAATCTCCCTACAAATGCATACTGTAGCATGTAGTTAAATTAAAAGCACAAAACTGGATTTTAATAATTCTGACACGGAAAGCATAATAACTCCAGGTCAAGTCGTTCTGATCATCAAACTATATTTAGCTCATGCAAATCATCAAACTTCAGGGTACAAACATCTACATTTAAATATTTATCTATAACTAAATGTAAAGAAGCACCAGTTCCTTGATCCGACATGTTTATGTGAGGCAACAGCAGGAGCAGCAGTAGCATGCTGACCTTGGCTACTGCACAAAGTAGCTGCACTTCCCCACATGTGTGTAGGCATTTTGTGTGGATGTTGTTGATGTCTGGATGTTGTTGATGTCTGTTACGAATCTCTTCCTGGTGGATGCTCAGGCTCATTTCCTTTAAGACTTCACATCAAATGAGACTCCTGGAAATGAGTCATAATATCCCCAAAAGCCTGACAGTGTGCCATGACAGCATCTTGGCAGGTGCAAAACAGGATGTTAAATTTTTTTTTTTGACGCAAGTTGTGAACTCCATATGTTGTCATACTTTTTCGCAAGAATGTAAAAGATCAGCGCCAGAAATATTTATTGAATGTCAGTGAGTCACTAAAATTTGTAGCTGTGTGCGCCTTGATTGCTTGAAAACTCTCCACCAAAGTTTAAGAAAATATTACGATATGAGTCTGTAATGCATGCATGTCTACAATAGCACGAGCTGAATTCAGAGATACAAGAATCCCTACAGTACCTAAAGTTTATTTTGCTTCCAATGCTTTACTCTTACATATTATTTAATAGCATCATTTTATACAATTTATACAAAGAACACTTAATAACTGTATAAACGTTTCTTCAGCACACATGTGAGTAACCTGGAAAGTGCTTGTCAGGCTCGCATGCGTTTTGCTCGTAAAAATAAGCTCAGATCATGAATTCAGGGGGGATGAAGGTCATAGAGCTATTCTTGATGATGCAGGCAGGGCAATAAAAGGGCATTGTTTGTAGGTTAGCTATATTTGGTCTTAAAGGTAACACTAAAGCTGAAGGAGTTAAAGCATGAACAAAATTTAGTTGGTAAGACCAGATAGTCGGTAATTAACTAGGCTAACCAAATGACAAAGCGGTACAAAAAGATGTGCATTTTAGTGACAAAGGTTCTTTATTTATCCATTTTCTTGTGAGTTGTTACTCATTGTATTCTGCTGTGGAAGGTCTCACATAGAAATACTACGTATATGCTGTAGTCTTTCCTATGATTTCAAAGAATCCCACTCACTAAGTACTTTTATGGAAATGTGGATAACATATTACAATACCTTTCCCTTAGTAGTAAGGCATTAATTATATGCTGAAAAAGGCCACTACTATCAGGGAACACCATTTCCTTGAAAGCTTGTACTTGGTCAGAAACAATGTTTAGTTAGGTGGTATGTGTCAAATTTATAACCACATGAATGGCAGCACTCAAGATTTTCCAGCAGAACATTGCCCAAAGCATCAAACTGCCTCTGTCGGCTTGTCTTCTTCCCAAAGTGCATCCTGGTGCCATTTCTTTCCATTCCAGGACACACATGCACCTGGCCATCCACATAATGCAATAGAAACCATGATCTGTGATTGAGAAATAAGCATAGCATATCCTGTTACAGAATAAGAAATTATTTGATAGTTGTTTTGTCACACACAGTGTGTATTTATTATGTGTTACTGCAGTATTGTTGAGGATGTACAGACCCTACCTTAATTAATGCATAATGTTACACATACTTATTTTAAATTCTGTAACATGAACTACGTAAAAACCTGTGCATTAATTTTTACTTAAATTTTATTCTCACTGAAAATTTGCATTGTCAACATAAATAGTTATGTAAATAGTAAAATAACTATTTACAACATGAACAGAACTGACGTTTTTGCCATTTGTTATTTGGCCATTTCTTTACAGTGTGTGGATACCGTTATACCCTTTGGATACACCTTGTGCCTATTTTCTCATGCTTTGGAGCCAGTTTGTTGTTTTCACCTGGCACACTTTCTGAAGCATCCTCTGTAAATTTTTTATTGCTTTTTGTGCTAGAACCTTAAAATGTAAGAGAGAGAGAGAGAGAGAAATAGGTCTACTTTTTTGTAACATAATTTGTGATAAACAATAATTTGTGGAACACAGAGGTGTGAAGCTCTTTTTAAATAATAGACCAAATTACATATTAAAAATATATATTTCTTTATTTTTTCTGAAAAATACAAATAAAATGGTAAATGTTATAATTGCATAATTATCTTCTCTACCATTGCTGTGAAACTCCTAAATAGTTTTTTTTTCTGGAAAGAGACAGGGACACAGCACACATTTTTTAGAAAAAAAAAAAGAATTATTATTATATTAGCTTAGTACTGTATATTACTCTGTTTTGCCCCCTAGTGGTAACCGAGGCTAGCTATTTAAAGGTAGCCAGATAGACACTTGGTGTAAAGTAAAGCATTTACAAATAATTAACAGTACATTTAGTCTGACTATTCAGCACTAACTATAACATGAGCTGATGGCTCCCTAGCTCATAGTCACAGTCACCCATAGCCTGAAAATTTCTGTACTTCGATTTGTCCAGTCTAACTACCCGATGGAAAATAATCCTCCTTAATGACTGACTGCAAGTCTTCTGAGCCATGCTTGTGATCACTTGTAAAACTGAAGTTTTTGCCATTTGTTGCAGTTTGCACTGACATGATGACTGCCATTTTGTGAAAACAAATAAAAACAAACAGGGAAACAAAGACTTTCTAAAATTAATTTGATGTAATTAATGTAAATGTAAATGTGAGGAAATAATAATGCGCATTGTTGATGCATTTTATTTCCTAGGAATTATTTATTGGGTATCTATACAAATCTCATTTAAGTAATTTAAATAATTCCTGGGAAATAAAAACACTAACAACTAGCATTAACTGTATATTTGATATTTCAGTATTGTGTATGTCATTAGAAAGGTAATAACATTTTAGTGTTACTTATTATTTTTACCCAACCCTTTGTCAGTATTGATTATGCATTTGTTTCAGAAGCATTTTTCTTTAATTCTAGGGTTTGGGTCACTGTAATGGAAGAAGGCAAAAATTCTATAAATATGATTACTGTAGTTTTTTTTTATAGGCATCAAAAAGCAGTTTCATTAATACATTCTTCATGAATGTAAGGTTACAACCGAGTGGTATAATGAAAAAGAGGCAATGAAAAGCTAATTTAAGAACTTCTTACTAATCAGGTCTGATGTACAGTACTGATGGAGGCGGCAGTGGCTAAGCTCGAGTGTCACATGTGGGGCCTGAGAACTAGGTCTCTTGCTGAGCAGGTGAAAGACTGGACAAACAGAACAAAACCCAATCCCGCTGAGAGCTGCAGTTTCTTTACTCATCCTTTACTCACTTGGAAAATACTTTTCTCCAGACTGGAGTTCCACCTAGAAAACTTTCCTGTCTTTTTTAGCCAGGGATCTTCCCTTAAAGGTCAATAGGTGTCTATTTATTCAAGATTCTTTTGTCAGTCTGTCATTGCCTGTTCCTCTGACTCCGATGGTGGTCCTTAAAAAAATCTGCTAGCCCATTTTGCTTAGCCGTGTGCCTTATGATATAAAAAAAAGTGGCTGGACAATAAATGTGTCTGTGGAAGAAGTGAGTCCTACTGGTGAATAAGCACTTTTCTTTACCCTTTGAAATTGGCAGAAAGTTACCAACAGATTGTCATAAATGCTATGTATTTTATCCCATCTCTGTCTTTAACACAGTAAAACATTTAAAACAGCTGAAATTTGTTTTTCAAACACTACTTTAAGCACTACTGTGCTCTTCTAGGTTGTTCCCTGTTGTCGTTCTTACTGCCATATTTGAGTTTTTCATAACAAGGTGCCAAAAAGACAAAATGTAAGCCTGAGATTGTCATTGGTAAAATTATTCACATCTGTAACCATGCACCATGTTATTACTTACAGAATCAATGGAGTCAAAGAACAGTGTTATGTAATGACATATGATGTAATCTTTAATTCTTTGGAGCTCTTATTAATTCTCAAGACCGGCAGTGCTACGTAAGTTTAGCAGGACCTGCACTAAACATGTCTCTTCGTTACAGAACGGTGCAGAGCTTGTCATGTGTTCAAAGCCTCAGCAGATTTTAATGCCATCAGGGTGATTAGCTAGGCTTTTAGTTCTATCCTTAGTATCTCAAGGCTCTGAAGAGCAGGGAGTCCCTAAGGTGAAGCAACACTTTAAAACCTGGAGTTTGCAGCAGCTCACTGTGACCAGTCTCACAACACAAATTTCTATCCCTACTGAAACACCATGCTTGTTGAAACAGTGAGTATTTTATTTTTCATAATTTTGTGGAAATGTACAGTTTGTAAAATTGTATTTGACAATTTTGGAAAAAGAAATTATTTAAGGCAATCTTTTGAAAAATTGGGTAAAAACTTCAATACTAACCTGGAGGTCTTTGTTTAAAGTTTAATTAACATGCAACTGTTTAAGTGACTTCTCTTTATTCATTACAAAAGCACAATTGCATCAATTGCACTTTTGACATTGCTTTTATACAAAAGTTTTATAACTAAAGATTTTTTTTATTCTATTTTTTTATTCTTTATTCTATTTTTGCATCAGTAAAAATATTTCTCAATGAAATATTTTTAACATAGATGGACAATGCATTGTATGTCATGCAAAACATAAAATGTTTTTATGAACAATTATGGTGTATAATTATATTTATTAACCAGTTAACTGATTTATTAATCAGTTAATAAGTATGAATAAATTGTATAGATAATATTAAACATTCATTTTGTTATATATATATATACGTATATATACATACACAAATGCACACACTCACACTGATCAGCCATAACATTATGACCACCACCCTAATATTAAGTATTAATATTAAGAGAATTGCTCTGACTCAGTTGTCTAGCCGGGAAAACCGGTAAGCTATCGGGACATGGGTGGTCAAGGCTTACAGAAGCACATAGAAAGTGAAAGCTGGCCCATGTAGTCTGATCCAATAGATGCACTAGTGTAGATCAAATGGAGAAAAAGGTTAATGCTGGTTGTGACAGAAATGTGTCAGGACACACAGTGTGTCACTGTTATGGGGGAACCTTTTGCCACCATACATGATACGGTACATAGATGATACAAATATATTTGGTAGGTGGTCATAATGTTATGGGTGATCAGTGTAAATACACACAAATGATTTAACTGCCTAGATGCCTAAATGTCTTTTTTACAGGCCAAAAAAATGTTGTTGCTGGAAAAGAAATGTTTGAAAATATAACATGCAGAAGTCATAAAAGAATCAAAATTTGTATTTAAAAATGTGGATGACATTTTTGCAGTATATATGTAGATAATTTTTTTTTATCTTTAAACATCTATTTTATTTTATTCATCTATTATATATTTTATTGTAGTTTTAAAAATAAGATAAGAAAAGATAAGACAAGTCAATACAAGATAGGTACAGTATGTGCCAGGTCAGTCAAACCAACTATTTTAGTGTTTTGAGAAATTATATTAAATTATATAACATGTCCTTGTACATTAATAGCTTAAAAGCATTTGCTGCAGCCTCAGCATGTTACATGAATGAATCCTTTTTTTCTTCCATTTTTAAAGTGAAGCTAAGCTCATTAAGTCAGAAAAGCTAAATATCTGTTTTTTAATCCCAATGCCGTTTTCAGTTTCTCATCTCTAAGACTTCTGGTTTGTTTGGTTGTAGTGCAGGAATCATGCATCACATCACAGCAAGACTTTCATGTAATTAGCTTTGATTATTATCTGTTAGCTATGGCTTTAAAATTTGTAAAATTTGAAGTCACATTTTATTATACGTTGTGTTTGATTTGTTTATTATCATTATCATCCTTTTTCTTTTTTTGGTTCAGTTAAGTCATTAATTAGTAAACCTTTTCAAGTCTGTCCTAAACACAAGATGATAATCTGTTTAGGAGCAGGAACTTGTTTTCAGTTTGCAAAATCTCTGAACAAATCTTTAATCTCATTAGGTTTAAAAATGCTTTGTACAAGTTAAGTAAACTTTTTTGGTACTTAAATTTAGAGAGATTTACCCCAGGTGGAACACTTGTGCAGTGTGACACACTGTTACGTCACAGGTTCAGAATACCTGGTTTTGTTCCTGAGCTTGGGTTACTGTCTTCATGGTGTCGCCCCTGTGTCCACATGGGTTACCTCTAACTTTTTCTGCTCTATTAATTGCGCCCAATAATTTAGTTTAATATAACATATCACTAAAATCAAAATTACTGATAGCACTAAAAACATCAATTACTTAACCTGATTACTGTTTTTTCTTTTCAGAGAACAGAGTGGGTGTATCTGGACTCCTTGGCTACAAAGACATGGGAGGAAAGCAATCCCCCGGAGTAAAATTTCCCGGCCCTGACCTGATGTGACTCTCTTACCTTTTGACTTTAAACTTACTTTAGCCATTGGGCACGATGACACCCACCAAGCAGAGATTTCAGTGTTTTGATGCTGTTGTGAATAAGCCATCTTTAACTGCTAGCCATAACTTTGCAGTAGCTCACAGAAGCTCTCTACCCTCAACACACTTGGAGCAACTGGAGAATTGTAGATGCTCTCCGAGTTTAGAATGCCAGCATGCCAAGCCCTTGTCTTCAGCAGTCTCAGGAAATCACTCTGCTTCATGGTACCAACCCCAAAGGCCAAGCCACCAGCATACATCCAGAAGGCCCATGAGACCAGAGGGGGATCCGGTGAATAGTATCACACATCACCACCACAACCGCCACCAATACGACACCCGCAGGCACTACAAGAGAATTTTGCTTGTGAAGAATAGCAACCCGTCCATCCAAAAAACTATTCTCCTGCACCGCAAGCCTGTTCACAGCCTTGGGGTCTTTTTGGATGATGTATCTGAACTTATGCAGTGTCTCATCAGAAAACTGTACACACTGGATGGTTGCAAGGTAAGATCCTATTGTTGTGGGTTTACCTTATTTTTCTGAGTTTAGCATGATATATGGGGGGAGTTCAAGTTAAAACAGGACTTTTTCATTATGCAGAATAACAGAACACAGCAATGAGAGTAAAAACACTACTTTTATTTCTCCATATCATCCCCTGCTAAACTAATGCACATACCCCAGTACTTTTCACTAGTGCTTGGATACCATCAAGATATAAAAATAAAATATAAATAAACTTATAAAATAAGTTTTTTAATGTGTCAGTTGCATGTTTAACCTGCCTACTTCATGTCTGAAATGTTGGCCTCCCAGGAGCTCCTTTAACATCTCAAACATGTGGAAATTGCTTGGCGCAAAGTCAGGACTGTACGGGGGATGTGGCAATAACTCCCAGACGAGTTCCTGTAATGTGAGAGAGAGATATCTCTTCCGCAAGTTGGCGACGAGTTATTCATCAATTTTCAAGGACCAGTCATTCCACTTACTAAATGTTCATGAGAATGACTGCTGTAGGCGCCAAGCCAGCTCGGTTGGCATTGTCATGGACAGATGGCCTTATTTAAAACATTAGCATCGTTCAAATATTTTACCGCGGCTGAAAGTCTCCGTTTATTGTGCTTCAAGTCTTCTGTAAATATCAATAAATTTTATGCCTTCATTCATGAGAAAGTCCCGGTTTGACTTTGAACGCCCTTTGTATGTCTTCATAAATTGGTCAACAATCTCTCTTGACTGAAAAAAAAAAAGGACGATTTTGGGCAAAATGTAGGACGAAAATCAGTAGATATGTCTTGCTGTTGAATCATATTTATTTTATTTATTTATGAATAGTGTACTTTTGTGTGAAGACAATGCAAATAGGTCCTCTTAGAAGCAGTTGTTTTATGAAAATAATCTACAGTACCTAGGATTGGCAATCCACAGAAATACAGAGGCCTCTTGTGGTGAAACTGTAAATTGTTCTATTGTTTAGTTTACAGTTACATTCTTCACTGTCTGTAATTCTTGTAACCTTTTTTAAAAAACTTGCTCTAATTTACACAAAAATGACAAATTATAGAATTGCACTAAAGTTATTTGGATTGAAGAAGTGCACTAGATGGTTTCTTTGTGTTAATGTTAAATGATAATATGACTCACACTAGGACAAAAAGGGCAATGCTATAAATAAATTGTACAGTAGGGAATAACTACTGCTGGGGATGATTTAGGTAGATAAAGGAAATTGTGGTCTAAGGTTTATAAGGGAGGTGTCATCGCATGTGTGGCTATACAGTAGCAGGTGGGAAACCTCAGGTTCATTTTGAACTGATAGTAAAAGTGAAATAAGAGAAAACTCTAATAGTAGTATTCCAATTTAAAGTCATTGCATTGTCTTATAATACTGAAGGCACTTACCATCACTATGATGCATTAAGTAATGTCACCTTGTTATCAAGGGCAAAGTTGAAGAGCTGTTGCTTTAAGTAAGCACTTGGTCTGTAATGTAGAACATGTCTGGAGCTGATCCAGGCTTTTCCTGCTAATCAGGACTGAACTCAGCAGACCTCTGGCTTTTGCTTGGCATTGCTGGCTAAAGGCATGTACTTCCCAGAGAAAACATGCTGTAAAGCAGCACACACCTCTCCACAGGGGCCTGATTGATACAAAACTGCCAGCAGGAATGGCACAAGTGCAGTGCAGCAGTAAATCTTATAAAGGCCCGAGACAGCTTTGTTGACAGTAGTTAAAAGTTTACCTCAGAGAACACAAGATAAGGTCTTGCAGGATGAAGTGATATACAGCAAATTATATAGCCTGAGATATTGTGTGTCACCACAGTACTGTTCAACAGTGTAACTTATGTTTTAAGCTGTTATATAGTTACAATTTTCTTATTTACAGTTCTTTGATGAATTAAAGTTCTTTATAGTTTAATCTGCCTGCTCGATCATACAGAAGGATGTTATTTGCAGATATGCAATTCAAAAGATAATTTTAGATATATACAAGTAATTCTCATTTCTTGAGAGTTTTATTCTTGATGGTCGTTGAGTCAAGAATATCATGTCATATTTTGCATGTTTACACTACTATCTTTTCAAATGCTGCTCTGATAGGTTTTTCTAGTAGGAAGCATTCTGGTAGCATCTTCTCCTGTAGTGATTTTCCAACATGCTGAGAATAACTATTAATCTTGCTCAAATCAGAGCTATTTTGAACCAACAGAACGAGGTCAACGGCTTCCAAACATATAGTGTGAGGCACTCAGAATCGTATCTTTCAAGGTTTTTTCCATTAACTACTTTTGATTAATTATGTGGGGTGTGTTTTTGAGAATTGCAAACCAAGCAAATTTGGCATGAAGTAAAATACTCCTTCTATATTATTTTTTTAATAATAAATGATTAACCCTTTTGCGCCATGGTGAAATGATAAGTGAGTTGACTAATGTATTATTAAGTACATATTAACATTAGCATACACAAGGTACCATTAATAATATTCAAACAACAATAACAGTAGTACCATTAAATAATAATTCATTTCATCATCCCATTAACTAGTTAAATAGTTAATGAGATTCAGCTATTACTTCATTATGTTAATGCTGTCTAATATTAAACATGCATATAACTGTATACATTTCATACCGTAGATTGTATGTTTTTTTGTGAATGAATACCTGAAACAATATAGTAACACTGAAACAATATAGTAACCATGTCTGTCTGTTTCTGTAAATAACAAAATGACTGCTGTATTCAACAGAATCACGTCATCTGAGTGTCATGCCAATAATTTTTATAAGTAAGCTGATATATAAATATCATTACTGGTATTAAACTGCTGTTTAAGTGATTAGTGAGACAGCGTGGGGAAATTAGTAGCACAGATGTCTGCACTTCCTGCCAGCATTCAATGTGTATGGCTGTAATCGACTATGCCGTAGTTCCTCACCAGGTCCTGGGTTAACTTAATGTTTTTCCCCGCTAAGTTATTCTGAATGTATCCTTTTTCCTGATTGCAAATCTACCCCTTTTTCACATCTAAAATGCTGTACTCTGTTTCAGGTTGACAGCGTTCAGAGTCTCTTACAGGGCCCGGGGATCTTGGTTTGTGTGGGCCGTGAACCATTCCACCCACTTTTGTTGGAGAGTTTCCAGAAAAATTCTGAAGATAAACTTCCAAATCTCATATTCAAGTCACGGTCCAGTACCTGCAGTGAGGATCAAGGGTACAAGAAAAATGGTATGTTAATTAATATTTTGATTTAAACAATTTTCTGTTTAGAAATCGGACATGGGACATTCATAATTCAATGAAATCCCCTACTGTCTTTGCTGACTAAATTAAAAGGTAAAGGATCATTTGTATGGACATGGATACAGAAATGTATTGCAGTCGGAATCATGCTACTATTTTATATAAAACATAAGCTGATGTTAACTGAATAGCATACAGTTAGTATTTACTGATATGTATGTTTCCCGAAATAATGTAATTCACCCAGATGCCACATACCAAAATATATAGTTTTAGCAACGATTGTTTCAGTAAATTTCTTTTTATTTTGTAAAATAAATAAAACTACAGTC
>JAOVVB010000035.1:2968395-2979471 GCA_028570985.1 Heterobranchus longifilis | reverse complement strand
CCGTCCACTGACAACATTTTTTTACTATTTGTGTGTGTTTTGTTCAAGGAATGACAAATCCAGAGGTGATCCGTAACCTGGACAAGATGTACAGGATGCCATGTCCAGATGACTGTCCTGAAGAACTCTATGACATAATGATGTTATGTTGGAGAGAAAAGGCTGAGGACAGACCCACATTTGAGTACCTGCAAGACACTCTCAATGACTTCTACATTGCCACTGAGGGCCAGTATGAGATGCAGCCTTAGTCAGCGAATCTACTCAAACAAGCTAACGGATAAGCAACAAGGATGTCAGGATGTAAGTGGATTACCGGATTAAATGGCTAAACCAAAAAAAATTACACTTTCTGCAGATGCCCTAATCAATTACAGTAATTATGAATAGTTCAGGGAAATCAATCCTTGACATGCTGTATTTCAACTAATTATATTTTATCCCTGAATTCACATGGAAAATCATGGAGTGTATTTGGAGAACATTTGTAAGTTCGTTCACAGAACCTCATGCATTTCATATCAAATCTGAATTTTTTATGTACTACAAGCACATGCTGGACACATCACGTTTGCACTTTCTGCAACATTGGGGTCAGGCATCAACTGTGGCACTTTGAAGAAAAAGCTTGGGTCATTGTTATTACTGACCGGCTAATGTGGACATCAGTCTGTTGCCTTTATCTCCTTAAAGATCTGCCAGGTGTGGCACTGCAGGAAAGCAGAACTGCTTCATCAAGGACAGCACTGAAGAATTTAGGAAAGATCAGGAGAGAAGTTTAAATTGAATATATTTTTATATATACAGTATGTACACATTTAGCATATTTTGATATATTTGTACTGTCTTTTTTTAATGAGACGTTTGGAAGATTTACAGGCATTTATTACTGTTCATAAATGTATTATATTTAAAAGCATGGAACTGAAGTTGGCCTGTCGAGTAAAATAGCTTTTGAATTATCCATGCACTTATGCCAAAACAGAACAATCAGCTAATTTTCTGATTATTTGCCATAGAACGTTGCCATCCATACATTTGCAATAAAACATGCAATTTATAAAGAATATTAGATTTTTTTGAAAAAAAGTTGAATGATCTATTGGCAAGATATTATATGTACACTAAATATGTACACATTTTTAGAGACACCTGTACCTGTAGACAAATTCATGCAGTTAATTAATCCACCAACCAGGATGAGGCAGCGGTGCAATGCTGAGGCTACAATAGGCACAGGGTCAGCAAAAATTGGATAGTTGAAGACTGGAAAAATATAGCCTGGTCTGATGAATCTTTCCTTATGCTGACACACACACAGATGGTTGGGTCAGAATTTGAAATAAATCCATAAATGCAACCTGTCTTGTGCCAATAGTCCAGGCTGGTGGTGGTCTGATGGTGTGGGGAATGTTTTCTTGGCACACTTTGTGCCCATTAAAACCTTGTAATCATTGCTTGAATGCCCCAGCCTGTTGGAGTATTGTTGTGACTATGTACTGTACATCCCTTCTAATGGCTACTTCCCGCATGAAATACACCATATTACAAAGCGAATTTTTATGAACAATGACTTCAGTGTTTTTTAATGCCCTTCACAGTGACATGATATAGTTCAATAGAACATCTTAGGAATGTGGTAGAACATGAGACCCACAGCCAGTTAGTCCACCTAAGCAATCTGCAAGACTCTTTATAGATTTAAGATTTAATAGACTTAAGAATAGAATTCCTGTCATGAACAGTAGGATTAAGGCTGTTTTAAGAGCAGAGGGAGGTCCACAGTATCAATGTTTCTAATACAGTGCTTTAAAGGGTGTATATTAGTAGCAGTTGTATTAATTATTACATTAAGTTTTCTCATCATTTTAAAACAATGTTCTGCTATTATTATCATCATTATTATTATTATCTTTGTAAATTCTTGATTGAATATTTGGCAACGTTGGGGTTAAAACTCACTAATCATGCTCAAATTTGTGTTTAAGACACACCTAAAGCGCTCCTCCCTTCTCTCTCTCTTGGACTTCCCCCCAAGAGGCTGAGAAATGTTTGTAGATAAGACATGAGAATGACACCAATTCCCATGAGTTGCTCCATAAGGTTTCCTGCTTAACGGAAACAGGAAGCCATGAGTAGGCATTCCTCTCATTCCACTGCAAGAGAACATATTCAACGGTCAATGATAAGAGCTGCTGTGCCTGGAATTCCAAACAGAACCACTGGCCCTAGTCTGCATTTGGAAAAAAAAACTTGAGATGAATAGTTAAAAATGTGGCCTTTGAGCTTAAAACTGCATACATGTGTGATGGATATTGTTCATATGATAAGAGTTCATTATGAAATGACTGTGACTATTACCGGTTGTGTTACTAAGCTGCAACTTCCTACTCAGGCAACATTTATATACCAGCTTTGTACTGTATGTGGTTTCAAGCACTGTACATTTGAGAAAAGTATTTTAATGTATTTTATCAAAAGTTGCGATAAGTAAAAGTAACTTTTCTGATGACATGACTCCTCTCATTTTTCCGAATGATTTTATTTACTCTAATTTTACAACAAGAAAACGTGATGCAACAGGTTGTATGTTTGTATGTGTTTGTATATTCCTTAATGGGAATCTGACAGAGTTGATCAAAACCCAATAAATGACTAGTTGTATATTTACTGACACTAATCAACACCTTAGCCAGTTTATAAATATAATATTTATCATTAATCCTGTACATATGATCAGAAAGAATAATTTAAGCAGCCAAAGAGAATGTATGAGTGTGACATGGCACTGTACCACTAACATAAGAGCAGAAAATTACCTGTGCTTCTGGGAAATAAATGGCTAAAACAACCCTATGAAAGCTTTCTAAAAATATATATATTGTCAGTACAATACATTCATAATGGAATTGAGGAAATACATGTTCTCTCTGTGCTTGGTGGGTTTCTGCTAGATACTTCGGTTACTAACCATAGTCCAAAGACATACTGACTAGACTAATTGGCGCTCCAAAATTGCCCATAGTGTGTGAATGCGAGTGTGAATGATGTATGTTGACTGGAGATCCTAGCACGGCCGTAAAAATAGGAATAAACACAGTGGTAATCATTGGCCTCCACAGTCCCTATTGGACTACAGAGATTCATACATGGGTGGATGGATGGATTAATCTGTGCTACATATGCAAAATGTGTTTATCAAGCTATAAACAGAGCTTTCTGCATGTTCTTGTACTACTGAAATGGAAAACTCCATGCACACAAACCCTGAGGCAGGAATTAAACCTGGACAGCACAGACTAAATTAACCTTAATTTCACTGTGGAAGCCAGGATTATTCTTAAATAATTATGATTTTTTCTTTCTCCCTCTCATTTATGAAACCACCAGAGGGCAGCCTGTACTTGATGGTGTGATGTAAGCGTGAAGGTCAAGCGTACTCTCCAGCTTTTCAATGTAGGACCAGGCATATTGACAGCATGCAAATTTGTAGCTTTCTGGTTCACAGTTTAGATTCCTGGTCATGTCTGCTATGTTTGAGTCGTGCTTCATCATTAATGTAAAAAGTGTGAGCTTTATCTCGTCAGGCTTTGTATTATTATTTGATTATGACATTTTTGTTATTTACAGTAGGTATTTAACCATTTTGATAGCTTTATCCAGGTTATCTAATACTCAGTCCCACACGACACCTAGTCATTTAGAATTTGTCAATAATTAATTAATTTCAAAGGTCTCGGGAAAATGTTTAAAATTGATTACAATTAGGTAATTAATAACAATTGAAGGTTATATAAACATCATATGCTAGAATAATAGTCACATGCTCCAGCCTAAAGCTATGTGAGTCATGTGGACTTTCTAACAAGGTCATGAAGTGATGTACAGTATATCCAGATTCTATATCTATATTTATGTGTCTGTAAGGTTATTTTGTGACAATGTCCATAGTTAAAATTGTTATATGAATAATATTAAATTGATCTGAATTCATGGATGGCTTGGTATTTGCAATTTTTTTGTACCTTGTTTTCACTTACTCTCACTTACTCATCATCTATACCGCTTTATGCAGGGTCGCGGGGAGCCTTAGGGCACATGACTGGGTAAACCCTGGATAGGTGCCATTCCATCGCACGGCACTCACATACACACATGCGCTTATCTACAAAGTGGTTAGAATTTGTACACTACAGGCCATCTGGGAACACCAATTATCCTAATCTACCTGTCTTTGGACCCACCAAGCACAGAGAGAACAAGCAAACTCCATGCACACAAACCCAATCCGGGAATTGAACCTAGACCCTGGAGGTTTTATTCTATGTAAGTCATCATCCTCTCTGTGAAAGAATTACGACTGTTCCTTCAAAGGAGCGTAAGATTCTGTGTCTAGTGCCTAGGTGATACTCCTTTGCTAAAGTTGACTTAGCAGTTAAATGCCCACCACAGACAGGCTCTAAAGTAGCCATAACATCCACTTGGATTGTTTACACAAAAATTGGGATCGGATTGTGCTATACAATGCATTCCTCTTTAGCACAGAGCTAGTCATGGCAAATTTCCTCTATGACATAGTGTAAGGATGTTATTGAGACTTAAAAGGAATTGACAGCTCCTCCTCACCCAACCACAGCTTAACTAGACCAAACCACAGTGGTAAGTTTTCTAGCTAATCAGAGTTAAGCAGAACACAAACAGGTCACGCTAGGGCACATTGTGCTTGCTACTGCTGCCTGTATGTATTGCAAATACTGGGTCATACATCACATGACTTGGTTGTTGTGGGCAAGAATGTGCATAAGCATAAGAAAGAATCTATGCAAATTTCACTGCCTCTGACAGCTAAACTAATTTTGTTCAAAAGTGAGCCTGACTGAAAAATTCCATGATACAGTGTGAGAAAGATCAGGGCATAATAAGCACTTTCTCCTCATATCTCCTCCATCTGTGTTTTCATCTCCCCCATCTATTTTTATTATGAATAATACAACACCGTCATCAAATAAGACATGAATACTGCTGACAGTCTTCATCTAATCCTTTCTGCCTATTTTTTTTTTTTTTACTCCAAAACAATTAATTATACAGTATGTTTGATTGACAACATATTTCCCTTATTACATGTATTATACTAGTAAACACCTGCTCAGTGGTAAGTTACTCAGCTGCCATGCAGAAGGCCTGGGTTCAGTTCCAAAAAAATGCCCTAACTACAGGATGCAGTGCCGGCCCCAAGCCCAGATAAAATGGAAGGCTTGCGTCAGGAAGAGCAGTAAAAAAAAAATATTTTTTTTAAAAACCTGTGCCAACTTGTGTGTGCGGATTTAATTGTTCACTGTGGGGATCCCTTGATGAGAGCAGCTAAAAGACCAACAACAACATACTAGTAAAGCCCTGTCGATTTAAACGTAGGGTAGGATGATAAAAACTAAATGTGAATTAGCAACTGAAGGCTCTTTCAAAAAGAAGCAGCTTGTGTAAAAACAAACTTAAAAAATATTTTAATTTGAGAGATTTCAATAATACAACCATCAAAAGTGAACCACCAATAGAACCACCAAAAGTGAGCACAGTGTATCAGGATAAAAAAAGCAAACTTCAAGTAAAATAAATATATAAATGTTTATATCAATATATATTAATAAGTGATCTAGAAAAAAAACATTTTCCCACTAAGTATGTTATGTGGCATTTGGCAAGGGCTAGGTCACAGACAGGCCAGGGAAAAAGATAAAAGTGGCAAAAATTATAAAGAATATAAGTAGATTCAATATTTGGTCAGAAAAATGACATTAGTTGAAGGTGACAAAGTTTTCCTAGAAAAAAAAAGCCTGAGATGAGAATTAAAATTGTAACGACGTGGGTCTCAAATACTCTGCACTGTGCAGAACGGGCAGATCCGCAGGCTGCTACACAGTGGAGTTCTGAACAGGCAGAGGTGCGGCCACATAAACACACGGTTGCCAGGTAATGCCGACGCAAGGCAATCAGCCTGAACACGCCACACCTGGCAGCGTGTCTATTTAAGGGTCCTGGTATCTCCGCATTCCTGCGATCATTTAGGAGGCACCGGTAAGGTATAAGGGCCAAAGAAAAAAAAAAGGAAAGAAAGGACAAGACAAGACAAGACAAGACAAGAAAGAAAAGACAAGACAAGACAGAAAAGAAAAGACAAGCGCGCAGAAAATCGAGAGACAGAGACAAAGACCCAGCCTCTGTCTTATTAAGATGTCACTGGCGAGAGAGAAAGAAAGAGAGCGAGTGGGTTAGGTATAAAGTTTAAAAGAAAAAACACAACTCTCTCATAAATCCTTGGTAAGGGCATAGGCCCGGAGAGCATCATAAGTTCTTATTTTTAGTTCCCAGAGCCCCGTCCATTCTCGCGTAGACAGTGGAGCTCTGTTTATTTTGGATTTTCAGTTTTCTTTTGGTTTCCTTTTAGTTCATTAATAAATAATCCAATGCTATCTCGAAACGGGAGGGTCTTTCCGTGCGTATCATAAGCACTCTCACAAAACACCATCTGAAGCCCTGCATCAGGGCTCTTATAAATACTATTACATCTCATGGTGCGGCTCTCCACACCACATAACAAAAATGATTTGTTACTAGATTTTGTTTGCATGGAATTTAATTTGCACACTCATAAGCAGGTTTAAAAAAATGTAAAACACCATTTGTTGAATTTTGGAATTAACTAAAATTTTTATCTGTTACCATCAAGTGCACGGAATGAAGGCATGAGATCGGGTTTATTAAGTAGACTTCGATTGCACACTCATAAGCGTGTATAAAAAAATTGCCAAAAAAAAAAAAGCGCCATCTGTTGACTTTTGAGATGAACAAATGACTTTTTTCAAGCTCGGCCAAATACACTTGTAAAAACCCTATTAAAATTCGTTTAGTAGTTTTTACGTGATGCGTGCACAAACAAACAGACAAACAGACAAAATTTCCAAAAGCCATCTTGACGGGTACTATTACACATCTTACTTCCCCCCAAAATAATTTTTTCACATATATATTTAATGTACAGACATGCCAACTTTACAATTTTATTATATATAAATTCTTATATTTTTAACAGTAGAACATCAATGATAAGCTGACTTACTAAAGTATATCAACATTTTATGCAAGTTTAGCTCTTATGTCTGATAAGAAATCAAGTTAAAAAAACAATGTTGTCAGTAATCAAGCAGTAGAAATTAGAACAACTAAAGGCTGTCTGTGTTTACATCGGTAGAGAAACAATGCATAAGAGGCAGCATGGTGGCTTAGTGGTTACACTATTACCTTGCATGTCCATGCTTGGGGGTTTGACTCGGGCTACTGGTCTGTGTCAATAAGGTTTGCGTGTGGGTTTCCTCCTGTATGCCTGTTTCCTCCCACAGTCCAGATAATGTATGTGGTGTACGTTGGTTTCCAGACCAGGGTGTAGGTGAATGTGTGCGCTTATGGGTTGGCTCCCTATCCTGGGAGAACCCTGCCTTGTGCCGTGAGTTCCCTGCTGCCCGCAACAGGGGACGTA
The DNA here is from genome assembly GCA_028570985.1 of Heterobranchus longifilis. Taxonomy (NCBI): domain Eukaryota; kingdom Metazoa; phylum Chordata; class Actinopteri; order Siluriformes; family Clariidae; genus Heterobranchus; species Heterobranchus longifilis. Next base: position 2,971,937 of record JAOVVB010000035.1, on the reverse strand, counting down.
GTATTGACAAGGATGGATGGATGTAACCTCAGCGTGCTGCAGAGACTTGAAGTTCTTAAACAATTTTCTGGGCTTTAGAAACTTCAGTCAGTTAGACTTGGCACAAGTATACTGTAGGTACCTGAGTGCTAGTAGAATCAAAAGAGGATGTTTCAGATTTCCTCAAATGTCAGACATAATATGCATTTATTCTCTTTAATAGTAGGAATCGAACCAGGCCGGGAATCAAACTCCTGTTGTATTTAAATTGTTGTATTTTTTGTATTTAAACATTGAGTTAATAATTAGAATTAGGATATCTATTAGAATATGATTTTTGACTAAACAAGAAAAAGATTGCTATGGACAACTGCAAAAGTGATGTCAAATCAGAAACCTAAGGTAATTGTGAATTGTTATGTGAGGATGGTTCCGCTTAATAACCACAAAGATGGCTTGGATTGTATTTAATACAAGTAATTTTACTATGATGGTTTATGACAATAATCAGGACAAAAATCCTAGTTTAAGGATTGAAATGGCCACAAACAGTTTTGTACCCAGTTGGTAACCGTAACACACATTTTCTATGCTTAGTAAACAATCTAAAAGGAATATATTTATGGCTATACTATCTGGGAACACTCAACTACGAGTCTGCTTCCTGTTAGGATTCCTTCGTCATGTCATATCAGATATACCACTATACCACTTTTGCCTCCGGCTTGCTCATTAGGAACAAACTTTTTTTTTTTTATTCAGAATTTTTCTTCCTGTAAAGCTGCATTGTTGCTGAGTCCATTGTTAAAAGCGTTATGCAATGAATCACTTATGAATTGAATTGTGTTTGCTTTAGTGAGTCATATAAATTACCAGTACACTTAATGCACCAGTACACTTACTGTACTTGAGCTGACACACTGCTCCTACAAATGTTGGTGAGTCATGATGTAAGAATAGATCAATATGTCCATAAAGCAGCAAATAAGATGAGACCAATAAACAGTTAAAGAGCAGTACAGTTGTTAAACCTAAATGCCTACTGAAATATAAAAATGATAAACAATGGTAATATGAAAATTATAAAAGAGCTAGTACTTAAATTTAATGATTCTGAAATGCCTTTAAAGCTAACATACCAAAATATTGACAAGAAGCCAAATAGTATCATTTAGCGTTTGCACAACACATACCCAAGCAGCATGAACAATATTAAGACTAATGCACCAACCTTGAGGCGTTTCTATCCAACCTTACATTTTACTAGTGTATTGCTAGAAGTTTATAGGAGAAAGAAATCTATTAAAACTCCACTACATACAGCACGTGTTTATATTTCTGTCGCCTGAAATAACATGTAATCCTTGAAAATTGAAAGATAACTTGTCGCCAATTTGCAGAAGAAACACATTTGTCTGTGGGAACTGCACACACAATAATTCATGAACACCGCTTGCACATTATGGGAACTCGGCTGGGAGTGATAGCCATATTCCTGTACAGTCCTGACCTCAACCCAAGCCATCTCCACATGTTTGAGACATTAAAAGAGTTTCAGGGAGGCCAGAATTTCAGACGTGAATCAGGCAGTCATGTCTCTAGTGTACTGAGAAAAAAATCTACCATGATGGTATTCAAGCATGACTGGGTCACTTCATTATTGTAGCAGAGGATTATATAGACAAATATATCTATATGCACCCACATATTTAGGTCCATAAATTTTGGAACAATAAGGTTTTTTTTTTATTTATTATTTTATTTTATTTTTTTAGCATTTTTGGCCCCTGTAAACCACCACATATGAGTGAGGTCAAGAATTTCAGGTTTAACTTTAAGGCATTTAACAAATGTGTGGCATTAACTATTCATGCATTACAGCCATTTTCATGCGTATGCACACATTTTGGGGTTCATATTTTAAATAAATGGCTGACAAGCAGTTACATGGCCAGGTGTGGCCTGTTCCGTTGTTATTCCATGAGTAATCAAGCAGATAAAAGGTCTGAAGGAGGTTCTGAGTGTTACATTTGCATTTGGTAGTTGTTCATCCAGAATCTCAACATGAGCTACAAAGAGGTTTTTACTGTACAGTATGTCGTTAGGCTAAAATAACAAAATCAGAGAAATAGCAAAAACATTGAAAGTGGCTTTTGCCAGTTAATTCCTTCTTTTCTAAGAAACCAAAGAAAAAAGAATGGGGAAAAATTGAAAAGCTCATGAACCAAAGCAAACCACATCATCTGTCAAACATGGTGGATGCAGTGATATGGCATAAGCATGTGTTCCAGTCGAATCAGGTCACTAAGTGTTTAGTGATGACCTGACTGCTGATAAAACGATTAATTCAAAAGTGTATAGGCCTATACGCTCTGCTCAGATTCAGTAAAATCAGATTCAATAAAATCCTGCAAGAACACCGCTTCATATTGCAGATGCATAATGATCCAAAATCTACAGTGACTGCTACCCAAGAGAAATAAATGGGATATTATTTACCGGCCAAGTCAGTCTTCTGATCTCAACCCAGCAAAGCATGTGTTTACTTACTGTAGACAAGACTGAAGGTGGAAAGACCTACTGTATAGTACAATCAAACAGCAGATACAGTATAATATATAACACAAAGCAACTATTTAAGTATAGCAAAGCTCACATCATATTGCTGTCAATTACAACTGCAGTTACTCAGAAATGTGCAAAAAAAAAAATCCATTGAGTTATAGTTAATCAGAGCCTGTAACATCTAATTTAAAAAAGGGGCCTGAATTTGAAGAATGAATCCCTTTGTCAGGAAGGATATGTTAAGTTAAATAAGCACTATTTAATACTTTGATGAACAAAGATCCATCCCATTACACATAATACATCAAAACTTGAGAGAGATGGTCAACAACAGCAGAACACATCATTCTATCACTATTACTATCACTATCACTCCTGTCAGTATCACTCCTGTTAGCCAACATGAGCCAACAACCAGAATCTGACATAATGTTGGGAACAGGCTCATCAAAGCTGGACAGAAAAACATTGGGAAAGGCTTAGAAATCCTATATTCTGATGGTACAACAGTGCTCAACAAAAACAATCAGCTAACCTTTTCATTATTTCCCCAAAGTAGTGTAACTGATTGCAGGTCCAGATTGGTGACTGGGAGATTTCCCAGTGGCCTGGCCTTCTTACTGGCCTGGGCAGTGAGTTCAGGTGTAACACTGCATTTCTCAATTAGAGCACAAAGCGCACAAATTCATTCATTCAATCCACCTGCTTCCAGTATCTCTGCTCCAAGAACCAAATTCACGACATTACTATGCAAAAATATTAATGAATGGCTTAGCAAACGAAAAAAACATGGTGGTGCACAAAGAACAATCAGACTACAAAATAGCGCTTTTATCCAGAAGTGTACTGTATGTGTGTGTGTGCACGCCATTTTGCAAGACTCAATTTTCACAATCTAATAGTACTTTTACTTTATTCAGATTTAAACCCAAGGCCTAAACCACACACACACACACATACAATAGGGCCATATATATATATATATATATATATATATA
>JAOVVB010000035.1:2957214-2968295 GCA_028570985.1 Heterobranchus longifilis | reverse complement strand
CAAAGGAGATTAATGCATTTTTTGGACGCCTTCAGCATTCCTTTACAATGTAGAAAGAAATAAAAATCAGGAACGATTATGGAGTTAGAAAGTGTTCTAAAACTTTTGAACGGTAGTGTATATTGAAGCACCTGTCCATCCGTCTACAACCTAACGTTTGATTCTTACAGTATAACTTTCCACATCCCTGTTTAGATACAAACTGGCTGTGCTTTTATCAACATGTGCTTGCAACCCCCCGAACTTGACATTGCTTTTTTTATTTTGAGTAATTCTGTCTATTGGTTAAATGTTTCATTTGAAACATGTACGATCAGTATAAACTGGTCTGCCTCTTTTTAAAGACCACCTTGTGATTACACACCTGCATGCTTTATCTACGAAAGTGCTCTTTTTCTTTTTTTGGTCTAAGCAGCAAATGTATTCTGCATCACCCCTAACCTAGTGTACATTGCAGCTTGTCATGTTACAGTATATAACCCATCTGCCTCCTACTCTCGTAATTGCTTTGCAAATTGCAAAACATTTTGCATACCATTTTTCATTAATGAAGTGCTTCCATCAGTCCACTCAGTGCCAAGAGCACGATTTGATGTTCCTTGCCCTCATTCACTGAGCGTTGGGACTCGCTACTGTACTCATAATTCTGTAAAGAATTTAGTTAATGCACCACTTAACTAACAAAGCCCTAATGTCATTGTTAGTTTCTCCAGCATATTTCTGAGTGTCTAGACATGCATTAAGCTGAATATTTGTTGTTGTTGAAGTAGCTCCCCACTTTACTTTTCTTTTTTCCTTTTTTTTTTTTTTTTAATAAAAGTGGACAGAACACAGAATCCATAAAGCTAGAGTGGCTTTTAATGGGTGCTTTTCTAATGGCATTTATGCTTAGCTGTAAATTAAGCTTATTATAATACACTGCCTGGCCAAAAAAAAAAAGTTGCACACTCCCAGATTTCACTGACCATCTTTAGCTTTGATGACGGTGCACAGTGTGGTACTGTAACTAGGTTCTGTGTGCAAATGATTCGTTGTGTTCCCTGAATAACTTTTTCATGATTTGAGTCCTGGAATATGCCTGTCCCATCAGGAAGGGAAAAAAAGGTCCATACAGTAGATGTGATGACCTAGTCATTCTGTACATTTGGGATCTTCATTTTATTGCTCCATAACGTTGCCGAGACTAGACCTGCCCAACTGAAACAACGCCAGATCATAACACTGCCTCAAGAGGCTGTACAGAAGCCACTAAGCATGAAGCATCAATTCACGCACTTCCCATTTCACCCTGATGAACCCATCACTCTGGAATAGGGTCAATCTGGACTCTTCAGACCACATGACCTTTTTCCAGTGGTTTTTTTTTTCAGAGCAGTGTAGTTTACCATAATTCCTTCCAAGGAAGACACATGCAGCCTGCCAATTAAATATCTGTATTTTTTTTAAATACTGTACAGGGAAAGAGTGATCTTTTTTTAAATAGCTAGTGCACATCTGTGATCCTAATAAAGGTTCTGTGAATGTTTGGTCAAATTCTCATGAATGGTTTAGGAGGAGTTGCAGATAGAAGAAACGTGCGTGCGACGACACCGGACAGTGATGACACCAGCTCGAGATGACAGATAGTGAGCGACGCAATTATGATAAAGCAGAACAAAGAAAGGGCTATGAAGGTAAAAGCCTGCCATGTTTACTTTGCTGTGGTTTCAGAAACAGGATGGCCACATGCAGCGGTTTATCCGGGAGGTAAACACCACCAGCAGGGCCTGTGTGCTTTGGGATCTGGAGGAGGAGACAGACTACATTGTCCAGGTCCAGTCTATCGGCTTGTATGGAGAAAGCCAGGCAAGCAAGCGCGTCCACTTCAAAACCCTCAAGAAGTCAGACCGCTTCCCTTCCAACAGCTCAAACCAAGGTAATAACGCCGATGCCCTTAGATTTGTTTTTCTTTTGAATATAATATATAACCTCCCCATAGACACAAAGAAGAGTCCATAGCAAGATGCTTCACATTTCGGATGTGTTTATACAGTATTTCTGTATGCAGTCCTGCGAGACATCTGGTTTACAACTAGTAATGGGGATCTCATTATCTTCTTCCTGCTTCAGCTCAATTGATTCAACTTATCAGCTAGTTACCAAGCCCGTCTTACCTGAATTAAGGGCTCTCTATCAATCATTGCATAAATTCAGTCTAAAACTGCTCCGCTTAGTCAATGGCAATTTGAAATTATCTCAATAAAATAAAACGATGCAAAAGTAATTACAAAGCCTGATTGAGTATCATGTCCAAGTAAGTTACACAACACGATCTGAGCACAGAACAGAAAGAAGAAACACATTTGTTAGACGCTGATGACGGTACTGACCTACTAAACTGAGTTCAACAAAAATTGCATATCCTAACAATTCATGAATTATACTATATAATAACATCATTTATTTACATAATCACTGTTAAAAATGCATATAAACGAAAATTGGGCGCAAAACTGCGAGAGAATTGTCTTGAGCTCATAGGCCTCTCTGTCCTCTTCTCCTTGTTTAATTATTGATGGATCCATTATGCATGACTGCAGGAGCCTGTCTCCTTCTGCAGCAGTTTCTGATCAACTTTCTGACATTCATCGCAATGAAATTTCATTTCAAGTTATTCGACACTTCACTGCGTTAATGAATTGATCTTGATTGCTCCATACAGCTGGCTGCATTTTCAATATGTGTGTACTGTCTGTCTGTGTGTGTGTGTGTGTGTGTGAGAGAGAGAGAGAGAGAGAGAGAGAGAGAGCTTTGAAGGAAGAAAAATTCTGACAAGTTAGTCACACAGTAGGAAAATAACAAAAGAAGAACAGGGACATTTCTTTAAGTAGTTGCATTTAATTATAAATTATATTTTTTCTACTGAACAGGTAGTAATCTTAATCATTTTCTTTGAACCATTCTTTTTCTATATATACTTTCACTGTAGACAAGTAGGGAGCAAATTTCAAATATATTATCCAAAGTCAAACTTGTAATGAAGCTAGCCAGGTAATATCCATGGAGAAAACCGAGATCTGTTGATGTTCCTGAAGTCGATGTTCATTCAGTGTATAATATTGGATCTTAATTTTGATTGATTTGTTTGGGTGTGTGTATCCTGAAAGAAAGGACAGAAAGAAAAAACAGGCAACATAAATGAATAAAGTGAGAAAAAAGGAAGACATTTTGCCGTGACTTATGTTAATCGGTTCCATGTTGAATGGCATATTAACCTGTGCTCAAAAGTTTGCATACCATAAAAGAAAATATGAAAGTATTGGAAAATATGACTATGCAAAAGATAATTTTTTCTTATTCAAGGATATAATGACTTATCACATGAAGTCATTAATCATCACATAGTTATTTTACTTCTTTTTAAAACCTAATGATATCTGAAATCACCCCAACACCCCTGATCTAAAGTTTACATATCTTTGAATGTTTGGCCACATTGTAAACACACAGGTTGACACATACAGGTTTAAATGGCTATTAAAGGGAGGTTTCTATACCTGTGACTCTCTGTAATTGTAATTAGTGTCTGTGCATTAATAGTCATCGAGTTTCTCAGCTCATGAGGTGATGCACTGGCTGGATACTGCACCATGTACAGTAGAAGACAAATGAACTGCTAGTGGACCTACATTATGAGGTATTGTAGTTGAACTTTATTCAATTTTCACCATTACGCTACACTTATGGTGAAAAGTACACCATCCCCACTGTGAAGCATGGTGGTGGATCTCTTATGTTTTAGAGCTGTGTGAGCTCCAATGGAACAGGGAAGTAAAAATTGATGGCAAGTAGAAATGCAGCATGTTACCAGAAAATACTGGCACACAATTAGCATTCTACAGCACGAAAGCTGCGCTTGGGATGCTTTTGGATGTTCCAACATGACAATGATCCAAAACACAAGGCTAGGTTGACCCTCCAATGGCTATAGCAGAAAAGGGTGAAGGTTCTGGAGTGACTATCACAGTCTCCTAAGCTCAATATCATTGAGACACTTTGGGGAGATCTCAAAAACGCAGGTCATGCAAGGCAATCAAAAGATTTACAAGAACTGGAGGCATTTACTGTATATAGGTATACCACCTGAGAGAATTAAGGACCTCATGCACTATTATTAGAATATATGACTGTATGACATAATTGATTCTAAAGGGTCCAATATACGATATTAAGAATTAAAGGTATGCAAACCTTTGTTTTGTTGGATGATTGTGCCGGTGTGTTACATATGAACTTGAGTCCTATAAGTAAAAAATTTTCTTTCTCACTCATGTTCCTTTGACACATAGTACTGTACACATCTTTGAAATTCTCCCAAACTATGTAAACTTATGAGCACAACTGTATATATTTATAAATTCTTTGTGTGATGTAGAGTGTGTGTAGTTTAGTTTCTGTTTCAGCGCCAACCAGTTTATTTCCACCTTACTTTTGGTCATTTAGTTCCACATTTCAGCCTTTAAAAACCTTTCAAAAGGGTTCCTCTCCTGTTAAATGTTCCCTGTTTATTTTTCAGCAGTGTGAGTTTTGTGCTTTTGTGAATTTTTTGGAGCGCCATAAAATGCAAATCAGTGAAGCTCTGTACGCACATAGTCATTAACAGATGAGTGGCATGCGTCAAATAAGTACATGGGTATGAAGAAAATCAGCATTTCTGGAAGGTTTGTGCATCTGGAAGAAATTATTCTGATTCGACGTAGACAAACATCGACACACAACCTAAAGAATAGTGGGCAGTGGTGGCTCTGGTCAGAAGGTCAGGGGCCATCAAGCTGCCATTATTGATCCCCTAAGCAGGACCCTAACGTTGTTTGCTCCATGGGCACTGTATCCTGGCTGATCCTGTGTTCTGACCCCTGCTTCCTAACTGAAATCATTTTGCTATGCTGTAAGTATGCTACAGTATATGGACAAAAGCATGTGGCCAAACCTGTTAATTATTAAATTCAGGTGTTTCAATCAGGTCTCTTATCCTGAGTCACAGTCTTAATGCTTCAGCATACCAAGACATCTTGGACAATGCTATGCTATTATAAAGACATGATTTGATGCGTTCAGTGTGGAAAAACTTGACTGGCCCACACAGAGCCCCTGACCTCAACCCCATTGAGCACCTTTGGAATGAACTGGAACAGAGATTGCGAGTCAGGCCTTTTTGTCCAACATCAGTGCCTGGCCTCGTAAATGCTCTACAGAATGAATGTGCACAAATTCCTACAGAAACACTCCAAAATCTTGTGAGGAGCCTTCCAAGAAGAGTGGAAACAGTTATGGCTGCAAAAGGGGGACCAACTCCATATCCCCTTCACTGACCAGGGTTGGATTTTTGGAAGGAGCACGAGACTGGGAAATGAGGGCAGATTTTGGCCATCAGCTGTCCATTCCATCAGAAATAGTCACCTTAACCTTAAGACCAGACCTGATACTATGGTCCAAATCTATTCGTCATTAAAAAAGTCATTAGAGCTGATAGTGCCATGGGAAGACGCAATAGACAAGGTAAATGAGAGAAAGAGGTTGCCCAGTGGAGGTTGGCTACCATGGCCTTTTTGCTACATCCACTACTGGGCCCTTTAAAGAACTGGGGATCCATGGCCAAGCTTTGCGTCACACCATCAAAGAGACTTCAGAGGCTGCTGAGCGCAGTAGTCAATAGCCCCAGGATGTTAGAGACACACACCCAGGTCCGATCAGCCTGGGTGGGCCTGCCTCAGCAGAGGGTGTATTGTGAGTAAAATGCCGAAACACCCGATGATGCTTTGGAACACAACTGACGATGTGCCCCTAACGTCTGTTGGTGGCCTGGCATGACATCTTCATCATTCTTGGAAAATAAAGGGACCAGTTCCATCTTGTCCTATAACTGGAAAATATTTGTATACGATGTCATTGCGGGTTTGGCCAAATACTTTTGTCCTTATAGTGTATAGTGTAAATAATGGCAATTGTTTTTAATGCTATAAGTGTTTACCCTCCTCTTGTCATCGTTCACATATTCACAATAAACATTTTCTTCCCAGAGCTATTTGTTTTTAAAGAATAACAAATATGACTACATAAAAAAATATATTTTTTTGTTTGACTATGTTTCACTATAGCAGTAAAACTACTGCTAGCTAACTATTGCTACTTGATCGGATGACTCTTAAAGCCAGACACCAGGCCTCTTTTTCTTATATAACTTGGCAAATTAACTACAGTAATTAACTACAGTAACTTTCCCTATAATCAGTTTTGGAAGAACATTAATGACTAAATATTTATTTAAAATCCATTGATCTGAAGAACATAACACCTACTCATCTAATAAGCATTTAAATTGGACTGGGAATCAAAATTTTATTTACTTTGATTATATATTAACAGATTACTTATTATTTCTCTCTTTTATTTTCACATTTTGCTTCCTTCTCAATGCAGAACACAGGATTACCTGAGAGTTCCAGAACGCAGTGTATTATGCATATTTTAATTACTACCCATAGACTTACTCATATTTCATGAGTCTAGATATCTTCTTTGTTGAAACATGTTATACTGGATTCCTATTAGATACAGTACTGCTGTTGTTAGATATCATCACTTCAAAGTAAATTTGAAAGCTGTGGGTCGTAAAAAAGAAAGATCATCCTGATCAAAACCCCATTTCTGATGCACTGTTATCACTTTCGAAGTAGCTTGCTGCTCTTGGCAAGTGTTCATAATTTTAGACTACATATCCCCTCTCCCTTGATCCATTTGAAATGCTTCCACATTCGACATGTTGCATCTCCAACAGAAAACCTTTTCCCCAGGCCTTGCCTTGTGATAGACATTGCAGTCTGAGACTCTAAAGCAATATATTTATGTTGGCATCATACTTTATATTCTGTTTTATTGTACGTTTGTTCTTTTTTTAGTTTATTTTTGTTCTCTCTCTCTCTAGGGCGCCACATAGATAGAATCCTTCCACCAATCTCAGTCTAGTGGAACTAATGAACAGCTGCTTAGCACTGATTAGGTGCCAGAAGACAGCAAGTCTGCATTATGTTGTCTAGCAAACTCTGGTATTATCTAAACTCTAAAAGTTACTCACTAATTGGCAGAGCAGCCATCGCTATGCTAACTAAAACCCATCTTACCGCCGGTACGACCCCTAATTGAAGCATATTGCACCAGAAAAGCATTAAAAAGCATTAAGCATCTTTAATGAAATTCCTGTGTTCCTATAGACATGCAGGAAATCTCCTTTTCAGCACGATAAATATTTATCGAGGCGAGTGATGAGAGCGATGGCTTGGTTGTCGCTTATTCTGACTATTTATCAGTAGAGAGCGAGGGTGTTTCAACACTGCTCACCCGTAATTGGAAACTGAGGTGATATAAATGATAAATGACCTCTCTCAGTAATTGCTCAGGCGAAACTTCCACCGATTCTTTCCTTTCCGGTTATGACAACCGGCACCTATAAGCCAGCTACATCTTTATCCACTAAGAAAGATCAGTTGGTGAAAGTGATGCCCTGGACCACTTCCATACAGGTTAAAAGATAGGAGGAAGAGGACAGAATGCTAAAGTCAGTTTAATTAATACAGGATTAATGATTTAGACAAAGAGAAGGTAAGCACTCCATTCATGCTCTGGTAGATTGTGACTGAATGTGTGAATCACTGCGCAACATGTTTAAACCTGATGCAGACATTTTATCACCAAAAGCCTTAACCTGCATACTGTACTAAGGGCCGAGTGAAATCACAAAATAATATTTTTACTATTTTTTTTTATGGTTGGTTGTTGCTCCTATGGTCATAAATCTGGTTTATTGTTTTGCTATGGCTTATGCTGTGATTAAGTTGGCATTATTATGCATCTGTTCTCTAGAAGATCATAGCTTTTAAACATAATCCATCTATTTCTGTATTCATAGATGATCCAACTGTTGAAGGTCTGGACAAGTCTAGAAGCCTGCAAACAGGAGAGATGATCATCATTGTGGTGGTGCTGCTTATGTGGGCAGGTATGAGGTTAAAAAATCTCTTAAATCCCCTCAAATGATAGTTTATTGTGTGTTAAGTAAGTTATGTGCCATGTTACCACTGTAGTACTATGGTTTAAAATGCGCCAGGTATTAATAAAGATGAGAATTACATTGAAGTACATTATAACTCTGAATTTTCTAGTGTAATGATTTGCCTGATATGAAATACAGAACTCATCTGACATAGAGTAAATGCTAATAAATTATCCTTTTTTTGTATCCCGAAGCCAGTTTGGCTCTGACAAATCTAAGGCTTTCCAACTTAAACAACATACAGTATTTAACATGTAGGGATGTGAATTACTAGGGATCACCTGATAGGATGTTATCATAATACCTAGGGGTTGATTTAATTTGTAATGCAATTCTTATTAGTATCATTGTAGAATTCTGTACGTATCCTTTATTAAGATGGTGTTTTGTGGACCTCAGTTACACTTCCATGCTCTTTTTTAGATAGAACAGGCATAATCCTGGCAACCCTACCAAACAAAACAGTCTTTTTCAGTCTTCTTCTAATTGTGCTATCATGGACTTTAACCTTTAGCATGCTCAATAAGGCTTGTAGGGTCTGAGATGTAGCTTTTAGGTTTCTTTGCATGGTCTGAGGTTGGGGTGAATGTGTTGGAACATCCACTCCTAGGAAGATTGACAACTGTCTTGAATGCTTTCCACCTGTGAATAATCATTCTCATTGTAGAACCTTAAACTCCAATTTTTTTTGGAAATGGTTTTAAATCCTTAATAGTTTTAAAATTAGTTTTAAAACTAAATAGATGTGGAGCAACAATGAATTCGCTAAGACTACTGCTTATATGTTTCCTTCTTGGCATTGTATTAACACACTCCTGAATGCTCCAGACCAGCAAACTGCCAAAATTTCTGCTTTTATAGGGGTCTGCACACCTGCTGAGTAATTAATCAATTACTTAAGGGCTAATGATTAGCAGGCACGGTAGTGTAGTGGTTAGCACTGTCGCCTTGCACCTCTAGGGTCCGGGTTCAATTCCCAGCCAAGCTCGATTCCTGTCTCTGTGTGCATGGAGTTTGTATGTTTGCATGCTTGGTGGGTTTCCTCCGGGTACTCTGGTTTCCTCCCACAGTCCAAAGACATGTAGGTTAGGTTGATTGGCATTCCCAAAAAATTGCCTGTAGTGTGTGAATGAGTACAGTATGTGTGTGTGCCCTGCGATGGATTGGCACCCTGTCCCGGGTGTACCTTGCCTCGTGAACTAAGCCTCCTGGGATAGGCTCCAGGCGCCCGCGACCCTGAATACAGGATAAAGCGGTATAGAAGATGAGTGAGTGATGATTAGCAGCACCTTGCTGCAACTTGCCCTCTTAAATCCTGTGGAAGTAGTAAAGGGGTACTTAATATTACCCACCTGATTTTTCTTTTTGTTTTCATTTTTGTTAAATAAATATTGACATGTATTTGCTTTATACTAAGATCCACTATGATCAGATTATTTTTATTATGTTTTCACACAAAAACTTAATTACTTACTTACCGTAGAATTAGTAAAGGGGGTGCTAAACATGACTGTACATGAAAATAGATTTAATTATTAAAATTTACCTGAAGACACAAAGGATCAACCAAAATTCCCTATTTCAAAAGGCCTGTGATAGGCCTAGATACTGTTCTTCACTAGAATAATTTATGATGCTAAATCTTAAGTGCCTTGACTGCATCTCTTTTTCCTAAACATAAAAGTAAAGATCACATCTGAATTACTATTGATCAAGCAGGTCAAGACTGGGCGGTAGGGGAAGGATACATCATTCATCTTCAGTAACTGCTCCATCCTGGTCAAGACTGCACATTATCCAGAGCCTATCCCAGAAACAATTGATTTGTAAAGTGTGAATGCACCCTATATGGGAAACTAATCACCATGCGTGCTCGCACACACATGTACATGCGCAGACCTAAGGCCAAATTAGAGCCATCAATCCACCTGAAGCAGTGGAGCAGGTAATGTGTGACCTCAAAGACAGTAACACAAACTCAGCATCAGACCAAGTATCACGGAGCGGTGGTGTGATGACACTACCTGCTGTGCCACAGTACTATGTGAGAAAGGCAATCAAAGTAATATTTTTTAATACCAGGTTTTATCACTGGTGCTTGTAGGATCCTATGTGCCCTACATATTTTATATTGGCTTCTTTTTTAATGGGTGCACTAATGCTGTGTAAGATATTAAATTTATAGATTATAGCTTTATGCTATTTTTTATTAGTTACCTAAAGATTTTTTCATAATCACCAATATCATTATGAAAATGCTAATTTTTTCTGACTTAAAACACTGTGCTTAGTTCACTAAGGTCATACCTACAAGTCATCATGTCTAATGCACCTGCATTGCAAGTGATTCGGAGGTCTCTAATGTCTCATAGAGACTTCTATTGATCTTCAAGGATTTGTCCGCAGACTCTGTGTGCTCTTGAAGCATGTCGATTGCTCTTTGCTTTCAGCGGTCATCGCGCTCTTCTGCCGGCAGTATGACATCATCAAGGACAATGATAACAGTAACAGCAAAGAGAAGGTGAAGCCGTTGTCTGAGAGGAGCACGCCAGAGCATCACAGTGGAGGACTGCTCAGGAGCAAGGTGAGGGAACCCTCATGATCTGTTCTGCAAAGGATGTCACATTGATCTGAGCTGCTGTCATTTTGGATTGTAGTACAATACAGCACCAAACTAAACCTTGCATTAAAACACACACAATGGAATACCATTATTACTATCAACATTTATAGAAAAACTATCTAATGTGTGAGATTCTGCATGAAATACCTGTTTAACATATGATGTTACTATATACCACAGTCCTGTTGAGTTATTGAATATTATTTTTGTATGATTTTAAATATTTTGGTATTTCAAATCATAGGTTTATATTAACAGTTTCCTTCTAATTCTTTATCATAAATCACCTGCTAATATACACTGAACAAAAATATAAACGCAACACTTTTATTTTTGCTCCCATTTTTCATGAGCTAAACTCAAAGATCT
>JAOVVB010000035.1:2942967-2957114 GCA_028570985.1 Heterobranchus longifilis | reverse complement strand
GTTACAGATCTTTGAGTTTAGCTCATGAAAAATGGGAGCAAAAATAAGTGTTGCGTTTATATTTTTGTTCAGTGTATGTATAGATAGATACTGCTCTAAGGCTCATGATTAAAATAAAATGTAACATTTTGTAAGTTAAAAAAGTCAGTAAGTTTTAAAGTGTGAGCAAAGTCTTCAGGACAGAAGATTCTGCACCGTCAAGTTTGTCAGACCCAAAGACAGAAAAAAAGGGAAGCCTGGGGAAAATGCGACTGCTTTAACAAAACTTCAACTAAAATTTCCTCAGTATATTTTACAACATTAAAAGTAACTAATAAAGTGTTAAGTATTTAATCATTTTAATCATTTACAAATTGGTGTCAGTATGAGAAAAAAATCTATTTGTCATGTGCTAATAGAGGAAAACAATAACACTACCCTGCTGTGGGTAATTTTATCATTACAGCATGCCGTTTTGTGTTTTATTCCTTAATAAACACAGACTTACTCTGTTAATTATTAGTCTGGAAACAAAGTGACCGCAGCAAATCATGTCCAAGCTTCATTTTAGGGCATCTTTAGTATTGTTTTAATATCATGAAAGCAAAAAAAAAGAAGAAAAAAAAATGCATACAATGTAAGTGTTTCTGGTCAATCAGCTTTTCAGCTTCAGGCAACACTGAAATTGATGTTTCAAAACACATTTTCTCATAAAATCAATCGACTGTATTCTTTCATTAAAAAGAGTTCTCTTATGTCTTCAGGATTCAACTGTTGTACTTGAATAGCCTGAATAGTGACTGTCATAACACGTAATGGTTAAATCTTATGTGATGGGTTCATTATTGAGTTCGAGAGAAGAAGAGAGAAATTGTTGTTTCAGTGCCTGTCAGTGTTCCTGATTGATGAATCTTACACATTTATTTAGTGTTTTGCAAGGACAACGCAATAAAGATGAATGAACACAAGAATGTGGAAGAAAACATTATCATATGTTAGACCACAAATTAATTTCAGACATACTGTAGCAATAAATTATACAGTAGCTAGCAAGTGGCTGACATCATCGTGCATGTTAAATTTGGAGACAATGATTTGCATGATATTGATTTAAAAAAAAAATTTATTAAAAAAAATTCTTTAGCCCTAGTGAGTGTATTTCTGTCTCATTAATGTTCAGAAAAAGACGGGTTTAGCATTGCAAATGTTTCAACATAAAAACTGCAATGATACTGACCTACTTTTAAAATAGCTCATGTACCCAGGAGGAGCAAAACCCAACAATAAAGCCCTTTGATCTTTCTACCAGTTGCTTCTTTGGCCTCATTTTCTCAGTGGATGCCAAGCACTTGGCATCCTCCCTTGTTAATCATTAGTTCCATCTTTTTCTGCCTGTCCATGTATGTAGTTAATTACATCTGTGTGTGTGTATATGTGTGTGTGTGTGTGTGAGAGAGAGAGAGAGAGAGAGAGAGAGATGCAATTAGCCCTGTGATGAAAGACGATAGCAGCATGTCAGACTTAGTGGCACCAAATACCATCTCTGATACATTTTTGCACTCCAGTATGTAAGTTTATGCCTTGTATGCCTCGCTGGCTAGTATGTAAATTATAGCTTCCTTATTAGGCTTCTCCAATACTGATGTATACACAGTATGGTGTTTGATGTGTACACAGTATGGTGTAGGGTTCCGTCTCCATAGCTATCTATCAGATCTGTCTCTCAGAGCAACCACTCCTTTCCTTACATGCGCACAAATGATGGTGAGTTTAATGAAATTGGCTTTGAGTGACATTTCTTGTTCTTATTTCCCCTGTGCTCTGCAGTTTCATCAGTCTGTGCCATCCATCAACATCATCGAAGTCTAATGGGCTGAGTGAAGACGTTTGCTCTTTCACTGTCAACATGACGTTGCTGTAAACCTTCTCCACCAGAGGGTCAGGATGCTACGTGCGAGGACCCACTGGCTAATCCCAACCTAATCTAGAACTTTTCATCCCTCAACTATGAGCGTGATTGCTCAACATGTTAAAAGCAATCTATTCCTCTAGGGCAACTGTACATAAAGTCAAGTACAGCTCATTCCCACTGGTTTTATATTTATTCAGTGTTTCATTCTGGGATTATGCAACTACAGTACATTGTATTTTTGATATGGTACTGTTGAGTCCAGAGAAAGGCAACTGTGGAAGAGCAAGATTTTATGATTTTATGCGCGCATGCATGTGTCACAGCCCCTGAAATTCTTGAATGAAGAAAAAGTATGGGCTTTGGGGCATACTGTAAATCAAGTAAGCTGTTATGCCAAAAAAAGAAGTTTAAAGGCTCAACTCAAGTTCCTAGAACTTTTTTTTTAAACTTCTTACACAAATGAAAGATTATACTGTAATGTCCTGTCATGGTCAGAGATATCATGAAGGCCCTTTAGATTTAAATCCATCAGACCCGATTAAAACTTTTACTCGCACTTTACAGCACGTGTATAACTTAGGTCCATAAGTATTTGCAAACGAACACAAATATTGTCATTTTTACCTCATTACCCCAACAGGATTTCTAGTTAAATAATCAATATGTGATTAAATGTAGACTTTCAGCTTTAATTGCAAACATTGTTTGCATTATAGTAATTTGTTCCCACACAGTCCCTCCATTTTACAGGCTCAAAATTATCTGGACAAAGGTTAATGCCTAATACTTAAAATCTATGGACATCACCATATACTGATTTTTTTTTGTTTGTTTTTTGTCCATTGATAGAAATAATTATAACCCAACTGTATGAGAACTAGCATTACTTTAGCTTTAGTTAACACATTATAAACATACAACTAATACGCAACAAGCAATGTTATATATGTAATAAACGCCCTTGTAAAATAAACCACATAATTTATATTTTCATTGTGTAATGTTTATTTTATCTGTACATATAAAATAAGTATCAGTACAGATCAGTATGGATAAAGCATTTAATAAAATGCTGTAATTTCATTTGTTTTCACTTTTGTAAACGTATCGTTTTTTTGTTTTTCAGAAAGGAAAAATGCAGGTGTACTTATTTAAAATAAATAAAAAGAAACATTATTTTAAGGTAAACACATTAGTAGTTAATTAAGATCTTGTTCTTAGTTCAGTAAAATCCAAATTAGACCCTTGTATATTCATTATGAATTAGACCTTTTTCATCAATATGTACTTGTAATAGTTCATAATTGCCAAATTACCTGAAAACAACTAATAAATGCATAATTACTTGTGATAATATGCAGTAAGTGCTTTGTTAAATCTCTTATGAATGAATTAATCATCTAAAATCATCTCTCATTAGTCTGTAATTGGTGACAATGCGGTAGTTGATTCAAAGTAGCATCAAGGAAACTGCAGTTTGTTTTGAAGCTTCTAAAACGTGAATAAATTACTATTACTACAATGTGCTCTATATTGTAATGTCACATTTTAGTTATTACTTATTAGAAGAAAAAAAAAAGAGCAATGAACAAGTTTTCCAAAATTGGGATAGATTGAGACTTTTTCAGCCAAATAGGTCAATATATATTTTATATGGTACATGGTATATTAAACAACAGTTAACTTATCTCTGATGAGGGAAAAAAACCTAAAAAGTTCTATGTAAATAATATTTAAATTTAATTTAAAATTATTAACATTGCAATCTACTGTATATGAAACTATAAAAAGAGATGCATATTATTTATAATTTGTAGTCACACTTCTGTCTGCCACATACAGTAGAAGCTACAGTTATAGAATTTTGCCCTAATATGATATTAATTCAATTGCATAGCACATGCATTTAATACGTGTTTCCTATTATTTATAAATAATAAGTAATAATGTTTTAGTCATTAAAATATTCCCCAATTATTGTGTGTTGATGAATGAAGTCTTAGTGATACTGATTCTTGGTGGAAAAAAAAATTAATGCATCTTATTTCAGCTTTCCTGAACGAAGAACAAGACTTTCATTACCCCTAAAAAATGTGTTTCTTAAAGTAAAATGTTACCAAAACGTTAATTGCTACATATTAATCACTGAATATACAGTACAACACTTACTTGCTAATGTATATTATGTTGCCAAAGGAAATCTTAAAGTAAAGCTTGAAAATCAGTGCAAATGCTTTGTCAGCTCCGATGACTTTGATTTTCACTAACAGATGTAAAGATTTGGGTTCTATTGGTAAGACTATGTATGTGGAAATGCGTTGCAGTGTTTAAAGCTTGCCATGATAACTAAGTAAGTAGTCAAGTAATGTCTCAGAAATATTGCATGTTAGTCATTGGTTTGTATATATTGTCCAATAATACTACAGTGCTTATTTTATATAATAACACGGTAACCAGAAATAGCATTTCTGTCACTTCTGAGGTACCTCTGCAGGTCAAGTGATTCATCCTATTGCCATTAGTATTTTCCAGCAATAAATGCCTATTGTGTAAAGTTTTTTTTAAAGATCTTTATTTAAACATTTACACAAATTATTTTAACACTACTACGATTTTAAGAAAGTGGTGTTTACTTTATGATAGCCTCTGAAGCTATAGATCATATCTGTATGAATGACTGCACATAAGGATATGCTTATAATTCATACTGGTAATGAAGTTACCTACTGATCACAATTTATACCATGATCATGACAAGATTTATACATCAAATCAAATGTTTGTCATGATACATGCATGGTGCATAGAGCTAAATAAATCTTTCTTGTTTTTTTTTTCTGGTCTAAAAATTGTCATCAAATTTTGCTCTCTTCTGTTCCTCCATGTTATTAATTATAATAAAGATTACTGAATAATAGACTGGAGTTTGACTTTGTTCGCTGAATATCATGCCACAAATATTGTTTTAAAATGACAGCAAAGTTAAAATAAAGCTGAGTGGCAAACTCAAAAAAAAAATTTTTTATGTGCATACAAATTCTGAATCTTGTCACGGACAAGATTCAGAATTTATAATATTCATATTATAATATTTAAATGTAGTATTGACAACATTCATTATCTTAGGCAAGACTAAACCCTGAGAGGGGTCTCAGTCCATCACAGGACATCATGCACAAAATTTGAGGCCCTGATGTCTGATTTTACTCTGCTTTTAGTACAATCACTGGCAAAATTGTCATGTTTGTCATATCAAGTCAGATATTAAGTCACACATATTAGCTTTGTGCTATGGCAATAAAGCGCAGTAGGTGAAATTTATTACATTTTCAATTAATCAATTAATTAAAGTTGAACTAAAGACGTTTTTAAGACCTAAACAAAGCCTGGAAAATTTTAAGCACCTTAATTAATATTATTCAAGCTGTTTTCTGTAGTTGTGACAGAAAAATATGCATTTTTTCGCTATAAAACTATGCTGCTGTATTTTTAAGTAGAACGAAAATGAGACTGAGGGTTCCCAATTTATAACCCAATTTAACCCATAAAACAAAGACAGGATTTTGACAGTTTTTTTGAGGCCCTCCTCAAAAACAAAATCTTACTGGCCATATCTCAGCAACCAAACATGATCCAGTAAGAAACCTGGTATCAAAATGAAGCTTATTGAACCAGGAAGCTAAAAGAATGAAAACCTCAGCCAAAATTCAACTTACTACCTGATGTGATTGGCCAAAAATTAACTAAACAATCAGATGATATAATCCTGGGCCCGTATTCACAAAGCTTCTTAGAATTCTCTCAGAGAGCTCCTATCTTAGCTTAGAAAGTCCTAGCTGGGAGTCCTAGTCTAAAAGTGATTTAGGGAGTAACTCTGAATAGGGAAAATACAAAACACTTTATCTTAGTGAGGAGGTGTGGTTGACCCCTTGCTAGGGAAAATGCAGCAATTCAAGGACTGTGATAGGTTGATAAAAAAATCTGTCTTAAAATGTACTCTTTGTGAAAACAGAATATATGATAATAGAATAGACATCATAATGTTTATATATGAAGAAATTGTATAATCATGAATGCAGGCTACTTTATGCATAGTTGTTATGTTATAGGCTAAATATCTTAAAGTTAATTAAAACAGCCAAATGTTGAAAATGTGTCTACATTTGAAGCAACCAATTTCCATGCAGTAGTTACTATTTAAGTTCTTACATTTATTTACCATAATGATTTTATTACTTGTGATTTATTTCAGATTGATAGGAGCAAAATGCCTCAGCTTTTACCACTTTACATGATTGCAGGACAGTAAGTTGCACTTTTGGATGGTATGTAGCCAACAATCCAAGAGAGATGGAAGGAAGTAAAACAACAAGAAAACCAAATTGGACAGAAGAACAGTATTTTCTTTTAGCTTTACGTTCAGTGTTTGGAGAATATTTCTTCTTTCCACCATTCTGTCCTCTGCTATACTGTAGAAATTCTAAAGCCTCTTAAAAGTCCTTCTCTCTACTTTTAATTTTTACCTTAGGAGCTGGTTTTAGGTCTAAGATGTTTTGTGGATCATTTTTATCTTTACTAAGATTTAGCCCTAAATTTAAGGGGAAATTCTAAGAAAATGTCATAATTCTAAGAATTTTCGTAGAATTTCATCACTAGGAGCAACTTTTATGCCTAAGAAGATTTGTGAATATGGGCCCTGAAGTTCAAATGTTTAATTAAAATAATTACAACTGTTTACCATGGTTTGTCACCTTATATATTCATTGTTAAGGTATTGATAGATAGTGGATATTAGTCCTTCCAACTAATATCAGGCTTAGCTGTTATTGAATATACTGTACCGTAAGTTAACTACTATAAAGTGTTTGGCACCAACAACCAGTGCAAGTCAATTCACAGTAATTCCATACTTGATGTTTGATGTGAATGTTAGCTGAAGCTGCTGATCTGCATCAGCAGGATTTAAGGCATTGAACTGCTGCCACATGATTGACTGATTGATGAATTGTATAGGATGAATATCCAGGATATACATGTTTCTTATAAATCGAGCAGTGTCTACACACAGGCTTAGCTTATAATTGTATGACAGGAAGCCAAGTACAGTACGTAGTTTATAAAAGTTAGATGCTGCTGATAAAATCAATGTGTAAATAAAGGCATAGTTTTAAACAAATATTGACTGTTTCAGTAATAATAACAAAAGCAGTGATGACATGTTCTACGAACAGGGCTGTAATAAAAGGATGTGTGCTGTATGTTCCAGCTACTCTTGGTAGTAAAGTGGAAATCTTCGCCTCATGCTGCTAAATTGATTCAACAACAGTGGTTCACTGCAGGTGACCAACACGAGTCAGGAAAGATCATACAGTACGACACAGCCATAAATCTCTCCACCAATTATCACTGCAAACAGCTAGGGAACATAGTCCAGAGCTCACAACAAAAACAAGAAAGATGACGCCACATCTGTTTTGTGAAGGTTTGCCAAAAGTTGCGCTGTTATTATTTCTAATGCTTTAAATTCACATTGAACAGATTAAAAAAATAATGCTATACATACTGACATTTTCACTTGCTGATTGATTTGAATACCATGTACAGTACAGGTTACATAATACTGTGTTTGTGTAAATTTAAACTTTGCATAGCTCTTAAACAGCACCATCACAAGAATTAACACAGGAAACACTTTGCTCTCCAGTATGTATACATCATCCAAGTGTCTTGTATTAAACGGAATGCATCATATACACGTAAACTGGACATTAGTATATTAGTTTCTCTTTCATTTAATATCTCCAGTCAATGCAGGACCCTGCACTGTCATGGTGCATACAACAACTGGTAGAGCACAAATGTGTTTACACAAAATAAGCTGAAAGTACTTGTCATAAATACAAATCATAAATCGAACCATTTTCAATAATTACATCAATACATATATTAAAATGATTCCAAAGTTCCAACACCATAATAAAACCTATACCAACCTGTACAAAAGGGAATATCTAAATTTGGTATTTCTTACTAATGGCAAGCAGGTAGCAAAAAATAAGCCTAACATAACGGGAGTGAGGAGTAAAGTTATGTGTTTGAACATTTGTACTTTTTGAGAAAAGATAAGTAATTCATCTTTAATGTGCTTCCATTATATCTTGACCTTGGAAGGTAAAGGACAGAAAAGCAGGTATCATGCGGTGCTTTCACTGTGTGGTTAGCAGATGGATTTCACATCAATTACTGTCTGGGGGAAACTCAGAATTGTGTAGGAGAACATGACATATTGTATAGAGCACCCTAGAGTAATCTGCTCCAAATTTGCAAATTTGAAACGGCAACATAATTCAAAGTAAATAGCTATAAAACACTATAATGTAAATTTTTAAGTGAAATGAAATGCAAGCAATCAAATTGATGTTACAGAACTACATTACTGTACATAAATTTACCTTAGGAAAGTAAATGATATGGAACTAAATGATAAAAATGTGATACATCTCACTAACTCAGATACTGTTTTAGTTGCTGCTGTAATTACATATAATGTAACAGTTATGACCACATGGATAATAAATCATTTCTGAAAAATCTCTATTGGAACAACTTGTTGCCTTGCATACCTGAGCCTTTGTCAGTACATGAGTGCTTTGAGAGTGGCCGCATCAGTAGCCCTGTTATCCTTATAAGAAAAATCTGTCATTACTAGGTCTCAGATATCTGAAAATAACAGTTTAAACACAGTGTAAGTAATTTTCTCTAAGGCTAGTGTATAGCTGTTGGATATAATAATGATATAACACCATGATGCAATGGTCTGGGTATTGCATGTGCATATCTCATCGGTAGTGTTATTGCTTTAATTACTTGATTGTAACTCATTGTTACAAGTAACTAAATAGACATCAAATTTGTGAACTTAGTGTGATATTTTCCCTTGCTAATCATGTAAAAAAAAACGTGTTTCAGAAAGATTTCTAAGTACTGATATGTTGTAATAACATGTAATGTGTATAACATTTGAACAAGACCTAACCTTGTAAAGTCTTAAAGCCTTAAATTGCCAGAGCTCATCTGCAGCTACAGTATGTATACAGTATGTGAAGACTGAACCAGTTTTAATGTAATGTACCATTTCAGTAAAATCAAAGATTTTCATGAAAGGTTTGCAAGAAAGTTTCATTATTTGACTTATATATTACATATTTCACAATATCATAACTGTATATATTATTCTTTGAATACCTTTTAGTTTAGGAATATAATATATTTTTTGTATTAAAATGTAGATAATACATATTTAATAAATTTTTTTATATGTACAATTTCTTGAAGCTAGTCACATATAAAGGTTCCAAAATACAAAGGCTGCTGGTGAAAAAACACCAGCAAATCTGTAAACTTTCAGCACAGGGCAAACTAATTCACATAAAGAGCTGCAATCAAAAGAAACCCCAATTTGCAAAAACAATGCAGAAATGTAACTAACATTTTGGTTGTTGAACAGTATAATAGTGTCTCAGAGCTCCATGCTCCGCAGTTTTTTTTCTATGTATTCTTTTGAAAACACAAATTAATTGATCAGTTAGACCAGGAAAAAAGCTCATTAAATATATGGGGCCTTCATGTTGTTGCCATTTGGTATTACGTGCTTACAGTGCATGATACATCTTCTACATCTGTGGACAATGATAGTGTTCTTTCTGTCAATGTGTGTATGTGTGTGTGTGTGTGTGTGTGTGTGTATTTATTTTGTCTCTTCACTGCTTAGAGACGTGCAGTTCTCATCAAGTGGGCTCACAGCTGCATCCTTAAACACTGTTCTGGAGCAGGAATCTGCCAGTCTGACTCTGACAGAGAAGAGGAAAGCAACAACAAAAAAATATTAACATATGCAAATGAATAATTACTGGATTCAAATTGAGTGATGACTGATATCAAAACAATTGTCATGAATATTGTCCATTTAGAATGTTAATGAAGTACCCAGAATTTAGAAGCAATTTCGAAATAACACAATCATCAGTAATAAAACTCGACAAGGTCAGTTAAATGAAAGATGATTATCGGTATTATTAAATCTATTCATATTTGTATGGATTTCCAGAAAAGAGCCATATTGCCAATAAGAAAAAGATAGAAGGAGTGACGACAAGAATCTATTAGAAAATAAGTGTTTACTGTATGTGTTAAAAATGTACTGATTTGTTAAGTTAACAAGGAACTTGTTACCTTTTTTAAATAAAAGTTTGTTAAGGCTTTCTAACCATATCTCCAAACCCATTGCCTGGTACACCCAAATGTTGAAGATTTCTCAGGGATACCACTTGGACCACTCCTGTTTTTCCAATATACTGTATACTAAATCTTTAGGTAAGTGATTACACTGCTACACTGATAACCTACTTCTCTTTTCCACATCATATTCCCTTTCCAGGCTTAAATTCATCAATCACATCAGATCAATCCCCAGATCCTATGGATTCCTTATCAAGGGCATTACTTTGGCTTCACACTGATTTCTACCCATGTAGGGGGTATCTAAGGACATGGCCACCCCCAACCTCCAGGGGATTTTTTTTTTTACCAAATAGGCTGTTTTACATGCATTTAAAGAGGAAGAGACATACAAGACAACACACTCCACATATCACCACTAGTGAAGTTAAAGAGCATGAAATCTTTTACTTTATATGAAAGCAACACATTTGTAATGTATATAATGAATGTGTAATTTGTTGCTCCAGGATTAGTAAATAGCATACTGTACCTCCTGTTGGGAAGAGATTTTTTTTTCTGTTCACCAACCAAAATTAAAAATTGTTGATTGGACTTTTACTCTTCCTCTTTTCGTTGTGTATATGCTTGCTCCTACAGTAAGTGTTGTGTGCTTGAGAAGACGCTGAGGATGAGTTGGACACAACCTCACACAGGAACGGGGGTGGGGGGAATGTTATTCTTTGCTTGCAAATGATAATGAATTGAGAAAGCCCACCACTGTATCATGTTTTAAAAAACACAGTCATTTTAATTAATCATTATGATATGAAAATTACAGTCCTCCTGTTCCCCCCAATAAATTACACCTATGTACAGTGGCAAACGACAATCTTTCCTGATTACAGACACATTCAGTTGCTCTTACAAGCATTTATGTCACCCACTACTTGTTGGTCTTCCTTTATAGACAATGTCTCTTGTCCAAATAATGCATAATGCAGCTGTGTGTATCCAGCTTCCTTACTCCGATCAATCCACTGGCTTTCCACTGTCAAGAATCAAATTAAAACTGTCGACCTTGTATTTCAGGTATCTAAGCCTGAAAGGTATTTAAACTAAGAGAATCTGGCTTGTCCTTGTATTTAATCTAAGCATGCCCTTTATGCACAATCTCACTCCTGGAGAAATGGAAAAATAAGCTTCTGCTGTCATTCTAAAAAAAAAAAAATCCACATTTCTTTTCTCACTATAACTGACTAAAGGCTTTTTTTTACACGGTATTAGGTTTGAAACCATAATTTTGTTACCATCTCCTAGGGATGGCACATCTACTAATTTTTACAATTCAACCAGTAACTTTCCATCGTTTAAAATGCTGCTTTAAGAGCCACACATGTAATGCAAATTACATTCCCGAAGTCACAGCTTTTAATGATACACAGTTAATGACAAAATTAAATTAACTGTGTAATAAAGTTGCAAATGTGTACACCTATATATAATTTTTATTTCATGCTTAAGGACAAACCTTTTCTCAAAATTTAATCGTGTGGATCTGTAATTACTAAAGCCACACAGTGCAGGAGCTCCTTAAAGCTTAATGCAACATCGATAGCACTGGTAGGTGGTTTTTACACCATGTTCATCCCTGACATCAGACTCTAATCTAGTTGAGTGAGACTGAATAGTGAACCTGTGGCTCTGAAGGTACTTTCACACATTGTTGGTCACATCAGAATAAACTAAATATTAAAGGATTTTTAAAGCCGTTTTTCATGCAGAGGTGGGTTTAAAAATCACCCTCAAAGACACCTCTTTTCTCCAAGCAAAATTATATTAAAATATTAACAGTCCATTCAAGCAAAAGCAAACAGAAGACTTTTCCCAGCATAGTCTTGTGATGATCAATGTAGAAATGACTATTTTGCCTGCTTCTCTTTACCATTTACCACCTACACCATTCTCATGTCTGCAAACTAGCACTAAATAGCATTAGGACCTATCGTTGACAGAAAAAGAGTTAAAAGGTTAAATCTAAAAATAAGCTGATCAGCTTTAATGTAATGAATGATATAATTATTTTAGGATAAAGCGCACATACATGGCTGCCTCTTTCTGTAAGCCAGAACTCTCTGCATAAATTATTAATACAAAGAAATACAATTTAGCAATTTCGGTAATTGGAGAGCGAATCAATCGAAAAAAAGTAGATTGGATAAAGATTAAGTTTTGTCTAAAAACGACTCCAGAGCACTTATATTGTCACGGAGCGGGGCGTGGTCGAGGAGCGGAAGCGGAGTCGGAACCAAAAGTCAGGCGGCGAAGCGTCAGAGCAAAAACGTAAGGAGGGAGGCATAGTCAAAGGGGAGAGCATAGATTCGAGAACCGGGAGATCAAAGAGCGAGGCAAACAAATCCGAGACGAGAAACCGAAAGCGAAAACGAGAAACAAAGCGAGCTTGGCAACGTGAAATCCGAAGAGAAAATAAACGCAAGAAAATCGAGGTATGAAAACACAAATAATGAGAAACAGGTGAGCAGACGGGGCGGAAACGGGGGCGTGGGAAATGCGCATGACGGGCTGGGGAAAACATGAGCATGTGAGAAGAAGTGACAGCGTGGGAAAAAGACGGCAGACAGGGCGTGAATCATGACAGTACTGGGCGTTAGGGCGGGGAGCCTCTGGGAAGTGTTTATGAAAGTTCGAGATTAGCTTGGGGTCTAGGACAAACTTGGCAGGGATCCAGCTTCTCTCCTCAGGTCCATAGCCCTCCCAGTCCAGCAGGTATTGAATACCTCTGCCTCGGTGGCGAGCTTTCAGGAGTCTGCGGACAGTGTAGGCTTCACCACCATCTATAAGACTGGGAGGAGGCAGAGGGTGGGTGGGGGGACTTAATGGGCATGGGGCGAGGCGGCGTAGCTGGGATACATGAAACGTGGGGTTGACTCGCCGCATTGTAGAGGGGAGCCGGAGCTTGACGGCGCATGGATTGGCAATCTTGGTGACGGTGAAGGGCCCAATGTATCGGGGAGAGAGTTTTCGAGAGGCGGCCTTTAGGTGGATATCTCGGGTGGATAGCATGACTCTGTGCCCCACTCTGTACTTAGGGGCCTGAGAGCTCCTTGTATCTTTTGTTGACTCGCAATAAGGTCTTCCTTGCTTGCAGCCACGTCTTTTTGCAGCGTCGGATGAAGGCTTGGGCAGACGGAACGTTGACCTTCACTTCCTGAGACAGGAACAGCGGTGGCTGATACCCTAAGCAGCACTGGAAAGGAGACAGGCCAGTAGATGACGAGACCTGGGAGTTATGGGTGTATTCTACCCAGGGCAGAAACTTGCTCCATGAAGTAGCGTCCCGGGAGGTCATGCATCTCAGGGCGACCTCGAGGGACTGGTTCTTCCTCTCAGTCTGACCGTTTGATTGGGGATGAAACCCTGACGACAGGCTGGGGGTGGCCCCGATCAATTTGCAAAATCCCTTCCAGAATTGAGAGGTAAACTGTGGGCCCCGGTCTTAGACAACGTCTCTTGGGAGGCCATGCAGCTTAAAGACGTGGTTGACCATGAGTTCAGCGGTCTCCTTGGCGGAGGGCAGTCGTGGCAGGGGAATGAAGTGGGCAGCCTTTGAAAACCGGTCCACCACTGTCATGATGCAGGTGTGGTCGTTAGATGCGGGTAGCCCCGTGACGAAGTCCAAGGCGATGTCGGACCATGGACGATGTGGGATAAGCAGAGGCCTGAGGAGCCCGCCGGGGCTGTGTTGGTGTGTTTGGATCTTACACAAACGTCACATGCCGCAACAAAGCTGGAGACATCCTCCTTAAGTGTGGGCCACCAAAATCGCTGCTGGGTTTGTGCCAAGGTGCGGGTTACGCCAGGGTGACAGGAGAGTTTAGAGCTGAGGGCCCACTCCAGGACCTGGGAACGCAGGGAGAGAGGGACGAAGAGGCGTTTCGGGGGAACGTTGCTAGGCCCAGGCTTGTGGGTCAGGGCTTGCTTCACCTTGGTCTCAGTGTCGAGTTCTGCGGCGGCGAGC
>JAOVVB010000035.1:2904905-2923337 GCA_028570985.1 Heterobranchus longifilis | reverse complement strand
TGTATAATTAATAATCAATGTTATTCAATTCACCTCCCACTTGTGTTAATGTTATGGCTGATTGCTATAGGTTATTTTTCAATTGTCAAATGCAATTAAGCAATAAACTAACCGTCACTTTTATGTAAATATCTGCTTACTTGAGTGAATTAAAAACAGACTGGAAAAGTTTATTGGGATAAACAAGTGTTTACACAGTAACATAGAGAATAAGGGTTATAATGGAGAAACAGGGCCAATAGTGGCATTGTGTGATTCAAGGTATGAAGTAAAAGAGAGAGTGGCATTGTCTCAAGGACAAAAGAAAATGAGAAAATCAGGCAAACTATATCTGGAGGGCCTTAACTATTCCCATGAGAAAACAGTCAATGCGGAGGAATAAAAACTAGCTAGCAGTGAGATTAAAGCCAATGTGTAATCTCTGAGAGCCAGATTTGAACAGAATGAGTCTGGCATAAAAATAATACTTCTCTGGGACATGGATTCTGCTGTACCACACAAAGAAGACAAATCTGCTTCTGTCATGAGTTCTGCTTTCCCTCTCTAAAAGCTCTGTTGAATCTCAGTGACAAAGATAACTTTAGAAATTAATACATCCATTGTAGTCCAATTCAGAAAGTTTGTCTCCACAAGAAGACAAACACAGCTCTTCGAAAATGGGTGAATGCTATCCTTGTCTCACATTCAGGTAAGTGGTAACTTGTGTCTTTAGGCGTTGGTTCTGCTAATCTCTGCAGATGGTCTTCCTTAAAAGCCTTTTAAGCCAGGAACTTTGTAAAATCCATAGAACCTTCAGGTATAACCCAGGTCCTATAATACATTACTTAATGTGTACAGTAATATATTTTTTTTCATTTACTACAGCAATAAAACATTCGATTGTTGAACTTTCCAACAGTGATACAAATTAGTTTCAAGTCGATATGGATATGGATAATGCCCACTGAATTTAAGGGGACAGTCAAACAGACTAAGAACTCTATACTTTAAAATAGTGGAGTTCCACCACTGTGACAAATCCTGAATAAGGTTACCCTTGAAGGTTACTTGCCCAAGATTTAAGAGCCTCACCTCTAAGAAATATTGAATCACTCCACAAAAGAGTTTCAACATGGATGCGTGTGTTTTGTTCTGAAATACTAGCAAATTGTCTAGTGACACTGATGAAATCTGAGTTCTTATTTACCTCATATACTTTAAAATTTAACATGTGGTTCTGTGAAAGTACCTCACTACAGTACGTACTTAGAAAGAAAACCCAACAATTACTATATATTTTTGCCATCTGCTCTTAACATTCAAGCTGAAGACATTCATGTAAAAAAAACCTTCTGGATATAAACATCACTCACTGACTGAAACTAACCGTTGAGACAATCCTGTGGATGGCAGCTGCAGCCATTTCCTCTCCTTTAGGCTGACCCACCAACGTCATGCCCAGGTACTTCACATTGAACACCATTCCCTCCAGCAGGGTCTCCTTAGTGTCTGTCCAGTTCTCTGGAAGCTCTAGAAAAAAAAAAGGGCAGACACTTTTCAGGCACAAGTGAGCAAAGAGACACAATTTAATTAAATTAAATATATTTACACAATGTACAAAACAACCAGTGACCTTGGCTCTAAAGATTTATATCCCTACTCAGTTAAACAAAGCTGCATACATTATTGTCTATGTAAGTACGGTACTACAGTGAGTTCAATGGGGGTTTGGTGTTGCTCAGAAAGCTTCAAATAGGGGCTCCAGTGGCATTTTTTTTTACACAAAACAAATCTTACAGAATCCAAGCTAATGAACTAGAAAACAGCCAAACAGTGATAAAGGAGTCTAAACTGCTTGATGGTTGTGTTGCTCTGATAAAGCCGTGGTGTGACTATCTGCCTCTGCCAGCTGTTTCCAGTTTAGAGAACAGGCTTCCTATCATTTCTCTGTTGGAAGTACAGTAAATAGTCCTTGACACCTCATTGCAAAAAGTGTTGTGGTCCTGAGAAAAGCGAGACAACTGCCCGAGACAGTTACAAACAAACTGTACCATGCATGTAAGCCATTTTCTATTTTTAGCCCCTTTGCCTTTACAGTTACTGTATTAAGGCCCAAAATGCTCACTCATAGAAAATCTGGGCCATGAAAACACTTCGCCCCAGAAACAGCATGAAGAACATTACTGTTCCCTGCAGCTACAGTGGCACTATCTCACCTACACCAGTTACCTGAAATATTCTTCAAAATCCACAATGGATCCATGTTGATGCTCCAGGCCATTAATAAGATTACTCCCTAAAGCAACTTGAACTTCAAAACCATTTCTTAATCTTGGTCAGCGGCAACCTGATTCTAAGAACCAAGTGATGGTAACTGATTACACAAGGAGGACACATACTGTAAGAACATTTGTGTCTGTAGTAAACAAAGTGGAATAGTACAAGGTTAGGTTCCAGTAATTAAGTGAATTTAAGTGATATTTTTGTTTGTTTATGTTTAACAAAGCTCAGGGACATGATGGATCCAGAAGGTATTGTGGGAACAGTGGGAGTGAGGTAGAAATATACTCTGAATGGGACACCAGTAAATTTTAAGGCACCATGCACACACATTTACACCTAAGAGGAATTAAACTTAGCCAGTCTACGTGGAAGAAAACAAACATAGATAATCACTTAACAGTAGGATTGAACCCAGGGTTGTGAAGCTGTGTGAGTAACTTCATGTAAAACTTCTGTCAAGTCGGTCACTTATCCAGACCTTAAAAAGGCAGGAATTTTCTAAAATTTAAGTAAATATCTAACACTATTGCTCACGGGTCGTTAAGCAAGCGAAATGAAGTTAAGCAAAAAGAATAGAGAGGTTAGGTTTCAACTTATTATTTAATAAAACATTAAAGGGATGGTTACCTATGAATTTTATACACAAATGAAGTGACTTAATCAGTTTACATTCTTTTCCATAACTTAATTCAGATAAATAAATAAACAAATTAATTAATTAATTAATTAATTAACAAGCTAATTTAAAACATTTGAGATGTCATTGCAACATTTGCTTCACTTTTTTACTTTGTAGAAATCCACAATGTTTGATGTCCTCACTTGCCCAGAAAATCAGGAGTGATTTTCATCACAGATATCTAATGATGGATCTTTCATGGTGACAGATTTGATTATAGAATACACTTAGATTTGCTAATGGGCATAAGACAGTTGCCCTTAGCAACCAATATCTCACATGTAAAAGGGGCTGATTTTCCATTGCCAATATTCACACTGTTAGTAGCAGAATAGCAATATAATACAGTATACTCACAATTCTAATACAATTAGAATTACAATAACTTAGTGCATAGCATAGAAAAAAATAGATAGTATGTTTAAAAAGAAACAAACAATATGCTTATGCAATCTGAAAAAATGAAACCTTAATAAAAGACCTGTCTGTACTCTGGTGTTTAAATCTCAAAATAATTAATCTGGGGCATTGCTGAATATAAAGAGGATTTAGTAAGGTGAAGATGGAGGGCATCAGGATTACTGACAAACTTTAAATGTTAGTAACTTGGATCTCTGTCATGCACAAATAAAATATTAGTGACTCAATAATTTTTGCCTTTTTAATGGAGATTAGTCCTTGAGTTAGGGTGAATGTTGGTGACATGATACACATTATGACCACAGAAGTGTGAGACCATGCTTTGCTGCTTAGTAACTAATGCAATTGTATGTGAGAATTAAAAAGTCCTTAATGTCATAACTGATTAGAATATATTAAGTCTCCAAATGAAAAACAGGCATTTGTATATATACAAATCTAAAACAAATATGACACAATTTTAGCTCCTTTAATCCAACCCCTTTTTGGATGCAAGCTTATAAAATGTTTCTTACCATAAAGAAGGACAGTTTCCCATTGTGTATTAAGCAAAAGTGTAGAGTTAAATCATTGGTTAAGGCACCGGATTACTTATTTAGTTTTTTTTATCATACTTGATAAAATCCCCAAATCAAGCCAACATTTGATTAATCTTGACATAATCACTTAGTTGTATCCAGTCTTAATTGTAGGCCACTTTGGATAAAAGCATCAGTCAAATGAGTAAACGTAAAAAAGTAAAACAATGGTATTGTATTTGAAATCATGTAAATGGATACCAACATTTTTCAGATAACCCTATCAATTTATTTCTTTTGTGCCAGGCGCTAAAAATGCCTAACATTGAAAGCAAATTTAGCAAAATGACTGTTATTGCATTGTCAAACATAATGGATGCCTGCATTCCTAAAAAACTTCATAAGTCACAATTTTGTCAAAGTTGAAAGAGGGGGATTTCCTCCTCTGTTATTTTCTTAGCATTGTTCACTCAGAGAATCAATGATCCAATTTTCCCAGAACTCATATCAACACAACTATTAGCAGACTCATCTCAGAGCCACAATCTCACGGCATGTGGATATTATACTTTCGGGGAAGATGGCAATTATACAGTATTAAAGTAAATCCTGATTCTGTTCTAATTCCAATTAATTTCTTGTACTTTTAATTAAATCGTTTCTCAAGAAGTCCTGTGCATTCAAGATGATTGCACAAGATCAATTACTGAGTAGAGAGAAAAGATCGCTTAGAAAATAAGAATTTTTCAAAATCCTTAATTAATTCAAGTCTTTTCCTTGATTTAGTAACCCAGAGACTACAATGCACATCAAGAAAATACATGCATGTAGAATATGCAAATCAAAGGGAATAAAAGGTGCAAAAAATTGTCTATACTGTAAATGGCTTAAAAGTTAGAACAGCAAGTAGTTCTTTATTCTGTTAAAAGCAAAGCAGCTCTTAGAAATCATACGGCAATTGGTCATCTGTGTTCGTGAAAAAGTGACAGGCACTCATTAATCACACAACTCGTAAATTTGAGATTGTTCTTTTGTCAATGAACCTATTTTTCAGTGGCATAGTACTATATGGCAAGTGAGACTGCAATACAATTATGCAGTAATACCATTCAAACGCTGACCTTGCAAAAAGAAAAACAAAGTCACTTGTTTTTTTTTTATTTCATTTCATAGGCATCATGACTGCTTAGTGGTTATCACTGTGGCCTTGCACAATCCAAGTTAAAGATCTCCTCCCCTCTGAGTGACTCGAGACTGCAAGTTCTTCCCGATCAACGTGTACGTTGACTGTTCTTTACTAATTGTCTGCAGTGTGTGTGTGTGTGTGTGTGTGTGTGATGGATTGCCATTTCATCCAGTGTGTTCCAAAGTTCCATAGGGTTCAAACCTATTTATGGGTCCAGATCTATTTATAGATTATGGCAAACTCTATGTAAACACCGGAGTTTCTTCCCTAAACTGCTGCAAAGTTGAAAGCACACAGCTGTGTAGGATGTCTTTGTATGTTGTAGCATTAAAATTTCACTTAATTGGAACTAGAAAGCCCAGAACTGTTTCACACAAAAAGAGGTTAATGAAGGGATGGCTTGTCAAGGTTGGAGTGGAAGAACTGGACTTAAGTGGCCTACACAGCCCTGACTTCAACCCTGATGAGCTAGAATGCTGTCTGCAAACCAGGTCTCCTCACCCAACAACACTAACTGACCTTACTAATGCTTTCATGCTTAAATGAACACAATTCCCCACAGCCACGCTAGAAGAGAGGTTATTATAACAGCAAAGGGAAAAAATCAGGAATAGGATGTTCAACAAGCACAATAGCACATATTAGTAATATAGTCAGGTGTCCACAACCTTCTGGCCAACAGTGTGGTCTGAAACAAAATGTTGTTAATCCATAAAACAGTAGCACTATATACAGTACAGGTCTATATATAGTACAGAAATACTCTTAATACACAGCATTATCTATAAAATTAAAATGAAAAAATTAATAAATAAAACTTTCAATGATATCCCTACATTTCATACAGTAAGGCCCAGTCGTTTCATTGGAGATCCTGAAACCAGTTCCTGTCTGTATGTCTGTCTGTATGTCTTTAAATCTGTCCAATTGATTTTGTCACAGCACCACACAAAACTGGCTAGACTGGCTGTCCTTCGATATTTACCTGATATTTACATTCATGGTGCAGTTAAATCTGCACCATGAATGAAATCAAAACTTTAAGTAGAAGAGACGTTATGAGCAGTTATGTGCCAGATTATGTCATAACATTCAGTGCTTTTTGCACGAATATAGCATTTTTTTCCTCGAGGTGGGCGTCACTCAACAGAGCCAGTCTAGTTTACTGTATATACACAGATTATGCGGAAGACACAGAAACAACCGTAATGCACTTATAAGGTGCCTAAATCCTCACAAAGTTTAAGGACAAGGCAAGTAGACTATGAAAACTAAACCTTGAAAGATGAATGGACAAATCAATGTATGTTTATTCTTCCTGCGGAAAGTTTAAAACCAGTTTGTCTCATATGTTCCAAAACCATGCCACTAATAACAAGCAGTAATGTGAAGCGCCACTATGCGATAAAACACAGGTCATTAGAGCAAACATATCCGCAGCAGTCCGAGGTGAGGGAATGTAAAATACCCAACTGCACACTGTTATGATCTAAAATCAAAATGTAAAAGTAAAAGTGAAGTTATGAACAGTGTGTGCCTACTAGTGTCTACTTTAAAATAAGCTACTAATAAGCTAATTGCTTAAGGTAAACAAAGACCTGCACCGATAGATGTAATGTATATTGACAATGTAAACTGAATATTTTTACTGGGATTACTCAGTGTTTTTCACTGTGGAAATAACAGCGCAGACGTGGTATCAGTGAATTTTAACACACTGGAGTCGTTTTAAGACAAAACCTAATCGTTATATGATCTACTTCGTAGATTTCTTATCTGTGATTCACTCTCCGATTACCGAACAGGCAGTGTATTCAGCTGACGATGAGTACAACTTAGAGTAAAAAGCCATAAGAGGCTCAACCTTACAAAATTTTATTTCTTTGTATTGATAAGTTAGGCGGCGGCACGGTGGTGTAGTGGTTATCACTGTCGCTTTGCACCTCAAAGGTCTGGGTTCGATTCTCGTCTCTGTGTGCATGGAGTTTGCATGTTCTCCCCGTGCTTGGTGGGTTTCCTATGGGTACTCCGGTTTCCTCCCAAAGACCGGCAGATTAGATTAAATGATGTTCCCAAACTGCCCGTGGTTTGTGTGTGTGTGTGTGTGTGCCCTGCGATGGATTGGCACCCTGTCCAGGGTGTACCCCGCCTTTTTTTTTTACCTACAGTTACATTTAATTGATAAGTTAGGCAGGAAGTGGGCTATTAATTATTCCAGAATCCAGAATCTTTTTTTTTTTTTTTTGTGTGTAATTTTCAAATACACAGCAAATTGCCCAGGGTTAAATTAACACCCATCAGTGTTATGAGTCCAGCTGGACTCAAATAATCTCTGAAAGTGTTAAATCATCACTGGAGATTTTACTGTGTATGGGTTTCCCCTTCGGTGTGCAGTATTTGATGTTAGAAATAAAGTTTGAGCTTCACTTTTTCTATGTATGATAAAAGCCTCTCCATGTAAAATTGAGTCAGACAATAAAAGAAAGTAAGGCAAAAAAGTAAGTGTGAAGAATGTAGACTGTTCAACCTCCCAAAGGGCAGCCACTGCTTAAATTAAAGGAGGGCAGGAATCAAAAAATTACTTTCTCTGTAGATTGTTCATTTAAAGTGAGAGCAGCCTGAACACATCATACCTGAGCACAGTAGAGAAAATAAGAAGGAGAAAATTGGGTGGGTTGAATTATATTTCTCTGACAGCTGTCCCGAGCAGTAAAGAAAAGTAGCGCTTCAATGTTCCTCCCTTTACACAAAGCAACTGTCATGGTGGCACAATGAAATCTGAATATTTTATTTAGAAGGGCATAATTGACTTGCCTCCTTTTACTCAACTCAGTAATGTTGTTAGATCAGACTGTGGAATATGAGAGACTTGCATAAAATATTTACCAACCATCATCAGTTGACTGAGTAGAATACGGGCAAGACAGGAGATAAAGGATACTCTCTCAGCAATCTCCTTCACAAGTCCTGAAGAAAATTTAATGAAAGGAAAGGAGATGCTCCAGGAGAACCAGTCACTGTCCAGAGTGCTGAAATCTCACTGAACTCATCATTAGTTCTTAATAGAAATCAGCAGGAATCTCAACTCAATAGTCAATTTCGATTAACATGCAGTACCATCAAAGACTTTTGTATAGAACTAATCTCAACTACATGAGCATGCTGTATCTTACATTATTTTACTCTTTTCAAGTATCTTAAGTTTTTGACACAATATGTGATTTGTGGATTCAAATGTTATTCACATCAAGCAAGAAACAAAAGCTTATCTAAATATAAATCTTATTTAAACTTTGCCTTCAGCTCTCTTTTTCTGAATATTTTAAGCTACACTGCAAATTGCTGGATTCTAGGAAAAAAAGCACTTCCCGATTACTGGAATCCGATGCAACATCAATTCACTTTAGGGTTCATTACCTAGGACCATAAGAGATTTCTTTTATGGAGGATCCTCCTCTCTTTTATCTTGTCTTTTCTCTTTCTCCTACCCTGTTTTTGATTGCCTTTGATTTTCTTCCCTCTTTTTGCTCCTTTTTCTCAAATTCTGTTACCCATCTATGTTGCTCTTTTACTGTATTTTCACTTACCCCTTAATTTATCTTTTGTTTTATTCTTTCTTTCCCATACATTTTACTTATCTTGTTCCTTAATCTGCATAATATATTTCTTTCTTTCGTTAAAGCACTGGGGTAATTCAAATCTAGTTAAATATATACTTCTTTATTTAAAAATTTAAGTCGGTGGCACCTCTCCCTAATAAATTGTCTATGGTTTGATTCTAATCTATGAAGCTTGTGAGGTCTAATGTTTAGGAAGCTTGGCCTAGGTTTAATGTGTATATGCTGGTGTATCCCACTGTGATTATCTCGAAAATCCTATTCCCTTCCTTTATTTGCTGCCTGCAGGGGATAAATTGCAGGGGACCCTGATGGATCCAGACACTAGAACCAAACCATAATAACACAGATGGGGAAGTAAAAAAAAAAAAGTGAAAGGAATAGGGAGGGGGAAAAGAAAAAGGAAAATATGGGGAATTGATAACTCTTACCAATATTTACTTTTTTTCAAAGGAACAGCTTCAAGAGAAAGAAAAATAATATTAACAAAAGACAAAGAACTAAACAAGGCTTGTGTCAGAGATAGTGGCACTATTTTCCCCTCTCATGTTTATGAGCCATCTATTAGAGCTATATTTTGGATTAAAAGATAAGTAGTAAATAATTAAATAAATAAAAAATAAATAAATAAATCATCAAGTTAGCACTTTGCTTATATGTTGTCGGTGCCTAAAATGGAGTGAACAATCAAGTATGGATGTTTGCTTTAATTATTTGTGATTTTACACTGATCACTATCACTGTCAATTTTCTCACCATAAGTTTTGAACCACTTCTACTTTAATAAAATAACTAATTTATTATACCTTTAACAATATAACTAATTTGGAGTTACAACAGGAAAACCCTCAAATCTGCAGAACATACCCAGAAAAGACTCTAGGACCAGGAATAGGCATACATGTGTGCATGCATGAAGAGTATTAAACATGTCATTAAGTCTAGACTCTCGTGTCTTCACAGAGTCTCAAATGATTTAACCACATTCAATTTGCAAGGACTATATTAGGGGGTGCCAAGAGACAACTTCACTTTGGCTTATAATTATAAATCTACATGAACAGACATGCTAGCATGAGGGAGATTTGAGCACCTGAAACCAAAAATGAAAAAGCTAAGTGATCTCACGTCAGACCTCCTGAATACAACTCTTTATCATTCTTCCAAGAACCAACAAAATGCTAGTAAGTGAAATTAAATAATCTTTACCGCTGACTCTGAGCACAATAGTTTATCAGCCTCTGCCTTGCAAACCACAAAATATCTTAACATAAACATAGACACTCACTATTTCACCACTATTTCATTTTAGTTATATGCTGTAACAGATTTTCAATAATAATAATAATAATAATAATTATTATTATTATCATAAATAAATAAACAAACAAATAAATAAATAAATAAACACTAATTTAATTTAATCTAGTTCAACACTAATTTAATCTTCACACTAATTAGGTATTAGATTAACCAAAGACCAGACAAAACAACATTATCATGATACCTGAGTGCCGATTCGATTTGTATTGCAATTCTGTATAAATATCCCTACTCCCCTGTACTCCTTTACAATTTTTTTATATTAGTTTACAATTCTAAACTAACATATTTGCTATTGTTTAAATTTGCTCCTACCACACAGGATGCTGTGCTGCCTGACAATGTGCAAATAGTTTAGAGCAAACCACCTGTAGGATTACAGAGGAACAGCAACGTTTTACCTCCTCAAATGCAAACATATGTTGTTGTTGTTCTTTCAGCTGCTCTCATCAAGGGATCACCACAGTGAGCCATCTGATCCACACACAACTTGGCACAGGTTTTACACAACCATGGCATTTTATTCAGGATTTTGGAGCAACACTGCATCCAGATTTAGGCACTGGCTGGGAATCAAACCACTGAGCCAACCAATGTCCTCTTAAATACAAACATACAGTACCAGTTAAAAGTTTGGAAACACCTTCTAATTCCTGATCTTCCCAATTTCTCTTTCTTTCTACATTGTAAAATAACATAGAAGGCATCCAAATATGCAATAATCTTTTTTAAACAGCTGACATTGAGATGTGTCTGCTACTTATTCTCTGTCAAGCCTCTAAGCTGAGGTGCTGTGCATTGGTGGTTTTTGATGCTGGTAACTCTAAATGAACTTAAGAGATAAGTTTTGGTCTCGTTTTCCTGGATGGTCCTCGTGAGAGCCAGTTTCATCATGGTGCTTGATGAGTTTTCACAAAAGCACTTGAAAATACTGTTCTTGCAAGAACTATTTCAGAACAGCTGACCTTCATGTCTTAATATAACAACTAACTGTAATTGTTATTGTTACTGAAGTAACTAATGAATATGTATTATTTCACAGTTTTGAAAAAAATCTAAAATTATCTAGAATGTAGCAAATAAATCCAAACTTCTGTCCAAAGGTTTGACTGATACTGTGTGTTTTATTACAGTATATTTAATTATATACCTATACATACCGTATATACATGTTCACATATATACAGCATTTCATTTCTTTTCATTATATATTTAATTAATAAGTACATTTAGTGAAATGAATTGATTTTTAAAAAATGCCCTTTTGACTGTGTAATGCAGGTAATCTGACCTCTTAAAGTCACTTACAATTCAGCGATACAATCAGAAGGGACACCAGCACTTGTCCATGAGCTCATACCCCTCCTTTACTGCACATGCCAACTCGGTGACCTTGACAGATGAGTGCTACCAGGGGCACCAGCAGGAAATGCTTAGCTTTCAAAATTCTCCCTTGGCACAGGAAGCATGGCACTGGACTACACAGCTTTGACATTTACAAGGGCAGAGCAGAACTAAATAATCACAAGCTGCAATTAATATGCTGTGGCTGAAAAACTGAATCTATGTTTAGTTCTCAATCATGGCTGAAGCATGTACACTGATGATTTCTATGTACATATTTAAGCTCTTAAATTGAGGTTTCCAGGTTATTCCCTCAGCAACCGCTCAGATTCTGCAAGCCAAGTGCAGATGACAACCAGCTCTGCTATGTGGCTTGGAGGAACTAGGATTCATCATCTTCTGTCAAATCTGACATTTCTGACTTTGATCTTCCAGCTGTCAAAAGTAACTGTTTGGAGATATGCAAGCACACTGCCTTCTATTTACCTGTTACGTACAGTATATCTGACTAAGCTAAAGCTGCTCTGTGTGTAGAATGATTTCCTTGTTTAGCCACAATAGGGGAAAAAAAATAAATCTATTGTTATTCTAAGCAGTAGTAGTATTTATTTATTTATTTTGGCTCACATATGGCCATAAGCATTTAAAAGATTCTCTGCACAGCTATGTAATCTTAGCTGTTTTACACAGACTGTCTTTTGTTAGCACAGCCTCTTAAGCATCAGAGAAACACATCTATCTACATGAGTTACATGATGATCAATAATTTATCATTTGCACTGATTATAGATGGGTTATATTTTAAAATATAACTATCAATGTTGTATCATTTTACCAAGTAAATGTTTAAATGTTGATTTGAGGCTGGGTTCGATTTCAGTTTGTATAGTCTTCATCTCACAATAATTATTTTGGCCAATATATTTACACTGTCCATTTGTTGTAATTTTTGTAAAATTCCAATAAATAGATTGTGAAAAAAATTAATTAAAGGATTATTTATAAGTGTTTTTACTATGGACATTTTAGGTGAATTTCTTACAAAATGTGGACTTAAGTCACATGACTATGGATGAATTATAGAAGTTGAGAAAGAAAGATTTCTGATATAGAGTTAAAAAAGAAAGAATATGCAGTAACAGATTCTGCTTAGAAGAGACATAAAGTGGCACAAAAAAATTTTGAAAGTCCAAAGTAGACGTCATACAGCAGCAGTTTGAAAGATGATGATCATGTGATTTTTTTAAACACATTTTACTTGAATTCGCATTAATTAATCTGCAGCAGTACTTTCAAAACTAAAGTTTTGCGTTAAGTGTTATTTTGCCCCCTTATTGTCCCAAAATCATCGTATGTATCTTATTTCATGCGTACATGAAAATCTTTAAGATAAAAAAAGGCGGCACGGTGGCGTCATGGTTAGCACTGTCGCCTTGCACCTCCATGTTTCAGGTTCGATTCCTCCCTTGGGTCTGTGTGCATGGAGTTTGCAAGTTCTCCCCATGCTTAATGGGGTTTCATCCCGCAGTCCAGACATGCAGATTAAGCTGTGTGGACACCCTATCCCTGCCCTATGTCTCCTGAGATAGGCTTCAGGCCCCCCGCGACAATAGACAATGAATAAGTACGTCAGTTAAAAAAATAGAAAACCCAAATGTCTTTTAAAAACTATTCAGGATTTCCTGTGGATGTATTTGTTTTCATGGTAACTAACTGTGTTTGTGTGCATACAGTAAGTGGACTTGGTGTGTGTTTTGTGTTAGAAGGATGCTGAGCAGGAGTGGACTTTGATCTCTGACTCTTGATGTAGGAAGATGCTGAGTGAAGGGTTGTAGGCTTATGTAACTGTCTCTGTAACCAGTATATAAACGGTACGCCTTTCTTGGTGGGTAAAGATTGCAAAGAGTGGAAAAAAGACAGAGTGGTAAAGAGTGGATTTTTACTCTGGATTTATACGCATGTTCATCTCACAATTGCTCATTAGTCCATGAAAGGACAGTTATAAACAGTTCTTAGTGATTGTCTGGGACAATTACAAAAATTCACTACTTTTTTCATTTGAACTCATTCTGTCCCACTCTGCATCATTTTTCTTTATGGTTAGAAGACCTTCTGTCTTTCCTTCATTTGGAAAACGTTAAATATAACGTGATGGGCTCTAAAGCTCAATTTCATAAAACAGCAGGCTTTTTAACTTTTGGGTGTTCAGTCGTTATCTTCCCTTAATATCCAGAGCAAAGAGCATGCAAACTGTTGATATTGTGTCTTCCTTCTGTTTTCTTGTTGTTGAATCATTCTGCA
The DNA here is from genome assembly GCA_028570985.1 of Heterobranchus longifilis. NCBI lineage: Eukaryota > Metazoa > Chordata > Actinopteri > Siluriformes > Clariidae > Heterobranchus > Heterobranchus longifilis. The sequence goes on along the minus strand of JAOVVB010000035.1, from coordinate 2,909,687 downwards.
TTTTAATTTATTTATTTCCCTATCTATTTATTTGTACTTATTTAATGTTTTATTTTACTTTCTCTCCTTTTTCAGTTAGGATCTTTTTTTTCTTTTTTATCTGACTTACAGTATGTGTGTGTGTGGGTTGGAATAGTGATTTAGGAGGAGATGTTTTGGCCCTCTTTCCTGATTTGTTTGCTTTTGTTGTTGCATTTTAGTTAGTAAAAATATGGAACAATTATTCACTTGTGCTATTTTGTTCTCCTAATAAACATATATATTACAATTCAATAAATAAATAATAAATAAACATACCTCACTATTACATTCCAAAAAAACAACAGGTATGAAAGAAAAGTTTGATCAGCTATGCATAATAAAATACAACAAAAAGACAACAACAACAAATAATAATAATAATAATAATAATAATAATAATAATGCATAAAACGTTACATTTGCATAAAAATACAGTAATGTAACATTAATTTGCCTTATTTGCAACACAAAAGATGATCAAATGCTGATATAAAGGCTATTACATTCAGCTTTGAATACACAGGCATTACAGTGATCACTCCAGGCATCACAGACTCGGATGTGCAGTTAGATATTGAGTTTCTGAACACTTACTCTCGTGCTTTGCGGTTCCCCATGTGTGCCGCGGAACTCCAGGACTTTTTATGATGGCTCTCCCGGCAGATTTTAACGCGTCCATGGTCAGGTGTCCCGTTTATAACTCCGTAATAAACGCGTTAAAGGTAACTGCGCTAAACGAAGGCTTGACAGGACCGCACTCCCGGCGCTGTGCAGTGGCGTGTGCAGAGTGATGCCATGTGCGTGGCCGTTAACTCTTTCATATCCCTGCGCGTGCGCTGCTTGAGGACGACTGGAAAGGTGCTCGTGCACGCCACGCCCAGTTCCGCTTTAAAGGCGTCGACGTGATGCGGATGGATTCTAACCTTCAGTCATGTTTAGGTAAAAAAAAACATGCCCATATAATTGTCCAGTAAAGATATATGCGTTCTCAGAAAATAGCTAACGGCTACTGTTACTTAAATATGGAATGAAAATGAAAAAATTAAATAATATTAATAGACAATTTAATGATATTTCCAGTTTGTACTGACCAGCTACCAAAATACTGAGCTGGGGATCAAACTGGTAGAATATCTTTGCCTCACTGTTATCTTCTTTAAAAATAGCTTAACTATCTTTCAGAAACCATTTCCTTTCCGGAAGCACAGTGACTCAGGTGTTGCCTTGCACCAAGGTTGTGGGTTCGAATCTCACCTGGGACAATTGCTGTTGCCAAATTGCACATAGTATATGACTGGGTGTGTGTAATGGGTTGGCACTCCATCAGACTCCATCTGACTTCCTATAAGAAATTTTACCATGGTATAAATACCACAGTAGCTCTATCCCTGTACCATGATATATATATAGTCCATCCATCTAGGAACCTCTGTAGTCCAACTAAGTAGGTCCAACCGTGGAGGCCAATGGTGACCATTGTATTTATTCCCGTTTTTACAACCGTGATGTTGACACACGGTCAACATTCACACGCGCATTCACACACTACGGACAATTTAGCAAATCTGTATGTCTTTGGACTGTGGGAGGAAACCAGAGATCCACACATACCCACACATACATTGAGGGGGGAATCAAACCCAAACCGCGGAGGTGCAAGGAACAGTGCTAACGCTAAGCCACAGTGTTTTTTTTTTTCAAGTACTATGTTCCTTATTTGTTGATATAGTACATGCTCCACACTATGGTACATGGTTCTACCATGGTATGTACTTGGACATGGTCCACTGGTACATGTATTACTGTATGGTACCATGAAACACATTCCAGGATACAGTGATAATATGTAATACATGTTTATGTACCTTAATGATCATATTTATGTAGTACGCTACCACTGTATGGATGTGATATTAATTAAATACCATACTGTAGATCATGTACTAACATATGTACTAACATACTATAGGGTGATTCCATCTCAAATCAACCAGTGGGTGCCACCACATGATCACAGATTTTGCAGATTTTTTTCACCAATTGTTGGTATTGGCATGAAAATAAAAAACCCCAATTTTTTTGTCCCAACTCCCGCTCGTTAAAAAACGGCAGCCATCTTGATTTTTGGCCTCGACGCGCTTCGAGACGTGCCACGCCGCCTTTTAAAATCCTCTTTTCCTTGATAACTCACTTGCTATATATATCATATGGAGATAACTGGGTGTATATATGTACTTTTTCATGTAGATTCAGATTCTGCAATCAGAAATTGGCTATCTCTTGTGGTTATGGAGAAAAACCTATTTCTGAAAAACCCCCCAGAACCCAAGGTCTGCATGTATATATGTTACTCAAAATAATAAGGGTTACTTCACATCACCTCATCTTAAAAATAAATAAAAACCAGGGGTTTGTTATGCCCCGTTTTATAGAAATCATCAAAAATTAAATGTCCAGGTTTTGCAAATGTTTTACGATTTGATACACATTTTATATATAGAGAATGTACATGGATATACACAATAGGCCTTATCTACCAGTAAATGTGTCATTTTATGGGGGTACATGTATCCTGTAAATGAATCATTCAGGTTCATACTGATCAGAAAGTTGAATTAACTCCAACCAACTCCATGAGTGACCTCGCACACAAGGAACTTGGTGATTGCATCATCTTTTTCTTGGTACTAATTAAGTGCAGAAAAACAAAAGCAGGTGAGGGTGTTTCATTTATGTTAATTTGTTTACTGAATCTTTCCAATGTACAGTAGTTTGTTGTCTTAATCACAATCTGATTACAAAGACTTGATGGCAAAGCTTGCCTGTTCTTTGGATTCTCGTGACTGTATGTTGCACAGGTGTGAGCAGTGCCCCCCTAAATCAAAACTATCTGATTATCTTGATGGTATATTTGAAAATGCTGATTTGGACCCAGATGACACTGTTCAGTTCAAGCAGTGGAATCATGAAAACCTTGGCAAAATTTCATTGAGACTTTGTGAAAAATGTGACTCCTGCACAGCTTCAAAAGAACTGAAAGAGAAACTTCCCATTGGAGAGGAGGCTGTTATCCTCATGGATTTTGCCGAAAGCTATTCCTTCATTTGTCAGGATGCTGTTCAAGGTTTTCATTGGGATACATCCCAGGTGACTCTGCATCCCTTCGTGGTTTACTATAGGGATGGTAGTGAAAACGATGGTCCACTAAGTTGCAAAAGTTTGTGTGTTGTTAGTAAAGAAAGGGAACACAATGCTATTGTTGTTCACAAGTTTATTGAGGTTCTCATGAATCCACTGAAAGTTCTTCTACCAAATTTAAATTTTGTGCATTAAATTTGACAAATTTTACAAATTTGCTCACCATGTTGATGACTTTGACCTTAATGCTGCCTGGAATTTTTTTGTTACCAGTCATGGAAAGAGTCCTTGTGATGGGATAGGTGGTACTGTTAAACGACAAGTCTATGATGACAAGTGGTACATTGTATTGATCAAAGATCTGATAAAAATCAGGACATTTTTGCCAGGTTTATGCATCGCAGGGCATTTGGGAACAATCCGTTTTGGCCAGAAAGCAAAGAAGAATGCTGAATTCCATTCATCCATATACTGACGTTAGTTTCTGTTCCTGCTGTCTCAGGTGGAATGGTACGACAATACAGATTGCCAGCTGAGGATATCAAAAACGTTGAAGCATGCTTTGAAAACTTTCAGGCAAAGATGACTAAAACAACTTAGTGGTCAAGCATTTGTGCACTACAAAGTGCATGCCTTTCCTAGTTGATATTATTTGTGTCACTGCAACTGGACAGGTCTCCTACATGCACCCTTTTGGTCTTATTCCATGAAATCATTTTGTGGGCTTTGTTCATTCAGAATCAGATACCCAGGGTGATGAAACAAATCTGTGATTGGTGATTTTTGCTACCAGACCCTTTAGTCTAAAATGTCCTTTCAGTGTAGAGAGATGAATAACTTCATTATCAGTCGAATAGAAGAATTTGAGGTAACTTCCACTTTTAAAAGAGCAGATTTTTTTGAGTATGCATTAAGTATTCTACAGATATTGCTGTACATTTGTGTGTCAAATCATAAAATGTTGCAAAAAATAATTTTTGATGATTTCTATAAAACAGGGCATAACACACCCCTGGTTTTTATGTATTTTCAAGATGAGGTGATGTGAAGTAACCCCTATTTTTTTGAGTAACATATATACGTAAAGACCTTGGGTTCTGGGGGGTCGAAACGGGGTACTCCAGAAAAATGTTTTTTCATATGTATCTCCATAACCACAAGAGATAGCCAAATTCTGATCACAGAATCTGAATCTACATGAAAATTACATAAATACACCCAGTTTTATCACCATATGACTTATAGCAAGTGAGTTATCAAGGAAAAGGGGGTTTCGGCACGTCTTGAAGTGCATCGAGGCCAAAAATCAAGATGGCTGCTATTTTTTAACGAGCGGCAGTTGGGACAAAAAAATTGGGGGGTTTTATTTTCATGAGAATACCGACTATTGGTGAAAAAATCTGCAAAATCTGAGAAGTAATGGTGGAAAATTTCTCTTCCACTGGTTGATTTGAGATGGAAATACTCAGGGGTTATTCTTTTTTTTTAACTTGTAAAGACAAGCTCTTAAACGGAGCAGCTCTGCCTCCACATGTACAACTAAATCAATGTTTTATTGGCTAAAATTGTGTCTGTTTACTAAATTAGTGCCACTTCAAAGGTTACTAAACTGTACTCCTCCTC
>JAOVVB010000035.1:2891534-2904805 GCA_028570985.1 Heterobranchus longifilis | reverse complement strand
TGCAACTATGTGCCTTCACCATCAAGTTACTTTTCTCTCACACTTCGAGTTCCTTCAGCGAGACAGATGCTGCAACCTATTTGATATTCACAAGAAGCGAGTAAAAGGTAAGCCTCTTTTAATGCATGCCCTTTCATTTGACAGCTGACCCAAACATAAGCTTTTTCTATTAGGATAATTTCAATCTTTCCATCTACAAATCTTAAAAAACTAATTATTGGAAAGCCTAGAATTAATTTAAAAAATATTTTTAAAAATTATAATCCAGATTTTAGAGACATGGATCTATTGATGGTGTGCTAATTTGGAAGAGGCAATCTAGTATTAAGTCCAAGATGAAAAGCACAGCCATCTTCAGGATACTTCTCTAGTGCATGCAATTTACAGTAAAGTGGATGGAAACAATAGGTTTTTTTTAGCAACAATGTTACTTTTCTTTTTCTCCTTTTTAATTTCCTTTAAATATTATCAATAATTAACAAACTGCTGAACTTGCTAAAAATTCAGTCATGTTTTAAATGTAAGTCTATTTCTTTGTCCTCAAGTTATGTAATCTAAGATGCCTTAGTTGCACAGAAACTTTTCTCTCTGTAAGGGATCATGTAGCAGACCTGAACATTTATCTTTTCAGGGACCCATTCACTGAAGACCCAACAGGCATGCCCAATGGTAAATCTGTCATCCCTGGTGAGAGGGTATGCATTTTGTGCAAGAAAAGGCTTCAGGATCTGATTAACCCTCCATAGCTTGAAGAGCCAGAGGCCCCTGAACTACATGACAGTGACAGAGATGACACTTCCCCTGAACCAGAGACGCATGCAGCTCAATCACTCAACACCAGTTTTTCTGCCCTTGACTGTTCACCTCTGAAACTAGATGAACTTAAAAATGCATCACGTAAAACTTATGGTAAATGAATACTGAAACAGGTCTCAGACACGGTCACTGAAAAGGTATCAAAAGTTCAGATCATGACCATTCTAAAAACTGCAAAGCATGCAGTGATATTGAGGATATAGTGACAGGCCTCAAGGATAAAATTCCTGGAAGTACACGCAAAGAAAAGGTTGAGTTGCTTACACTTACACCTGCAAGTTGGACGATTGATAAAACTGTCAAAGAGTTTGGTGTCACCCGATATCTTGTGAAGAAAGCCTGGGCTCTCAAGAAGAGCAAGGGACTTCTTTCAGAACCTGAACAAAAGCAAGGTCATGGCTTGCCAGCTCATGTTAAGTTGATCAAGGACTTTTACAGTGATGATGAATTTTCTCGACAATGCCCAGGGCAGAAGGACTTTGTAATTGTTCGTGATGAACTTGGCAAGAGGCATGTTTAGAAAAGGATGTTGTTAGTGAATCTTAAGGAACTATATATTGCGTTAAAAAAAAGGCATGGGGACTTTAAGGTTGGGAAGTCCAAATTCTGCAGTCTAAGACCACCCTGGTGTGTATCTGTTAATTCACCAGGCATGTTTGTGAAATACACCAAAATGTAAAATTGATGGTGAAGCCCTCTCTGTCTCTTCTGATTACAAAGACTTGATGGCAAAGCTTGTCTGTTCTTTGGATGCTCGTGACTGTATGTTGCACAGGTGTGAGCAGTGCCCCCCTAGATCAAAACTATCTGATTATCTTGATAGTATATTTGAAAATGCTGATTTGGACCCAGATGACACTGTTCAGTTCAAGCAGTGGAATCATGAAAGCCATGGCATAATTTCTGACATGTCTTTGTCAGTGTCTGATTTCATTATGAGACTTTGTGAAAAATGTGACTCCTGCACAGCTCATCACTATACAGCCAAGGCCCAAGCTGCTTATTTAAAAGAACTGAAAGAGAAACTTCCCATTGGAGAGGAGGCTGTTATCCTCATGGATTTTGCCGAAAGCTATTCTTTCATTTGTCAGGATGCTGTTCAAGGTTTTCATTGGGATACATCCCAGGTGATTCTGCATCCCTTCGTGGTTTACTATAGGGATGGTAGTGAAAACGATGGTTCACTAAGTTGCAAAAGTTTTTGTGTTGTCAGTAATGAAAGGGAACACAATGCTATTGTTGTTCACAAGTTTATTAAGGTTCTCATGAATCCACTGAAAGTTCTTCTACCAAATTTAAATCATGTGCATTACTTCTCAGATGGTGCAGCCAGCCAGTACAAGAATTATAAAAATTTTACAAATTTGTGGAGGCATTTCCTATCAAAATGACTTTGGTAGCTACAAAGTGCATGCCTTTCCTAGTTGATATTATTTGTGTCACTGCAACTTGACAGGTCTCCTACATGTACATGTACCCTTTTGGTCTTATTCCATGAACTCATTTTTGTGGGCTTTGTTCTTCCAGAGTCAGATACCCAGGGTGATGAAACAAAAACTGTGTTTGGTCCTTTCAGTGTAGAGAGATGAATAACGTCATTATCAGCCTTTGACTAGATATGCATTACAGAAGAATTTGAGGTAACTTCCACTTTGAAAGGAGCAGATTTTATGAGTATGCATTAAGTATTCTACAGATATTGCTGTACGTTTGTGTGTGTCAAATCATAAAATGTTGCAAAACCTGAACAATTAATTTTTGGTGATTTCTATAAAACAGGGCATAACACACCCCTGGTTTTTATTTATTTTCAAGATGAGGTGATGTGAAGTAACACCTATTTTTTTGAGTAACATATATACATGCAGACCTTGGGTTCTGGGAGGTCGAAAAGGGGTCTAATAAAATAAAATAAATATCTCCATAACCGCCAAATTCTGATTGCAGAATCTGAATCTACATGAGAAACTACATAAATACACCCAGTTTCATCTCCATATGACATATAGCAAGTGAGTTATCAAGGAAAAGAGGATTTCAAAAAGGGGCGTGGCACGTCTCGAAGCGCGTCAATGCCAAAAATCAAGATGGCTGCCATTTTTTTACGAGCGGGAGTTGGGACAAAAAAATTGGGGGGTTTTATTTTCATGCCAGTACCAACAATTGGTGAAAAAATCAGCAAAATCTGAGAACCACTGGTTGATTTGAGATGGAATTACTCTATATTAGATACCTGATGACCTTAAATATGCTAAAATAAATACCAGGGAATTCACCAAACTATTGTCATGCATACTATAGTACTACCATGGTACCCACAAAAGTGCCACAGAACCTACTGTAGTACTCTATAAAATCCTATGGTGTCTGCTATGATAATGTCTGAAGTAGTATGGTAATACTAAGTAGTAAATTATAGTACATTTCATAGTTCCTAAAATACCAAACACTCAAAACATTTATTTTGGCCTCATCCAGCTCTCACTCACTCTCATTTTTCTCTATACTACTTATTCCTTACAGGGTCACTAGAGGCCTGGAGCCTGTTCTAGGGAACTCAGGGCACAACTCGGGGATCGTGCACTAATGCATTACAGGGCATGCACACACTCCGGCAGTTTGGAAATAGGCTAAGACAAATCTGCATGTCTTTGGACTGTGTGAGGAAACTGAAGTACCTGAAGGGAAACTAGCCAAGAATGGGGAGAACATGAACTCCACCACACAGACCCAAGGCAGAACTCAAATTCTCAACCCTGGAGGTGTGAGGCCACAGTGTTAACCACAGTGTTAATGCCTCTTATGTTGCTTTTACATATAATAATCTGTTAACTTTACTAAAATAAATTTCGGTTGTAAATGCACTTAATACTATATAATGAGTTTAACATAAACCTGCCAATTTCTACCATTATTAAAAAATATATATTTTTGCTTAATATACAGTACATGTTTTACTTGAGTAGAAATTCTGGAATTTAATCCATGAATGTTTTAGGTACATATAGCCCACATGACTATTCTCAAAACTATTCCAACATAACTGACAAATTAAACAGTAACAATTAGTGGGAAATTACAATTAAATAAAGAAAAATTAGGTTACCAGATCAAGGTAAGCCAGCATCGGTCTATAGTGTGTCCTTTAGCTCCCTCTAGAAGTGCTGTGTTGTTATTGCATTACATCTTTAATCCAAGAAATACAGTAACTTTCGAAGTTTAGTAAGTGGCCAAATACTGTTAATAATGTTTATTATAGATGCAATGTTCTCATATCATATTAAGCATGCGCAAATACTTCCACAAAACACATATTCACCAAGAACACAAAGTAAATTTCTTAATTTGATCTGTTTATTCATAAACCATTTCAGTTTTTCAAATCTACATTGCACATACATTTAGTTAACTTTGGATCAGTCGGTATATTCACCCACGCAATGTAATCTTCATCGAACATGTGAGATATACTGGCTTCCTATTTACCAATCAGTTTTTTTTCTTGGGAACGAAGAGGCCTCAGGTGACATGCTGATGTGTGATTTCGCTTTGGTGCTCACTGCTGACTCGAAGACAAGCAAATCTAGGTGGTTTCTGCAAGCTGCGTTCCTGTACCTTCATGCCTCTTTATGCAGTACTTGTGATTGAACCTTATCTTCGCCTCGGCTGCACTCATGGCAAAAAAAACCCAGCATATTCTTTATAATTCCCTTGATTTCTTCTGTATACAAGAACTGGACAAACATAATACCTCTTTCATTACTATCTTAAGTCCAGAAAAGTGCTCATCTATTTGTATTATCTATGCTGAACACAGTTTATTGGCTCGATCGTTAAAGAAATAGGACACAGTGGCCTTTCAAAGATTGTATAAAAGTTCGAATGAATTTCAGTGAACAATTTGTCGTCTTACACACTGGATGCAATACAGTTATGGAGAATAGTTTTTTTTTGGCCAAGACACCTTCCTTACAACTGCATTAACAAAGCTTAAGTTTAATTAGTTGCTACATACAGGGAACTTTTAAGAGATTAGTAGTAGCAGTAGTAGTCCCGTTATTTTCCACTGCAACTTAAATAGAACAGTACTTGGTATTCTGTTAAAACTTGTATAATTTAAATGAATAAACGTCACATGGAAATGACAAGATACCCTGCTGCACAGTTGCCAGTAGTAGTGTATTTTCCAGGCAAGGAAGCAATAGTGTCCATAATATTGTGTAAAAGCTGTATGTCAAACTAGAAAACTCACTGCTTCACAGAAAAGCATGCTGTGGTTCTGGAATTTATTGTTATATTTTAAGAAATGAAATCATACAGCCATTTAATACAAAAGTATACTGCAGCTATAAGAAGGGCTGAACAAATAAATAAAATTAAATACCATCTGGATAGCCAATTTATTTTTTCATAGTACCACAGTAAAAAAAAAAGGCTAACGACCACAAGACTGGCTTGCGAACATGCTTTCGGTCATTTTAGTTCATATTATCATCATTAGTCATCATAGTGGTATATTGGCCGCGGCCCTGGACATTTTATCCCCATGCCCTGTCTCATGATACTGATTCCTTTCTATCTCTCTCTCTCTCTCTCTCTCTTTCTCATCCTCTCTCGCTCCATTGCTCCCCGTTTCTCTGTTTCTGTGTGAACAGACAGAGGCTAGAAGCAGCTGGTCGGAGGTACAGTGGGTGGTGAATGCGGCAGAGGATCAGACATTGTCTGTCTGCGTAACTGGCTGGGGGACTTCTGGCCTTTGGGAGACACTGAGAGGATCGTGTGATTGATGGAGGGACTCGGCTGACAGGCTCCGGCTAGAGAGGACGCTGCTGAGACTGGGCTGACGTCCACCACGTGGCTGAGCCTCAATCTCTACCCGCACCTCAATGTTGGTCCCCTCCCTGCAGTCACACAGGGCAACAGTACCAGCTTTGCATTGTTTAATGCTCATAATCTGTATAATATTTTTCTTACGGGTGTTCTCTTATATATATAGTCACTGTATGAATAAATAAATACAGTAAAAAAAATTCTAAAGTAAATAAAGTAAAATTTCACTTAAGTCTCTAGTTTGGGTATATTTGGACGTACCTCAAAGAAAAAGTCTGTGCACTGCTAAAGACGCACTCCTCAATAGCATCCACATCATCTGATTTGTTGTCTTGGTTGGTGTTTATCACCTGTACATCATCAGGTGGATCAGGGGATCCCTCAGGCTGTGAGAGGACAGCACTGGTACTGGGTAACACTACTGCTGCTTCTTCCACACTCACTTCCTGGAGACCGCTAGCGTTCAGCATTGGCTTGGGCTGCCCAGTCCAGTGATCACTGACTACATGAGAAAACAAAAGATCTTCAAGGGAAGTTGAAACCACATCAGATCAGAAGGTTGAATTGCTAACAAAACAATATATTATGGATTTTAAAATTGGAGCTAACACCACAGGCAAGATGAATATATAATATAAGATGAATATATATAATTTTAGTTTACTAAAAGAGGAACATGTTCCAATTTCTTTACTATAATGATTTAGATAGTTTGGTTTTGATATATTACACATATAATGTTCTGAATATATCTGGTTCAAAAGAAAGGTACCTGGGGTGTGCACTAGCATCTCATAGTGGACTTACAAGTGGCCAGGTCCTCTAACTGGATCTTCCTTGTTTCACCGGCTTCATTTTGAGGCCTGCACCAGCCATTACGACAGAGGGACATGGGGACAACGCCATAAACGTACGTCAGCATCAGAGGCACTCCAACCGCTGGAAATGTAGAGCAGACAAGTTCAAATGTTTTCCCACTTTCGAGAGCTTGCAATCCCCTGTTGCCACCCAAGACAAACTTAAACTGCTTAAGCAACAAAGGACTGTATATTGTATGTATATACTGTATCATCTTATTGATATGATCATCTCTTTGCTTTTAAATTCTTGGATCATCTCTTTGCTTTTCAACACACTTTTCATCTGTCAGAAAGCTTTCATATTTTCTCAAAAAGAAATGTTTTAGGCTGAGTGTCGAGCCACGCATGCACCACTGTCGTTGCTTCTTCATCAGAAGTGAATCTTCGTAATCGCAGAGCTGCTTTCAGGGGACCAAACAGGTGAAAGTCTGATGGAGCATGGTCAGGACTATAGGGAGGATGCTTTAACACCTCAAAATGTAGTTTTTGCAGAGTGTCGACAATGTGGGCAGAAGTGGACATGCGAGATCACAATGCCCTTGGGTAGCAGTCCTCTGAGTTTAATCCTGCGTATGAACTGTGTAACATGTTCACACCTACACAGCACTCGGGAGACAGTAGCCTTTAACGGAAAGCGCTGATAAGACAGTGCGGCCAACAGAAGCTGGAGTGCAGCTAATTTTTGACTCACCCTTGTAATTATGTTTTATAATTTTCCCTCTCACCAATACAGTATACAGCTCTGACACAAAGTGTTACATATATTGCAAGATGAGTCTCCAGATACGACTAATAAGTCTAAAAGGTTTTATTAAAAAGTAAAATGTAAACATGTGGCATACAGTATATCAGATATTGAAATCACACTTCTTAGCCTTCAGGGAAAAAAAAACACACAGAGCAGTAATTCAACTGATGGCATGAAAAACATACTGCTGAAAAATCCAAGCAACAGAGACTTGGGTCGTGGCTCACATTAGCCAGGGGACAAAAGGTCATCATTCACCATGGTGCAGAGCAGAACAGAGTAGCATTGTTTATACCACTCTGTAGCAGTCTTGTGCTCAGGGGACAGGGCCCCTCTGTGAATCTCTTAAAACTGGATCAGAGCTGAAGGCAGATAACACTATTCACAGTCAGAGAGAGAGAGAGAGAAGAGGCGGGATGTTACACAATATGAATGTGGATTCACACCACGCCATGGAGATCGATCTGACGCTTCAGTGGCAACAAGCTGCTGTAATTTTGCCACTAAGGCCCTCGCTGTGGCCATAATACTGAGAAACATATGACTCATCAAGGGGCTAGAGGAGCGAACATATGTGTGAGAAAACAAGACTCGAAGGCATCATTGTGCATGAAAAGCCCCATAGCGATTCTCTGATTTGTTGCCATGGCGCTCGCGGTATGACCATATGAAGAAGGATATGATTATGTGCGCGAGCATGCATGGGGATTTCACAGTATACTGTATGTGCACAGCATATTTTCCTCAGACGGAGATCTGCATCAGGAAGCAGAGCAATGTTGTGGGAGTGAGCTACGACATCGAGCTCTTAGTCAGCACTTTCCTTCTGCATAAGCCACCTACATGAGTAACAGCCTACTTGCGATGAGGTGGATCACATGACAACAACAAAGAACGATCTTATGAGCTATAATAATACTATGACCGATGTACTGAAATCATTGTGAAAAATAATCTCACCCACAGTGACGGCTGCTAAGACTGGAGAGACGAACACTGATGTCATGACCCCGCTGGCTACTGTCAAGTAGTGTTTACTTCCTGAGATATTGTTTTTCTTACAGCGACCATGGACCTGAAAAATGCAAACAAGGACTGTGAGAGGAGCATGTTTTTTAAATTTTATATGTAGGCCTTGTTCGCAGTCTCAGTTAATTGAATAAGATGACAAATCTAAATATAGATTTGAAAATCTATAAGATGAAAATCTTATCTGGAACAAAAATGACACTTTGTTTGAGTTTTGTGTCTGGCTTTAAAGTGACATTGGGTTACTTTTACAGCTTTGTTCAAGAGATGACACACTCACATACCAGGTGACACATGAAAATACTAGGTGTGAATGAAAACCTGAGCAACTGACACTTCTGTTTACGGTAGCTCTAATTAAATATAATAAACACATACCCTGCGGCCCATGTATATCGGGATGCCTACAATAATGACAGGTATGGCGATGCCTGCAATCAGTGAGATCACCACTGGAGCCCCAAGCAGCATTCCCACCTGCCACAGGACCTTTCTTGTCTGGGACCACGGCTTCTTTCCCCAGAAAGTGCAGCCTGAGGGACTGTGGAAATACAAAGCAAAGCAAAGATGGGCGGGAACAAAAAAAAAAAATTCAGTCAGATACAGGTTAACTTCTGGATGGGAATTTCTCCACAAAAATTATTGGGTGTCAGTGGTTTGAAACAGTCACAATGCTTTAACGGGAAAGTCTTCTTGCCAGAGGGGTTACATGGTAAATAGATAACTTACATTTTTTGTTCGAGAGAGAGGCAGACAAGCGAGGGAACTATTGTTTAGCAGAACTATAATGCAAGTAAGCACAGGAACTAACTTGTCTCTCAAATGTTCCACAACCTTAAACATAGCTATAACACTTTAGATTACAATTATTTATACACTGCCTGGAAAATAAAAAAATGATGTGATCACCCACTTTGATTACAGTGTGGTGACCAGTTCATGAGTAAAAATTATTCTCACTGCTCCCAGAACCACTCTTTTACAATTTAAGATGATAATAATAACAATGTTCAATGTCACTTTACGCCCACATACATACACTGACAATTTGCAAATTTCATTTCTTTTCCAGTCACTTTTACGCACACATACAGATACTGAAAATTAGCAAATTTTATCTCTTTTTTTTCTCTTGAAATCCCTGTTTGCACTTTTTTTTCTCTCCCCCTCCCCCCATTGCTGTATGTGTACGATCTATCTATCCATCTATCTATCTATCTATCTATCTATCTATCTAGATTTCTAGTATTATAATACAACCATGCCATCAGAGAAAAAAAAGTCCATGATTGTGATTCCCTGGTCATTCAGCACATTGAGGTCGTCATTTGATTGCCTGATCAACTGAAGCAAACCCAGATCATAACACTGCCTCCAGGGTGTTATACAGTGAGCACTTTGTATAATGGGTGCATCGCCTCATGTGTTTCCCTTCTTACTCTGACGCACACATCGCTCTGGAATAGCGTCAGTCTGAACTCATCAGATGACCATTTTCCTTTGCTTCAAAGTCCAATCTTTATGCTTTCGAGCAAATTAAAGCCCTTTTTCTGATAAGTCTCACTAACAAGTGTTTTTTTCTATGGAAACACAGCTGTATAGTCCTAATCTTGTGATTGTGTGTGTATGGAAATGCTCTTAATTTCACTGTTAAACATAGCACTGGTTTTTACTACTGATTTTTTTTACCACGATATTTCCTGACATTTCTTTGACAAAGATGATGGTTCAGCACTATGCAGCCAAATAATTTGACCCTACCGAAATAACGACTTTTTTTTCCCCAGGCAGTGAAAATTACATATTGTAATCGTTGACAAATTAATGTGGTATAAAGTTTTAATTATCGCACACCATCTTGGTATGGAGTATTGTTCTCTCTTTTTTTATATATAATACTATTTAAAGTTCATTTAATGTGCAATCTTAACTTAAATCACCTTCTCTTTAATTGAGGAACAGGAAAAACGTTTGTAGCCTGATTCTATTAATGACAGCAAATGTAATTGTGCTATGAAGCAAAATGTTTGGATCCAAAGAATGGATGATCTCTATTTACTGTACAAGCAAACAATTGTTGTATTGTTCAAGTTAAGCCGAAGTTCTGTCATGTAGAAGCTGTACTGAATAGGCTGACAGTTCTATGATTAATTTCTTCTCAATTAATTAAATGTCATGCCTTTATTCAATTTGATCTTGTACTTCTCACTGTATGTGCAATTTAGACAGCTTAAGAGCTAAGATCCATGTAGGACACTGCAACAAAAGACCTAGTGTGACATTCGAACGCAATGCTCAAATGAACGGCTTGACAGGGTTAAGGAGAAACATATTGTCAAAATGTCCTAACAGCTGAAAAGGAAATGGTCTGTAAAAAGAGCATTGCATTGTCCTCAATGTTAAAAAGAGACTGGGAAGAATAGAGCCAGACATTCACTATTATAGCACACCGTCACACACTTAACCACACGTGCAAGCGCACTCCCATGTCATCCACTGGATGTCTAACAAGTCTGTCATTATCGTATATTTAACATCCATCAACAGTATTAACCATGTCAATGTCAACTGTATAGGATTTCTTACGAGACATTACGACTGGCTTCAGCTAAGTGAAATATCTTCATGACAAGATGCCCGCTAGCTTTTAATCTATTGTGCTGTGAGTCAACCTCAGGATTTCTGAAGTCTCTCATGTATTTATATAAAAAGCTTCAGATGAAATATGGGTCTAAGGCATAGAGATGTATTTTTGACATACAGAGACTTTTGGGCAACTGTTTTTGTCCTAAAAGAAAGACATTTCGTCATCATCCCATTGTTACTGGATAGAAGGCTTAGACCTGGAGTCTGGAAAAAGTGTCCCAGGCAAATATAATTCCAAAAGAGTTATCATATTATCAAAAATAATATTTCAATGCAGTCATGTTTCCAAAAAAAAACAGTTTGCAATTTATTTATATTGTTGTGAGGTTTTTTGTACATATTGGCGAAAAAGAAGAAAGACAGGAGAAAAGGAATCAGCAATAATAGAGTCATAAAATATAAACAGTATGAAGCGGGAGAGTTGGAACCTGTCACGAATCCAAGTAATTAGTATTTTTCATTATAATATAATATTCTCTCATCGTTAACAAATGATCTCAAGAGCACTGACATTTGATTGTATTTTATAAATGACCAGCCACTGTGGATAAACACATTATCAGTGTGAAATACTACAGTATTATGAATAGCATCAATATTCGCTTGCTGATTATTCAAACAAGTTATATTATCATAATATAACTTGTTTGAATAATATATTATCATATTTATTATAGTTATATTATATTGCCCTATCCTTTATCATAGTTATATGATCATAATATTAATAATATATAATCATAATATAACTTGTTTGAATAATCAGCAAGCGAATATTGAGTTGGGTCAAATTTACCTAGCTAACTGTAATATCAGGCTAGGCTGTACAGTCGAAAAACATTCAGACCATGCAAGTGAGCTATTGCATCCAATCTGGTACATCAGATACATTATACAGACAATATCTAAACACTAATGATATCCTATTACCAAATACATGAATTTGATCAAAATCTTTTCATGCTCTTTTCATACAATCAGGGATCTCTTAAAACATTAAACCTCTTCTAGACTTGAGTCTGGTCTTATGACAAAAAACAAAAAAACAAAAAAACAGTCCTAAAGAATTTCTAAAAAAAAAAGAAAAACCTATTCTTTATTACTATTTAAATATATTGAACGACTTTGGTGAATATAACCTTTGAATAATGTATAGATTTCAGTCAATCAAAAAAACAAAAAGTCATCTTAACTTTCATGAAAGCACTCACTCACTCACTCATCTTCTATACCGCTTTATCCTTTATTCATCCTATCCCAGGAGGCTTAGGGCACGAGGCAGGGTACACCCTGGACATGGTGCCAATCCATCACAGGGCACACACACACACACACTCACTCACACACTCATTCACACACACACTACGGGCAATTTGGGAACACCGATTAGCCTAATCTGCATGTCTTTGGACTGTGGGAGGAAAGAACCCAGAGGAAACCCACCAAGCACGGGGAGAACTTAGTCTGCAGTCCTTCTCAATAAAGTTACTAATACAGGGTCTGTTCAGTAATAAATGTTAATATTTCTGTAAAGCTGCTTTGAAACAATGACAGTTGTTGAAAGTGCTATAAAATCAAACTGAATTGAATTAATATAGATGTTAGACAAAGATAATATTTTATGCAGTACTATGCAAAGTATGTAAAGAAATTCTATAAAAGTAAAGTCAGTGAAAACAGTAAAAAATAAATATTTTATAATTTGCTTTGAAAACATAATTTATAACAGTTTCATTTTATGTCATCTGACCAATCAGAATCTAGAATTCAACAATGCTATGTAAAGCATCTGCACAGACAAAACAGGATCAGGACTAAACAGCTGTGTGGTCATAAGCAAATCACTTGCCAGTGAGACTAATTAAAAAAGGCTTTAGCATAAAGATTGGACTTTGTAGTAATAGAAAAAGGTCATGTAGTCTGATGAGTTCAGATTGACCCTACTCCAGAGCAGTGGGTGTGTCAAGATAAGAAGGTAGGCACATGAAGCAATGCACAATCATGCATAGTGCCCACTGTACAAGCCTCTGAAGGCAGTCTTATGATCTAGGGTTGCTTCAGTTGGTCAAGTCTAGGCTCAGCAATAAAATGAAGTCAGCTGACAATCTGAACGTATGACCTGAATGACCACTGATCAAATCATCGCAATTTTTTCCTTCACTGAACGCACAGGCACATTCCAGGTGAGAGAATTAGTGATGTATTAACTCAGTCTACTCTTTTAGCTGTAACGCTTTCTTTCTTGTAATGATTGGCATGTACTTTAGTGTGCTTTAGTTTTCTATATTGGATTCTTCTCCACTGGTAAGGTAGGTTTTTAACTTTTGTACTGTTTTTGAAAC
>JAOVVB010000035.1:2876564-2891434 GCA_028570985.1 Heterobranchus longifilis | reverse complement strand
TTTAAATTGTCCACACTTGTCTGGGTGTTATCTCTCAGCTACAGACCTGGCCTTACCCTCAAGGATTTCCAACCTGACAGCTTGTGTAAATAGGACACCAACACATGCACAGAGAGAGAGAGAGATTGTAGAATGATTGATTTGTGTGAGTTTACTGTGTGTAAGTACTCAGTTAGTGAGTTGGGCTTTTAATAATAGTCTCTGCGGATCTATGTTTTTTTTTTTTTAACAAGGATGGGGGAATTGTAATGCAACACACAGGTGTGTGTGAGCTATACTCACAAAAGGGATGCCACCTGATCTAAAGCTGGAGGATTGGGTTTTGTTCGAGTAAATGTACACTACCAGATAAAACTGCACGATAGCATCAGCATAGATTGTTTTGGGAAGGGATTTGACAGCCTAATCTCAGCTCAGCTCTCTTAATTCTGTGGTCACTGGAGAGTTCATCCCTCTTTTAAGTGTTTCTCTGGAGTGGCTACATTTGCATGCATAATAAAAATGTCCTATTATGTGCCATCAGCCTATCACAGTCATACAATTCATCAGAATCATGCAGTTCTGCTGAAAAAACTGAACGTGCACATTATTTTCACAGAAGTGAAAAGTGGTCTATTAAAGATAATAGTGGATATGGAAATGTGTCACACATAATTACAACACAACATATCCTTGTGTAAAGTACAGCTTTTTGCGTCTTACAATAATGTTTTGTTTATCTTGAATCTTGGCTACAGTTACATAATCACGAGCATGTATTAATCTCCTGCCTTTAATGTCATATACTACTTTATGAGCCTTTACTCCTTCTTTACTTTCTTCCATATTTTTTCCCCTTCTGTTCATCAAATCATCCTCCTCTCACTCTCTCTTCTCCTCTGAGAGTCAAGGCTGGGTCTCCATAGCAACTGCAGGATCTCGATTAAACAATAGCCTAACTCCAGGGTCACGGCTTCAGGGATGTGTATGAACCCACACTGTTCATGTCTGTGTGTGTGTTTGTGTGCATGTTCCTTTAATTATGCCAAAGTGCTTCCCACCATACAGAGAAATTCACAGTAACATAGCAGCAATAGCAACTCTTCAAATGAGGATGTCATTCAATGCCTACTTCATTCTGCTGGATCTCTTCTCTCTGTTCTCTTGTGTCCAGAAGCAACTGAATGTAAACTTGATTTCTGTCCTCTTTCTCTGTGGCGCTGTATGGTTGACAGTACAAATGCCACTGATGTAAAAATGTAAAAAAAAAATACATTTTGTATTTTTCTGTTTTTCTCTTCTCCTGGTTATATACCAGCTCTGATTCGTGGCGATATTTTCAAAAACAACACTACATTCTTGACAGACTGCATTTCATCATGTCTAGTACAGTACATAAAAAAAGAGGAAGAGATAAAGTAGACAGGGTCTAGAAATATTACCTAAATATCTGCTAAGCTTAGACCTTAGAACTGAAGCAACCCCAGATCATAACACTGCCTCCAGAGGTTTGTACAGTGGGCACTATATATGATGAGTGCATCGCCTCATGTGCTTTCTTTCTTACCCATCACCTTGGAATCGGATCAACCTGAACTTATCAGACCACACGTCCTCATCAGACTGTTTTTCATTGCTCCAAAGTCATCAATCAATCTTTATGATCCCTAGCAAATTGAAGCATTTTTTTCCTGACACTCCTCTCACTTACAAGTTGTTTTCTTATTTTGTTACACATCTAAGTTGTTACGCAGCTATTTAGTCCCTATCCTGACTTTTTAGCATGCATCTTCACCAAGTATTTTAGTGATCTCTATTCATGATTTTTTTTCCCCGACAAAGGGGAAAGGTTTTGATAATGTGTCATTTCAAATCTCCGTAGTTGTTTGCTTTTCTTGATACAGCTCAATAATTTAAAAGATCTTTTTTGGCCAGGTTTTGTAGAATATAATAATAACGTATTCAAGCATGGACCAGTGCTGAGACAATACAATACAAGCACATGTTATGTAAAAGACCCATTTTTGTAATGATGACATGTAAGAGAATCCTTTGTACCCTCTGTAGCATCGAGATGATAAAACCTCACTGCCAGCCAGTGTGATCTGGTGTAGTAACCCATAAAAATCTTTTTCTCATATCTTTTTTTATTACTGTCGAGTAGTCAGGTGGCACCCAGTTATTTTATTGTGGTGACACACCAGTTAGAGAAAAATATTTCAAAATGTAATTTTCGGCTTCTAGTTACTACTTTAGCAACGTCAGTGCTCAAAAGATTTATCAATCTGAAAGGCGAAGAACCAATATTTTACAGTTTATGTTCTTGTATGTTCTCCCAAACCCAACACAAAAAAATCGGGACCAAAATGGGGGGAAACGGTTACTTTCATTCCTTTATTTAAAACATTATTCTTTAATAAGGAGCGAAAATATTTTTAGTTATATGCAGTTGGAAATCAGCCTTTAATATTCAGTCTAATGATCATTACGTACTGGTTGTTAGTTATATGGTGGTAAGTATTCGTAATGTAAAAATGTACAGTATATTTGTTCCATTTTTAGCCAGTCAGACCTTAATAATGCAGGCTAATGTTAAAGTGCAATACTCACTCATCGTCTATGAGGCATGGAGCCTATCCCAGGAGACTTAGGGCACGAGACGGGGTATGACCTTGCCACTTGATCCGATTGCTTCTATGTTGTTGAATATACGAAGGGTGTTCAAGTCAAACCAGGACTTTTGATTGTACACAATAACAGAACACAGTTATAAGCGTAAAACCTCCCTTTATTTCTCTTTATATTCCGTTGCTAAACTGATCCAGTCATCCCAGTGTTTCACTAGTTAATTTCGGTCTTGACATAGGAACAGTCACTGTTGGCTTGCATTTTACACATAGTAAGGCATCTAAACAATAATAAATGAGACTGAATTTTTGTAACCAATCACAATGCAGAAGGCAAGTGTTATCATACAAGATGGGAAGTCTAACCACAAAGTTTTTTCTTCTTCTTCTTCTTCTTCTTCTTCATACAGTATGTCCCGCAGATTGAATGCTTCAAATGACTTTGAGCCTGTCAAAACGTTTTATTTTATTAACTTTTATTCTATTAAATGTTTTGAGCATGTAAACACATCTTATAGGATCAGCGTTTGTGCAAATAGTCAACAACGGAATCTTTAATTATCTGATCTGAATTATTTTAATGGAGAAATACTTTCCATGTAAACATAACTATTGTCAGTTGAATTTTTCCAAGCATACGTAATTGGATATCATTAAAGCTGTTAGTATACATTAAACCTTAAAGCAAGCCCTAATTGGAAATGTTAAAATCTGTTAAACTGTGCAAGTAATATTTGGTTTGTGTAAAAAAAAAATCTTTGTAAAATTCCTTATATATACCTACCTTTATATCTTATTATTTCTGCTGGCATAAATGTGGCAATCTAAGAAGCAATCTTTTTTATAGTTCAGTTATCACTTAAAGTATTGCTCATAATTAAATGATTTGTCTGCCTGGGGTTTGGAGCATGCAAAGCTCTTCTTGTTGCTATTCTTAACATTATCTCTGCATATTATTAATAGTACTGTATGTATTATGCTGAAGCTGTGCATCAGTGAATTGCTCATCTTTAGTAACATGCCTAACAATTTTGAAAAACATATATATATATAATTTTTTTTTTTTTTGTAATATATACTTTGTCTTTTGATCAATCACAGACATGTGCTATCAAGGAGTCTGGGGCTGTAGGAAAAGAAAGGAATGGACACCTGTCATTAAATATGATATAACTTACATGTGTAGTCTTCCAGTGCACCTGGAATGTATTCACATCGGTTTGCTTTTCCACGTTTTGTTATGTTATAGTTTTATTCCAAAATGGATTGAATTCATTATAAAAAAAATAAAAAAATCACATGTATATAAGTACTGTATTCACAGCCTTTGCCATGACACTCAAAATTGAGCTCAGGTGCATACTGTTTCCACTGATCATCCTTGAGGTGTTTCTACAACTTGATTGGAGTCCACCTGTTGTAAATACAGTTGATTGGACATGATTTGGAAAGACACACACCTGTCTATATAACGGCCCACATTTAACAGTGCATGTCATACAAACACAAACCAAGCCATGAAATCCAAGGAATTGTATGTATTGTATGTAATTGTATGTAAACTTTAAAGCACTTTTTGTAAGTCGCTCTGGATAAGAGCGTCTGCCAAATGCCTAAATGTAAATGTAAATGTACTGTGTCTCTGACAATACTGCATATCTGTCAGTGTGTGTGATTGATTGGGTTACACACCTGAGGTAGTGGACATCTGTGATCTCCTGCATACACAGCCAGCAGAACTGACAAGCACAAACTGTGCAGTTCATTCGGTTGCAGCTGCCATCGTTGGTCTTCATGATATAGGCACCACAGCGTGGACAAGCTTTTATCTCCTCTGCTTCTAAAACACACGCCACAGGAAAAAAAATTAACCAAGTGGAGAAGACTCTGGTGAAGTCCAGATGTCCCAGTTACATTCATTCCATCCCCTTGCCATCAGGGGGTTCCCTTAGCATCTGAAGGTGCTGAGTGTGACCTTCATAAAAAAAAGTGTATACTTTGATAATAAGTGTTACTGGGTATATTTTAAAATGTTATAAGAGGTGTTCCATCCTGAGAACCTTAATTCGTAAATATTGAAAAGAACAAGAGATCTGGCAAGGTCTTTAAACAGACCTTTTATGTTTAACCTCAACATGTTGTGCTGTACCTCCACCAGGCTCCTCACTGAAGACGTAGAGTGCCGAGGCATCGCTGCTGCCCAATGTGTGGCGGGCACGCTGTCGTCTGGCTTGATCACATGTCTGGTCTGGATGCCAAAGCTGACGACAGTGGTAGCAGAACTCTGTGTCACAGCCTTCGCGGCCGCAGCTCAACTTTGGGCACTCGGCACAGCCATAAGCTATCACTGCGTAACTATCAAACAGTAACATGTCACACATCAGCACATCTGTTTAATATCATTTTAGAATATGTAGCCTAACAGATGCTAAATAATTTGCACAACTTGAATGTACATCTAAATCTGAATAGAATAAATTGATCTTTTAGGCCAGATAAGAAAGCAGGGACTGGTTTGCAGGATGTTCAGTAAAACTAAGCAGTTTTTTGTAGAAATGTAGAAAGACAACCTAGCTCTTTAGCAGTTATTTCCATGTGCCCAAGACTTTTGCACTTTTTGCAAAAATCTGTTAAATCAGCAAATCTGGAATGTGTCTTACTTAAGTTTTAACTGAAATATCACAATCAGCAATGTGATTAAGAACTATACTGGACGTGCTGACATTAGCTACTCATTAAACTCTGAACTTAATCACAAGACCTAGGATTTTTTGACCTGTCTTCAAAATTGGTCAAAATACTCAGATGAGGTTGACCTTCAAGACCTTACTCATCATCTATACCGCTTTATCCTGTTTACAGGGTCACAGCTGTCTGGAGGCTATCCCAGGAGACATAGGGAATAAGGTGGGGTACACCCTGGACAGGGTGCCGATCCATCGCAGGGCACACACATATACACTAATTCACACACTACAGGGAATTTTCTAATCAATATGTCTTTGCACTGTGGGAGGAAACCACAGTATCCGGAGGAAACCTACAAAGCCTACCACCATGCCGCCTAATATTTATCCAAAACATTTGAAACAATATAGCTGCTATAGATTGCAATAATTTAACTCAAAACTACTTTTAATTACTTTTACTACTTACAAATAGATTTATATCCAGGGTTTGAGAAACCGCAAAAGAATTGGGCGTGGTCAACCAAATGAGTGCTGTAGGATTTGGCTGAAATCTAATCTGTAAGCGTATTTCTAATAATGACTGGGTTACTCAATTAAAATAAGCATCAGCTAGTCTTCTGGAGCCATTTTAATGGATTGAGCTACTGTCAAGAGTGTTAAAATACATATCTACAGTAATCTCTGGTCTCTCTTTTGTTGTATGTAACTTGCCAAGAAAGGGCCACTGGGAGCTCAGTTTGTGAAGGGTGTGTAGATGCCAGAGGCTGTCATAGCTGTATTTTTGTTTGAAACAGTTAGTGGACCATTAACTTTGATTGGAAGTTGGCTACCATGAGTCCTTTTTTTAGGGAAAGAAAAGTGGTTCTTATACTGTAGTAATAAAAACACTAAACTCTCTCTGGAAAAAAAGCATGTTTTCAGTATAGAAACACAATAATTAAGAGTAAGAAAGTGTAATGTGAGAATTGCACAGTACTGTATATACAGTATAATCAGGACGGGAGATTTCCAACATAAAAATCAACCCTACAGTGCGTCCCAGCTTCCCTTTATTAGGCCTCTTTAGTTGCTGAGAGGAAATCCAACCCTGGCCTTAAGAGCTATGCATAATGCAACAGTGAGGATAAACTCGATTATGAAGGCCCTGTGTCCACTACTACAGACAAGATGTCAAATGGCCAAATCACATCATAAAAATCCTTTTCCCACTGCACAAAACCAAAATATGTCAAAAGATTCCCGGTGATTTCTTGTGTATGATTTTTTTTTTCAACACTGATCAATATTATCATCAGTGTGCACATTTTCAATTCAATAGTGACCAGGGAACTAGTTAATTTCCCCCCTGATCTGGCTTTTAAAACATTGAAAAATGCCTCGTTATAGTAATAGACGTCAACCTGCAGTCCGGAGCTGGGCACCAGCGCGTGTCCGGGTCGGCAGCCAGGAAACGGCGGAGTTGGTACTCCTCAAAACGTTCAAGCAATGCACTGTCATCTAGGATTGCACGTACATCCAGTGGCGCTAGCGCTTCAGGACACTGTGGGCAGGCGATACCCACGCGGCTCTCTGAGATCTCGATGCGCAGGTAATGACGCAAACAGTCAGTGCACGCACGGTGTGGGCACGAGGACAGACGGGGGAAGTGGGCACGTGGCTGGCTCAGCAGGCACAGCGGACACTCCACCAAGTGCTCGAGGAGCTGCTCTTGGCTAGAGGAGGAAAGCGACACGACTCCAGTGGAGCCGCTACTCGCACGCTCCGCAGCCTGCTCGACCTCAGTAACTTCAGCCTTAACGGAGCCTGTTTCAGCAGCCTCCCCACCTCCATCTCTTTCACTGTGAGGTGGCTCCTACAGGGGAAAAAACAAGCTAATTAAATATTCTGTTTAGGAAAAAAAAAAAAAAAAAGTCTTCCTAAATTGCACTAAATTATAGTTCTGTATATGACGGCTATCCTTTGACATGACTTACATTGTTGTCTTTATGTATGTTCTCCTTTTTTTTTTGAGTGAAAATGTTTCCTCAAAAGCATATTCACCTGGCAATGGGGCAGGAAGTAACAGCAAATACAAATAAACTGACCCGTATCTGTCACTCCCAAACAAATATTCTATACATAGCTTGAGTAACCACATTATGTGATATAATTTCCATACATAAGATTCAATAAGCATGTTGCACTTTCTGTAGTGAATACTCTTGGTCAGAAATCAGTATTTACTGATCATTTTCTTTAGCTTTATGTTTTACACAGATATCAAAACTTAACATAGCACAGTTTATAGGCTGCTATCCTTTGATCATTAATCGTGAAATCCGTCATATTGTATCATCTGTTCATCCATGCAACAATGTCTCGGACCGTCACGTGGTATTGGATATTGGCATCTGAATTTTTGTTTATTAGTCTAATCAATCAACTGCAATGAATCAAACATCACATTCTGCTGGATCACCTAAAAAACTTCTTCCTGCTTGTGCTCTTGCTTATCCGAATGTCTTAAGATTTCCCCCACGGTATTTCTGCACTGCAGCAGAAGCGTACTGTAGGGAATTACATCACCTGCTCCCCAAAGAAACTAAAAAACAGATTGGGGTGACACCAGAGCATTTACAGTAGTAAGTTTGTTCTACACATTCAAAGTCCGCTCCAGCTAGAAATAGCTAACTTACCCTCATCTCTTGGGTGCAATTTAAGATTGAACGCTCAATCCTTTATAGCACCTCATAACCCTACAGGCAACCTCCGGAGACTTTGTGTACATGGTGTATGTGTGGAGGTGTGCGAGTGTGTGCATGTGTATTCATGTGGAAGGGGTAAACTGTGCAGCGAAACCACTGTTTCCTGGCAACAGCAAGGCGACCCTTACAG
The DNA here is from genome assembly GCA_028570985.1 of Heterobranchus longifilis. Classification (NCBI taxonomy): domain Eukaryota; kingdom Metazoa; phylum Chordata; class Actinopteri; order Siluriformes; family Clariidae; genus Heterobranchus; species Heterobranchus longifilis. The sequence goes on along the minus strand of JAOVVB010000035.1, from coordinate 2,883,264 downwards.
TAACACTAATTAAATATCAGTGAGTGGGGAGGAAGGACAGATGAGAGTGTCAATATTACCAGAAAAAGCCATGTATCAATGTTTTTCCATGACTATCTCAGGCTCCAGACCGGTGCTTAATATCAGTTATGTCAAGAATAAATGGTATCATGTGACAACAAAGAAATATCTAATAATCCTAACACGCTAAATTACACCGCCTTCTTCTTTTTGACCAAAGAGGATGCAAACATTTGCTCTCAGCTGTAAATGTGACTACAGGATTTCACGTTTATTTAAGTAATTAAGCATGTGTATTACAAATAAGGCAAGGAAAAGCTTCATCCCTGAATATGAAGAATTTAACAAGAATTAAAGTCGAATCTGTCAGTCTGAGCAAATTCTGAAACATTTATTTGTGTGCTTTCTTTTTTCGGAAATGCCCATACTGTCCAAGTGTTTCCATTATTATTGCTATATAAGATCAAATAAAGTTGGTTAATCTAGCGAGGTTTTCACTCCTGTGCTCAGCAGCATCTTCACGAAGTGAAAACTCTCACCGGTGCAGCATGACAGAATCCTGAGTCACATCTTGCGTGTGAACTGTTTACTATTACCATTTTTGGTTGCTGTTACATACAGTACAACAGCAGTGTGAGCATATTTTTAGCAGCTTGTTCCTGAGAGGCAGAAAACTTTTACAAACTGGGAAGGTAAAAAAATTAATATATTTCTTTAATCACTCAAAATCAATCATTATTAGTTCTTCACTGCAACACTACTATCCCTGCATAAACACATTCACAAGACCATAGGAAAAAATACTCAATAGATAGATAAATGGATGGACGGACGGACGGACGGACGGATGGATGGATAGATGGATGGATGGATATGTTATTGATCCCAAAGGAAATAATTTTTTTTTAGATAGATAAAATATAGTTTTTACTACAGATTACTATAGTATACTTTAGTTTATTTAGGTCTAGAGAGAGCTGATTGGCCGAGCTCTCTTAGAGGGGAGGGATGAGAGGTACTAAGTGCTCCCACATTAATCACGGCTCTACAGCCAATCAGGGGCGTCTGTGAGCTCACGCAAGCCGAAGGAGCGGATAGCGCTGTCCTCCAAGTGTGTTACGTCTCCCCCAATGGTGTGTGAGTGAGCAGTTTGAAAAGATGCTGTTGGCTGGCGTCTGAGGAAACACGTGATAGTCTTCGGCCCTCCCAACTGAGTGGTAGTAGTAGCCTTAATGTGGGAGCCCCCTAGTGACATGGAGGAATTGGACACGACTAAATTAGAGAGAAAAACGGGGGGATGTATAGGCCTTTTCATATCTGCAATATATGAAATATGAAATATTAATATATGGTTGCAGATCATAGACAAGTGCAGTCCATAGACATCACTATGCACTAGGGCTCTTCCCTGGTGACACTCTGGCAGGCTTATACTGCAGGTGTCTTCAGTTCAGGCTTGTTCTTGGAGCAGGTTTCCCTTCAGCAAGCAAAATGTATGCGGTTTTGGATTCAGGTCCAAGCAATCGACCTGATTAACCCAATCGATCCGGTTAATTTAGAAATATGCTCCTAGTCTGTCTCCTCTGTTATGTTCGGTCAAATGGGTTTTGAAGCATTTGACTAAATCTGAAGAGATAGTATAGTCTTATAAACATTGCAATTCATCCTGCTGTTTTTCCCATCATCAGTTGATCCAAGGGAGGCAGTTCCATCTTTTTATCCATTTATCTTTTGGTGGTTTTTTTATTGCTGGTTTTCTTGTTTTTGATGAGTGGAAAACCTAGCATTTTCTCTTGAATGTTGAATTGACATTACCTCCTGCCAAATGTTTCGAATGCATTTTTCATTACTAATGAAAAGATTCTTCTGTCATCCACTATAAGGTAGAGAAAGAGATTCAGTGCTGGGTTCTTCCTGGGTTCTTCAAAAGAGTCTAGTGCTTGACATCAATATATTTCTGCTGACAAATATTGTGATAAATCAGCTTCAAGTTATAACTTGTTCCGATGCGTTTGGCAGCTGGAACTAAAATGAACTAGGCTTAAACTTCTGTTACATTGAAGCTGCTTCTGATGCTTATTTGTGATGTTATTAATACATTTAAATAATGAGTTTGTAAAATATAATAAACTGCATTAATTCTTAGTTTTTTTTTTTAACTAATTACTTCTATGTCCTTGTGATCGCTCTTGACTTTGTCAATTGTAAAGGTTCTCATTGTGTTGTGTCTGTGTGTGTTTGTGTTTTGTATGCTCTTTATAGGAAAACGGTTACAGGAGTGGATCTGTGTCATCTTGTGCCTCTCTCTCTTCGCTGTCAACTTCCTCTTCCTCCTCATCAACTTCTCCACAGTGTCCATCTACAGAATCATTTTTGGCATTGGTAAGCTGCTGATTATTACTCTGTGTAATAATAGAGTCTGAACATGTTCAAGACCCTAATCAGCTAGTTAAAGAGCGGAATCGTTGGATTGTTCCTAATGTGTTGCATCTTTTCAAGATGTTTCTATTTACATGTATTTAGTTTTACATAATGTTGGAAGCTGTTGGAAGCTGCTTTTTATCATAATTATCCTGTATGTTAATGAACCGAACATAATTCGTATACAAATTCAGATTAAACACATTTTCAAGCTTATTGTGTCAAAACCGTCATTATAATTAATTATATCCATAATGAAACAGCTGCTTGTTTTCATTATTGATATTATTGCATGTTACATGTACATGCTACTTAACTAATATTCCTAACATATAATATATTTTATTTTTCATTTGTCTTGTTTGTGATCTTTTTAAACATTTGTCATTTGTTTAAACATTTAAAATGAAATGTCAACCATCAGTCGGGCTCACAAGTATTTTAATAGTCTTGCGCTGCCATTATATGATTTTTTTTTTTTTAATACCTGTCAGAAAGGGAAAATGGGGATAGTTTAATTAGAAAATAATTAAGCAATATCACACAAAAGGGAGTGCTGATGTACTGAAAATCAGCATGGCTGTGAAGCGGTTATAGGCCGCAGCCTCGTGGGTGATCTTGCTTTTATACACCAGTTTTACAAGCGTCATGTGTTATCAACAGATTATGATTTGTTTCTTTATTTAACTAGTTATTTTGCTTCGCTGAAACAGCTTTCCACGATGGAGGGAACTAACTGACCGTGACAGGCAGAGGTGGTGACCGAGAGTTAGTGTAATTAACAAGGCTGAAAAAACATTTTTTGCTGCTATGACGCAAAATACACAAACATGAACAGGTCTAAATGATTCTGATGCATTAAAGCAATTATTCCGCTCAACCATTTTAACTTTTTTTTTTTATCTCAATGTCAAAATGAAATGAACATCATTCTAAATGTAAAACAGTAGCCTTAATCAATAAAAAAAGCAAATGGATGTTCTGGGCTAGAGAGATTTTAATATATTGTGTATACAGGACTATTATCAAGCTGCAATATAAATACTAAATCAAGCCACTGATTAGGGCTTTATTTTATTAGCAGTATTTTTTCATAAGCTAACAAAACCACCTAGTTTTTATTGTAGGACCCAGTTCATGTCCTCCATTTTCTCCCAATTAAATAATTTGCCAATTCCCAGTCCACCCTAGTAATGTGACATGACAGAAGCTAACCACTTTATTAGGTACATCTGTACACCTGTTCATTTATGCAATTATCCGTCAGCCAAGGGTGTGGCAGTAGTACAGTACACAAAATCGTGCAGATGCACATCAAGAGCACGAAATGTTCAGACCATCAGAATGGGAGACAAATGTAATCTGTGCCCTGTCGGTGCCTGATTTTGAATATTTCAGAAACACAGATTAGTACAAAAATATACCATTGAGCTCTCTTAAACTAGGTAGTTGAAGAAGCATTTTCACCTGCAGAACTGCTTCTCACTGGATATGTTGGTTTGATTTGTTTTTTTTCTTGGACTATTCTTTGTGGTCATGATTATGATTTTTCTTCTGATCTATGATTAATCCTGATCTTTGATTATCATATATGGTTAAGATAAGCCAGTTGTAATGATGTTCCTTGAAAAAAACATGTGCTGTTTTGAGTCAGAACTTATGGTTTTAACAATACATTTCAGCCATTAATATTTGTCATAAACTAATTATAAACAAACAGGAATTTGTAAACACTTGCACTGATGTACAACAATTTAATATATATATATATATATATATATATATATATAATATATGCGTGGAATCATTCCTCTATAACTGGTGTTAGTTTAGAGTACAGATTCTCTGTGAGCTGACTGTATGTTTGGGGTGAAAGACAAAAGTTTACTTTACAGAAACTCTGTGCACAGATGTATTATTGCTTTTATGAAGTCCAGTTTTTAATAAACCACCATGGTGCCATTTGATTATTTTAACTAAAAATCTTGTCATAATAAATGTTATTTTTCTGTTTGAAAGGTTTACTGTTTAATTAGGTAGCTGATAGATTTTAAGTTTCCTGCTAAGACAGTAATCGTTTTTCAAGGTTTTTTTATCTTGTAGTTTTTCAATTAAATTTAATTACACAGAAATGCAAATGACTAAATAAATTAATTTGTTTGCTTGTTTATTTGTTTGCTTAAAGTGATAGTATGCTTTGGGTTTTGGTTTAAAACCCATTCTTTTAGGTACAGTTCTGGTTCAGTCGTTTCGCTGCATCGCTAGATTTCTATATATTTCAGCCCTTTTTTGATTTAAGTTTTGACCTTGACTTTAGAACACACTGTTCAGTTCAGTAGGATTGAGGTCATATAATAACTGCTATGTTTTCCATGTCTTGTTCCCTAGTGACCGGTATCATCACAGCAGACTTTGCCTCTGGAGTGGTGCATTGGGGAGCTGATACCTGGGGCTCTGTGGACATCCCTATCATTGGAAAGGTGAGCTTATGGAAGAGAAATAAGAGGCGAAATCTTTATCATGCTACTCAGCATGATATGATTTGTAAAGAAAATAAGTGATGAAGCTTCACTACTTTACCTTACCTTCATTTCTGCTAATTTGGATATGTTTTTTTTTATTATTGAAAAGTGAGTCATAGTATATCATGTGGCTTGCAAATTTTAATATGGCATATACCAATGTCTATTCATTTGATTTGTATTTCAGCTACGACAAATATTTACCTTCTACTGTTCCTTACGTAAATCTTATTATTATTATTATTATTTTTTATTTTTTTTATTTCACTTTATGGTGAAAAATACAGAAATAGGCCACCTGAGCATCGCACACGTTCCAAAAACATGTACATTAACGCAGTGTTCATCCCCCTTTTTTTGTCGTAATAACCTCCACTAGGCTGAGAAGGGTGAGAAGGTACCAGATTTTGGAGCGATGCTGTGGAGATTTCTGCCCTTTCAGCTGCAAGCATTTTAGTGAGTTCGGGCACTGGTGTCGGGTGAAGTTGGCATTCATCCCAAAAGTGTTCATGGTTAATCATATTGTCCTAGACCTTGCTTTGTGTACAGGGGCATTATGTTCAATAAAATTTTATTTATATTGCACATTTTAACATTGGACATTGTCACAAAGCAGTGCTTCCAATATAGGACCGAATATAGGTGTGTATAATAATGTGTATATAATTTTGTCTATATAATAAGTGTATAACAGTCTGTATTCACAATTCGATTTATTTATTTTTTTTGCGATTTGATTCTTAGAATTAAATAATGAAAAACTAAAACTATGTTTTTTTTATTTCTTTATCTTAAACCATGCAAAGCAACTTGTTTTTTCTGTATAATATTAAATAAATAAAAAATTGCCATGAACAGACTTTTCAGAGTATAGACAAAATGGACTACAGGTTCAAAATATCTTAAAAATATGTAAATAATAACTTTAACGATTATTCCCAAAAGAATATTGAAAGAAAAAAAAGATCTGGAGAAAAGGATTGATTGAAACTACGAGGCATTTCTTTCCATTAATAGAACTCCAGACTCGGCTAGAATGCCCAATTTCTAGACTTCTGTCATTTGGTGGCTCTGTTTTTAATGCTTACAGTATATGATTATTTAACCATGTAACCTTAAAGGGATGTTGGTTGATGCACAAATGCAGGTGGTTTGTGAAGAATGCAATTATGTGAGCAGCATGCTATCTGGTGTTCAGAGTGCGAGTATGCTTGATGTATAATGAATAAAATACTGGTTTCACAATGGTAATAGCACATTTTTGCATCACTATGCATCATTACACTCCTATCATATAGTGTGCATGTTAAGTGTGGCCAAATCCTACTTTTAGTAGCTAGCCCACTGGGGAAATAAAAAGCTCCAAAGTGCTGCTTAGTCCCATGTTTTGGTTGCCTGGAAGGTTACTGTGCTAAAAACTGGTAGCTTAATGTAATGTAATAACAGGGTTAGATAATAAGCTCTGTGCTTTAATACAGATTAAAAGAAACTAAGATGTTTGAAATTATTATTCTCTTCTAATGTAGCACATCATTCAGTATTTGTGAACGGCATTAAAAAAAAACAGCATCTTGGTCAATGCTTCAGCCATCATATTTGACTTTCTGCTCACACATTATGTCTTCAATATAATATTCAAGTCTTAATTTTCTCAGCATGTTTAACCTCAAGATGGCAGTGTGTAGTAAACAAGAGTTATATGCTGGCTTAAATGTTAAGGAAATGCAAGTCAACAAGTCGTTATGGAGTAGGCTTTT
>JAOVVB010000035.1:2858300-2876464 GCA_028570985.1 Heterobranchus longifilis | reverse complement strand
CCTCCCGACTGAGTGGTAGTAGTAGCCTTAATGTGGGAGCCCCCTAGTGACGGGGAGGAATTGGACATGACTAAATTAGGGAGAAAATTCTATAAAACTATATCAATTGACTACCAACTGTAGTACACTGTAGTGTTTACTGTAATAATTTTACTACAGGTTCAAAAACACTATACTATTTATACTACACATAAGGGCCTGGTTTTGCTCCAAACCAGTGAACAAAAGGGAAAAAAATTAACAGCACATACAGTAAATACTGATTTTTCTTTTTAGTAATGAATTTAGATTTTAGTGCAGCTAATGTAGGTCTTAATGTTTGTCATTTTACTAAAATACCCACTTTGTTAGCATTTATTTTATCATGATTAAGAAATAATATCAAATTCATGCCTGTTTCTACAGTATAACACAATTTGAGAAAAAGAAAAAAAATGTTAAAGTACTTATGCAGCTTCAATAAACTGAATTATGGCACTCCCTTACGTTCTGTGCATGCTCGTGCTCGTTGGGTGTCAGCGTAATCACCACTTCATCTCGATTCAAGGCAGCTGTGGGTTTCTCACTCTTCGGGTCTGATTTCGGTTTGCGGGTAAAGAAACTGAGGAAGCTAAAGGCCTGCGACTGCTGCTTCGGCCTTTTCATGGCAGCAAATGTGACAGTCCAACCAAACCAACATGAGCGAGTCAGATCTTTTCAGTGTGTGAGATGGTGAGTACAGGGCATTTATGACTTGAAGCTGAGATGCATTAAAGCACACGCTGGGAGAGAGTAAGACAGAGAGCTATAAGAATGAGTCCTGGTGGAGATCATCATCCTTCAGAATATCCAGTAGTGTAGTCATCCTCTTCAACCACAACAAACCTATCAACCTGAAACATGTAAAAAAAAAAAAAAGAGAGAGAGAGAGAGAGAGAGAGATTAAAAAAGTATTAATGAGAAAAAGATGCTGACAAACTTTTTTTTATTAACACATTTTTTAAAACTACCAAACTTTACCTCACCTTTTTAAAATTCACACAGGACCCATGAATTTGGTGCTAAGCCGACTCAGTATTCACATTCAAACATCAACAACTTTCCAAGCCAAGAGTAGGTGTTAGTTTACTAAAACAGCATCTGCGTTGAGTGTGCTGTCTACCACATGCGTCGGAAATACAGCATATACTACTGCTTTCAGAACAACAAGGGTGGGTGAACTAAGTGTTAAGGTGCTACCCATGCACATTTACATCACTCACCAAATGCAGGCCACTGCTCAGGGCTCACTGTCTCCCCAGTTCACTGCTATTTCTCACTGAACAGGTGCTTAACTGAGCTGCCATTAAGTCCTGCTTTTACCCTCTAGGATTGGCTCCTATTCCAGTGCTTCGTAACCTGATCAACCAATCATAATGCAGATGGTGGGATTTTTCAAGAAAAGAAGGTAATTTTTACATCTTACTTTTTTCTCGTAGTGCTAGAACCTGCCTAGTGTTGTCCTCTGATACACACAAAAATATTTAATGTGTTCCAAGATATGCAGAGTTGGCTGCATGACGTTATTTGTGTAAACAGTGACACGGACAACCCTTGGTCAAATAAACTGTAGTATATGATTTCCATTTTGTTACCAATTATAAGTGTTACTGGGGTTGATGGGGTAGATCAAAACAGGTGAATTCCATAATTGGGTAAAAGTTAAGGGTAGAGGCATCAAAGGAATCCTGTTAATTAATTGTGCTGCTATGGCAGTGCAGACCACAGGATGATTTTTTTTCTGAAACTCACAAAAATCAGTTTGGGTCAAACTTATGTGAATGCAGTCAGCCAAAGACACCAAGAATCTAAAAGCAAAATGCTTTTACTAAAAACCATGCAAGAATTATAATATCATGTTCATACATGTATATGAGAAGCTAAAATGCGCTAAACAGAGTTCCATAATATGACAGAAGCTATATACAGAAATTTAGGATGAGATGCTTTTTTCCATCCATTTTGTTAATGTGGGCTAGAAAGAGAAATGGTGGCAGAAGCTACAGGGAGACACTGCATCATTTAACAGCCTAATGGTTAACCGGGGAAAAGCATTCTGGGGATTTGTGGGAAATCAGCTGGGAGATGTTTAAGTGCAAAATCAGGAGTGCCAATATTCTGCCAGACCTTTTATCTGAACATTTAATTTATCCACCGACATTAAAAAAAAAGTTATATGTCCAAGTTACGCTACCGGTCAAAAGTTTGGACATACTTTCTAAATCCATGGTCTTTTCTGATTTATTTTTTTTCTACATTGTAAAACAATGCTGCAGGCAACCAAAATATGCAATAATCACCTTTGAACTGTTTATATTGAGATGTGTCTGTTACTTATTCTCTGTAAAGCCTTCATAACGCCTATAAAATGAGGTGCTGTTAATTGGTGATTTTTAAGACTGGTAACTCTAAATAAACTTCTCCTCTGCAGCAGAGGTAGGTTTTGGTCAGGATTTTATGGGATGGTCTTCATGAGAGCCAGTTTCATCATGGTGCTGGATGCGTTTAACAATACTTTTGCAAGAACTGTTATGGAACAGTTGACCTTTCTGTCTTAAAATAACAGCAAATAATAACTTAATTACCTAATTCCATATGTGTTCATAGTTTTTAATTGTACTGTAAAAATAAATTAGTAAATAAAAAAATTTAAAAAACTAAAAGGTGTGTCCAATGTGTGTCCAAAGTTTTGCCTGGTACTGTACGCACTGAAATAAATAGCTGTATACTACAAGTAATATCGTGAACAATGCTAAAATGGGACATGTTTTTGTCACAATAAAAAAATGAAGAAATCACTGATTAATATACAGGTGAAGATACGCGGGATTGATATTAAGTGTGCCAACCAATAACCTATATACACACTATATAAAATAGACCCTAATCAAAGGTGAATTATGTATTTTCATGAGCATGAGTTTTGTATAGAGATGCCAAAACGAGAAAGAGAATGGCATGAGAAATGTAATAACAGTAATATTTTAAGTTAATGTGAAATGTCTAATATTATGTCTCTGGAGTTCCATAATCAGAAATATTTTTGTTGCTGGGTTAAGAGAACAACAATCCCCAGTCCTTTGGGACTTTTCCCTCTTAGCAACACACATTCCCTATAGTTCAAAGCAACAGCTGCAGGATAAGTTTGGGATGCATACCTTTCACAAAGCTTATTAGAAAACCCTGTGTTCCTTTTTGTGTGCACATGTTTCACATCACTAAACAATGCACTAAACCAAACCCAACTTTCATCAGTAATCAAATGTTTATTTAACCAGAATGCTCAAGAGTATTACATGGACAGATTGCCTACAAAGCTCTTACAATAAGCATTAGAGTCTTGACGAAGTCATACTAAATTTTTATAAATGGAATTGTGAGATATCACCAATATCAATAGTCTTTGTCTCAGGAGAAATACTAGCATCAGCCTACTCAGGCAGGATTACATAATCAGACTTAGACCTATCAAACTATTCTGATCTATCTTCATCTTCTATATGGCCCATCCTGGACAGGGTCGCGGAGGCCTGGAGCCTATCCCAGGAGACTCAGGTTTACCTAATCTAACCTGCATGTCTTAGGACTGTGAGAGGAAAAAACAGAGGACCCATACCAAGCACAGGGAGAACATGCAAAGTCCACATGCACAGACCCAAGGTGGGGACCAGATCCTTGACCCTGGAGGTGCCCGGTCACAGTGCTAACCACTATGCCACTGTGCCGCCTTCTCTGATTTAGGTTCTACCAAAAGGCAGATTCAAAAAATATATGTAATAAAAAATAATCCCAGACCATAAAATGTGGTTTGGAAGCAGTTCTCTCTTCTCACTCATAACAAAAAATGAGACACTCCAAAAGCAATTATTAACCACAAATAAATTAGAAATAGTATTAAATCAGACTGTTGAATAAGGCTCTTGGAAGAAATCATCAAAACCACAATGTCTGTTTATCTTTCTTTCGGACTACATGGATGTAGGTGACAAAAACAGTCATGCTAAAGATTTTCTTTTTCTTAGTATATACACTATATATATATATATATATATATATATATATATATAGAGAGAGAGAGAGAGAGAGAGAGAGAGAGAAAGATAGCACTGGTTAATGTTGTGAAGTTTGCTGAATTGATTGTAGGACATCACACCAATTTTAGATCAAAATAAAAGAAAAAAAGAAGAAAGCTCTAACTTTCCTCATGTAAAAGCACTAGTTTTAATTAGACAACATGCATGTCAAAGAGGTATTATCTGCTCACTGCAGGTTATGGCATTGGGAATGCGTTATAGCAGGTTTATTCTCACACACCTGGTTGTGTGCGCGCGGCTGGACATCAGCACCGGGAGCTGCTCTCATCATCATCATTATCATCATCATCATCGTCACACAGCAGCACTGACTGAACACTGACTCTCTCTCTCTCTCTCTCTCGCCACCAAATACACACTCAACACTGACACACTCTCTAGAGGACAAGAGGACAGCGATACACGGACATGACGGTGCTGAAACCCGTCTCGATGTCGAAATGTATGCGCATTTCTTTCTAATGATTCCTAGGCTCTGGGGCAGGCATCACACACACACACACACACACACACACAGAGCACTGCAGGGAGTGGCAAGGTTATTACCCTCCGCACTCTGCAGCTGCTCTGAGTCAGTGTCACCGGTTCATCACGTTAAGAGCAGTCCGCTGGTCATTATGGAAGAATCATGAAAACTAAATAAAATATAATACTAATAATCAAACCCTGTCCCTTACCTGCTCGTTTTCCGCCGCGTTATCGTGGTGCTGCTCGGAACCGTCGGTTAGCTCCGCCCACTGAACGGCCGAGAACAGATCCGCCCACCGAACCGCCGAGAACAGCCCCCGCCCATTGCTGTAGAACACGGCCACACGCGCAGCGGGAGGGAGCGCGCGACACCGCGGTCAGAGAAACGCCGAGTGACGTGGGAAAGGAGATCCCCGTTAACCTCAGCGCGCGCGCGAGAGAGAGAGACACTTCCCCTTCACGCTCACCAGCGCCCATAAACACCCTGTGACCTTCTCTATCCGCATTACAGCATTAAAGCCGATACTCAGCCTCAGTCATAACAGAGCATTATTATTATTATTATTACTACTACTATTACTACTACTACGGAATTTATTATAATTTAGAAATGTCTTTGTTATTTATGATCATAATGATAATATGATGATTTATATTATTTATCAACTTCTAATAATAATAATAACAACAATAGCAAAATAATAATTGTTTTGCAACAATATATAACTTTTTTTTGTCTTTTTCTTCTACTATGACTACATATTTACATACATTATTACTACTAATAATAATAGCAAAATCAATGAATTATTACTATTTATGACAATTTATTATAATAATTTTTTTATTATTATTATTAAGCAACATCCTTATTATTTATTATAAGTTATTATTTATAAATGTTTTCTACTACTAATGTTACTACTACTACTACTACTACTTCTAATAATAATAATAATAGCAAAGTCAAATTCACTCACTCACTCACTCACTCATCGTCTATTCTACTTTATCCTGTATACAGGGTCATTGTGGCCCTGGACCCTATCCCAGGAGACTTAGGGCATGAGGTAGGGTACACCCTGGATGGGGTGCTAATCCATCGCAGGGCACACACACACATACACACTTACACACTCATTCACACACACTACAGCAATATGGGTATGTCAACTAGTCTAATCCGCATGTCTTTGGACTGTGGGAGGAAACCGGAGTACCCGGGGGGGAGCCAACCAAGCACATGCACAGGGAGAACATGGAAAGTACCAGGTACACAGGAATCCAACCCGGACTCTGGATGTGTGAGGCCACAGTACTAACAACTAAGCCACCATGCCGTTTGCAAGTCAAATTATTATTTATTATTGTTAATTATTTATTATTATTTTGCAACATAATTTTTATTTATTATAAGTTATCAATGTTAATACTTCTACTATTACTACTTATAATAATAATAATAATAATAATAATAATAATAATAATAGCAATGGCAATTTCAATATTAAAATTTTCTTTATTACACACACAATCACACTCGTTACAATGTAGCCTAACTGCTGACTGTGACCAGAGTATAAAATTAACATTAAATAAATCCACATTAAAGTCAAATTACACTAAAAATAACATTTACATTATCAAAAAGGAACTAAGAATAAGATTTACAAGAGAAGATATAAAATCTAAAATTGAACAAAAACTATATACATTTTAACTAAAAATACAGTTTAAAAGAAAATATATAACTGGAAATATGGGTTACTGGAATGATGGAGCAGCAGCAGTTACGACTGTCATAACAAAGTGCAGTTTAGTTCATATTTGTTATGTTCAAGAAGTCAAAGCCATGCAGATAGTTGAGAAGTGTGCAATAACAGGCTGAGGTAAGTGTGACTGAAATTGTAAACATATGAAATTAATATATTTGTACATACGGGGAGGGGGAACCTCTGTGTCATATCAGGAAAGTGGTGTGTGTGTGTGTGTGTGTGAGAGAGAGAGAGAGAGAGAGAGATGTTGTGGGGTGTTGTGAATGGGTACAGTTGTAAGTTCGGCATTGTTGTTGGTGTTATTAGTGGTGCTTGCGAAGCGAAGCACTACTATTATTGTCATTACTATTGTAGAAGAAAAAGGAAAATTTGAGATCTTATTTGTGAAAAAAATTGTGTAAAAGGTTAATAATTTTAAGGTAAATATATTTTTACATAAATTTACAAAACAGCTATCAACAGCACCTTCACAACACGAAAAGTTGTTGTAATAAAATGTTACTATTTATTAATCTTTAATTATTAATATATTTATTTTCTTGTCTGATTGTTTACTTATTGACAAACGCAGTCCCGATAGTGAGTGACTCAATGCTATGTCTACAAACTACAAATCCCAGAGGTGAGAGAACTACGTTCTGTCGCAACTTCCGGAAGCGGATACACGTAAAATTCCGGAAGAAAATGTATACAATGGCAATCTAGAAATCAATTAACTTATGAAAAAAAGACCATTAATTGCCTTTCTTCGTGGTTGACGCGATATGGCATGGCGGACAGCTCGTGTTAACACCCTCTGACACAACGCCGTTTTACTCGCACACAGGGCGCGAATTGAAGGCTGAAGGAGAAAGCAAAAGGTATAATATTAATGAAATCATGTTAGCATGTTAAAGCTAGCTAAATATTTAGTTCCATCTTTGGCTTAGGCTGGGGTGAAGAAATCTCTGCTAGCTTTGGGACTAGCTAGCTTTGTGATTTTCATTATACATCTTAATAGCATGTTTTGAACGTGCATTTTGAGACAATTAAATAACAATAAACAGGTTTATTTCAACTGTTTAGAATCCAAGTAATAATGTGAATGATGTAGATCAGGTGCCTTTGAGATTCTGTTATATACTGGGAGATTATTAGCGCAGAAAGCTAACAGTCTGACAACGAGTGCAAGGGAGACGTGCTAGTGTTTTAATTGTGCCACAAACAGCTGGTGTAGTTAGGTGTGTGTGTGTGTGTGTGTGTGAGAGAGAGAGAGAGAGAGAGAGAGTGACAGCTTCACTGCAATGCTTAATGAAAGTGCTGCTTTGTTTGTTTGTTTGTGTGTGTGTGTGTGTGTGTGTGTGTTGTTTTAGGAAGAATGAGCTGATTGTAGCTGGGCTTGTGGTAGAAGCTACAAATCAAGAAAGGCTGGCTGGAAGATGCCAAGAAGAAAACAACAGAATCCACAACCTGTAAAGTGTAAGTGTAAGTTTTTTTTAGAGACTTTAATCAATATTTACATTTTTTCCGCAATCAATTAAGTTGAATATTTTTAATATTCAAAATGATTATAATCGTACATGAAGCTTCTTATATCTAATACATAGTATTATTTATAGTAATTATAGTTTACTACTTTACGAATATAATTCTGTGTCAAACATCAAACTTGTCTTATGACTATGGAATAATTCTATGACGGGAGATTAAAGACTCTTCACTCTCACTCACTCTTTGTCTACACCGATTTATCCTGTATTCAGGGTCGCGGGGCCTGGAGCCTATTCCAGGAGAGTGGGGGCACGAGGCGGAGTACACACTGGATGGGGTTCCAATCCATCACAGGGCGCACTCGCACACTCGCTCACACGCACACTTGCACACATGCTACAGGCAATCTGGGAACGCTAATTAGCCTAATCTGCATTTCTTTGGACTGTGGGAGGAAACCGAAGTACCTGGAGGAAATCCCCCAAGCATGGGGAAAACATGTACAGACCCATTGCAGGAATCAAACCTGGACAGTGTTAACCACTAAGACACTGTGCTGCCCAGATTAAATACTTTGAATAAAATTTCTTTTCACTTCACTTAATTTCACTCAAGTTCATATTCCACAGTGCATGTTGCCTGTTCAAAGCCTAGTTATATATATCCTAAGACATGCTATTTAGATTAACTGGCGTTGTCTAATTGTCCATATTGTGTATGTGTGTGCCCTGCAACGGATTGATACCCTGTCCAGGGTGTACCTCGCCTCGTGCCCTAAGTCTCCTGGGATAGCCTCCGGGCACCCGTGACCCTGTGCACTGGATAAGCGGCATTGTCGAAGAATGAATATATGTGTGTATGTATGTATGTATGTATGTATGTATACAGAGGAGCCCTAAATTCTATATTTCCTGTGTTCAAACTTCAACATGAAAAATATATGCCTCTCTTGTCATGGTCAACATGGTAGTTTTCTAGATTCCAGTTTTAATAAAAAGCAATTGTTGAAGTGTGCAAATTTTTTTTTGTACCATCTGTATATATTACACACACAAACATGCATGCATTATATGTCTACACATCTATAAATATCACAATATGCATAGCTGTGCAAATGTTAAAATCTTTATAGCAAATCAGATTTATTCTTTTTAAATTGCTTATTAGTTTATCTGTAGTTTACACTTTATAAAATGTTTTTAATAATGTTTTATCTGGGGCATCTTACATCAATTTCCTTTACACCATGGCCTAACTCTACGTACCATGTCCAGCAGATGGCAGCAAAATATTATAAATAAAAACATAAATAAATAAATAAATGCATGCCCTTGAATGGAATTTTTGACCTTCTAAAGCTTCTTTTCTTAATTATTCAAGCATTATGCAGTTAGATCTAAGCAGTTTTATTGGGAAACACATGGCCTTGGATGCAAGTGCTTATGGGTATAACATATCGGATGCACATGCTGTTGGTGTTATTTTGTTTAAATATTTATGCATGAGTCTATAAATCATCCTCTGCTGCTTTTTAGTGGATTCTGAAGATGGTGTAAGCATTAATCCAGCAACAACACTTACTTTTGAGAGTGACTTCCTTCTGGGCCAAGACCTTGACTTCACAGATGCTGATCACGGCAAAATCTTAGGTCTGGAGAAGTTTTCAGGTGAGTGATGGGCTCAGCTCCAGAATAGTAAGCTTGATATGCAGGTTCGCACATGTTGCTGTTGTATATATTTAAGCTAAAATGTCTCTTGCTTTTAGCTTTTTGAATGAAAGAATGCTTGGTGGTAACTTTAAGTTTTCAATAATTGTTTTGGTTAATTATTCCCAAAGGCTTTATCTGCTTTAACATGCTACATTAACTACATTTACTAAGTTTATTTTATTACTTTTTATATACTGTGGTAAGTATTGTCAGTTTCACATTTGTGACAGTTTTGTTATATTTCGCCCTGAAAATTATTGATGTTTCTGGTGTTCTTGAACTCATTTGCAGCCAATTAAGCAAAATGAAAACATACAAATTGACACATCTAGTGCACTCCTATCCCAGTCCTGTAGAAACACTCTCCCTTAAGCTAATATGTAACATTGGCTGCTGCTTCAGTTGTGTTTCTATTTGACACCTATGTGCCCAAGTTTTGGTTCATTTTTGAGTCATTTAGTTTATTACAAACATTACATTTGGAGCCAACTACATGATTTTACATTTTCTTCACGCCTCAGGGTGAAAAAAGGGTTATGCATTATTGTGCCACCATGTGGCTGAGCTTAGATTTGTCACAGAGTAGGAAAGAACAGAAGGGAATGAGGCTAGCTTTTCATTCTACTGTATATAAAAGTTTATGAAAATTGTAATTTCTAACGTATTTGAATTGTTTAAATGATTAGCATCTTGCCTGTACTGAGATTTATGGATAAAGTCTCCTGGCTATGTCACTCTGCTATTGTATTGATTTATTTGTATTAATTAATATTAATTTATTAATTTACTGACTAACAAAATGCAACCAGGTATTTCTGTTCTCATTGGCCAGAAAAAGTTGCACGAACTAATTTCACCGGACGGCCTTTAGTTTTGATTATGGTGTGCATTCGACTTGCAATATCATAAAATTTTTGGCCAAGATCTTGTTTTGATAAAAGAACTGGACCACTCTGTAAAGTCTTCTTCCAAACATTCCAAATACCTTTCTACGGGATTATGGTCAGGACCTTCTGGTTAGTTAATCTGTGCAAATGATTCCTTATGTTCCCAGAACCACTCTTTCACAATTTAAACCATTTTGATATTGTCTTCCTAGAATTTGGTTGTGTCATCAAGGAAGAAAAACTCCATACTGTATATGTGAAAACCTGGTCATTTAGTAAATTCATGTCATCAGCTGACTTTATTGCCACATAACATTGCTGAGCCTTGACCTGACTAACTGAAGCAACCCCAGATCATAACACTGCTTTCAGAGGCTTGTACAAAGGCCACTAATGATGGGCTTCCCTTTTTACCCTGACACACCAATCGCTCTGGAATAGGGTCAATCTGGACTCTTTAAGCCACATGACCTTTTTCTGTTCCACAAATTCGAGCCTTTCTTCTGATTAGTGTCACTAACAACTGGTTTTCTTATGGTCACACAACTGTTTCTTTTGAAATTTCTTGTGTGGAAATCCTCCTACTTTCAGTATTAAACATAACAGTGATTTCTACAGTTTTTTTCTTTTTTAATGATGCAACTTCACCAAAGGCTTAAGTGATTTCTAATCACATACATTCATGTGTCTCTCTTTTTTTTTTTTCTCCCTGACCACAATTCTCTTACGTAGATGTATAGATGATGGTTTAGCATTATCCTTCCAGGTTTATTAATGCGTTAGACAGTTGTTTGCTTTGCTTGATGCAAGACAATAATCTGAACTTCTGAAACACCATAACATATTTTCCACATCCATGGGTCTTCTGACATGTAGTTTAAGACATGAGAAGCTTCTTACTGCTTTAGTTAAAACAAATTGTTGCCAGCCAAAACATATTAATCACTACAGTAATTATACAATAAACAGCTCTTAATCAGTTGCTTGCTTGTATTTAAATCTTAATGGTGACTTCCCTCCCCTTTATCTATATGTTTTTGTTAAGTGTCAAATTGTGGCAACAAATTAATTCTGTATTTGAATAGCCTCCTTTTATGTATAGATATTCCTAATTATATGCTGTAATTATTATAATTACTACCATTATACATCAATCAAATGTTGGGCCAAACTGACAGTTTCAGTTACTTTCTACTTGCATGCATGTGTTGATAGATGTCACTCACACATATATATATATTACAAGCATGTTCATGATTTGCATTTATACAGCTTATAGTACCCTGTGCCCTAGCGCTGTAGTACTTTAAAGCAGATGATTTAAAAAATTTCCATAATAATATGAATAACAAATATTCCACTAATAATCAGAATAATAGCCTATTAGAATAAAATGCATTGTGTAAACACCTTAGTCAGAACAGACAGATTGACCCGGCCCGATCGGAATGAATGTTCTGCATGTTTGCTCCACATGGTGTAACATTAGGTGATTTGACAAGTTTGACAAGGAAATTATGCTTCTATTCCTGATCGGTAAAGTCCGTGAGAACAACCCTCTCCCACCTGTGTTTACATCGGACTTTCATCCACTCAGTCTTTGGCAGAGGAAGGAGCACTGATTGGCCCCATTTTACAGTTAACTAATCGTAGATGAGACTGAATTGTTGTAACCAATCATAATGCAGAAGACTTTTTTTTTTTTTTTTAAAGATGGGAAGCCAAACATAACCTCAAAGAAAAAAAAACTTCTTATATTTTCCAGCAGGTTAAACACTTCACAATAAGTTAAATTCAGATTAAATGTGTCGAGCATGTAAATGATCAGTGACCATCTAAACAGTTGAGACGGAATCTCTAATTAGAATTATTTTAATCTGATTGAAGAATTTTGTCCACGTAAACTTACTGAGTGTAAAGGACACAGTTGATAAGGAGAAATGTTATTACCATGTTAGGCTCATGCGATCCTGCATACACAAGCATCTCTTGGTCTTCCGGATCACCGTGCTAAACTGGCGATTCAGTCTGAGGGGTCACAGGGGTAGCTTGGTTTGCCAAAGTGTACCAAATGTGTTCAACCATTTGGGACAGCAAATCTGGCCAGGGAGGAAACTGTCAGTATGTTCCAACAGATCCAACAGGTGAAAATAACAGTAACCAACATCTTACTGGCTACAGATAAATTAATCCTTCATAGACGCAGGAGAAGGTTATAGCCTCAGAAGACTTAAATGAAGCAGTGCTATAGGTGTCCAGTAGATTTATAATCTACATCCAGAATGGTGGATCATTTGATGTGGTTGTCTTTATTAGTTTATTTTCAAGAGACAGTGGATACTGCGCATTTGTTTGGAAACTGTAATAATATCTGCCACACTTTCAAGGAATGTCTATAATTCTTAGTGAATCTAGTCTCATGTCAATTAACTGTATGACCTGCTTTGGAACTCTGTGTTGTTTGAGTCTCAACACCACAGTATGAAAGAGGAGGGTGGACATGTTCCAGATGGCCTGCTCCTTGGGGTAGGCCCCAGGAGCCAGGTGTCCAAATATGGCAATATCCTGATGCCAGTGGCCATCAGAGGAGACAAATCCACTTGTATGTTATCAAACTATTTGGTGTTAGGGACTGACCAAAGAAGAGGACTTTATAATGAAAACCTTTTTAAGCATATGCATTCTTGGGCATATAGCACACAAAAATAAGGAGCATGCAGGTGAGTGAATTAAATCAGTCCAGTGCTTGGCTTGAACCACATACTGCATGTCACTCGTAGTATATGAAAAAGGAGGGGGAACATAAAGTTGTTCATCCATCTCAAATCTAAAATATGGGCAGAAACTAATATTCTTGTGTACAATCTTTTTTGCACCTTTGTCCAAGAGAGAACAGTGTGAAACCTTTTTAAAAAAGCCAAGGGCTAGCTGTATATCAAGCCTTTGTCTCCCAATTTATGTCTCACCTGGCAGCGTAGATGAGGGGCAATCAAGCACTTGGAAAATGTCAGATAATTGGGCCCCTGATCTACTGTAAATCAAGTGCAAAACAGATGTGCCCCCTGGAAGTAGTAATTACTCGATAAGGGCGAGGTGTCCAAAAGAGCAGCTTGTGAATGTTTTATTTAGCCATTCTGGTTGCATAGTTTAGAAGCCTTTACTCACTTCTTATCAAGTGCTTCTGTAGCTGATCCAAAGAGTGTCCTCTGCACACAAGGTGGGTTTGACATAGCCAATATGCACACAGCAGACAGAGTGGATGGCAGAACCACACCTGGCTATACATGGAAACAAATTTGCTCCACATTTTGGCCCAGGTGTTGCATCACCAAGAGTGATTGGTCAATAAGCTCCTTTACAGAGCTGTTAACAGCTGTTAAGAGCCAAAGCGACTAATCCAATGCTAGAAGCAGATTAGCAGGCATATTGTCGGGGTTTGCCACACTTGTTGCAGTATTGTATCATATCATTAGGAGTCATGAGTGATGTGTACCAGTAATGCAACACCAGCATCAATGACGGGCATATGACCAAATCAGCCCTGTAATTTATCCATGTATTGGCCAGAGCACATACCATAGTGCCCAGTCAGCGGCAAACAGGAGCATTCCCATCTCCCCTTTGTTATTAAAGTTCAGCATTCCATCCCATTTACTGAACCATCCACACGTACTTGAACGCATCCTTGCATTTATCTGGTAAGGGATGAGAAGAATAACTGACCACAGAGCTACAGTATGAGCGAGACAATGTTACAAAGTGCCAACTTTCAAGTTAAACTGCCTCACATCCTGCCATTGATTTCACAGCCATGATAAGTGTTGATTCATTCAGTTGATTCATGTAGACAGTTACCAAACAGTTTTCTTTTTGTCAGTTTTAGCTTGGCGTGATTGTGATTGCCACAGTGCTGTGAAAAAGTAAAAAGTATTTGTCCACTTGTGGTTTTTTATTTTTTATTTTTTTCATATTTGTCAAACTGAACTGAACTAATTTTAATATTATACAATCGAGTAATTACAAAATGCATAATGATTTCATTTATTAAGGGGAAAAAGCTGTCTATACTTTTCTAAAAACCTGTCTAAACCTGTCTGTGTCTAAACCTGTCTAAACCGTCTATGTGAAAAAGCCCCCCTCCCAGAAATCACCTGAATAGAACCTGTCTGACAAAGCACAATAAAAGGTCTCAAAAAGCCTCACATCATGCTGTAATCTAAAAAAATCAAGAACAGATGAGAAACAAAGTATTTGACATGTATCAGTCTGGAATGGGTTACAAAGCCATTTCTCCAGTGAACCATGGTGATACTCGTTATCCACAAATGGAGAAAAACAGTGTTGAAGTGTTGAAGGCCAGCCAAATACAATTACTCCAAGATCACAATGACGAAGAAAAGAACCCATATCAACATCCAAATAACTGCAGGTCTCAGTTGCCTCAGTTAAGGTCAGTGTTCATGATTCAACAACCAAAAAATGGCATGGAAGAGTTTTAAGGGGAAAGCCCCTGCTGACCAAAAATAATATAAATCCAATTGAGATCCTTAACATCAGGCCGTTCATGCTTGAAGATCCTTCAATATGGCTGAATTAATACAATTCTGCAAAAACCCCACGGCAACGTGAAAGACCTATTGCCAGGTATCACAAATGATTCACTGCAGTTGTTGCCGCCAAGGATGGCAAAACCAGTTATTAGGTTTAGGGGGCTTTATAAATGTAATCATTTAAAAACTGCATTTTGTATTTACTCAGGTTATCTTTGTGTAATATTTTGTGTATTATTATAAAATTTGTTTGATGATCTGAATCATTTAATTGTTACACAATTAAATAATAATAAATAAACCATGAAGGGGGCAAGTACAGTACTTTTTCATAGCACTGTATAAATAAAGCTGTATAAATTGAGGGGCCTTAAACCTGCCAACTTAGATTCAATCTGAATTACAAGAGATCCAGACACTTAGTGAATAGTTAGTGACTAGCTAAATGCTGTGCAGTAACTCCCGAAAAACACATCAAGCCTAATGGGTGCTTCAGAGACTTAAATAAACAACGCTCGTAATATAGAAGAAAAAAGTGCATTCTGTGAAGTAAAAATTAACATGAGGTACATGTGGCATTCAGATGTTATACACTATCCCTAGTGATCAGGGAGGGATAGTGTATAAACGTTTAAATAAATAAATAAACCCTAAATACTGCACAATTCAAATTGAAAAAGTATGTTTTTTTTTTTAAGAATTCTCATTAGAAATGTTTGTTTTAAAGATCTGTTATTTTTTTCTACTATTTCTTTAGCAGGTTAACACAGGTCTCAGAGCTCCCCCAAAGTGTGTGTGTAATCGCACCAGCTGAAACGAACCAGCTTGAGATAATGCATTTTTCATACCTCACACTCCCTTTATTTCACTCCTGCTCCAAATGTGTCATTTCCGTGTGTATGTCAGTGAGCTACTGCTGAGCCACACCTGCCAGACACCAGAAGATCTGAGCAACAAGCTGTAGGAGGGTATCATCTTATGCAAGGTCATAATAAATGAAAAATCTAATTGGTTTGTTTAAGCCCGGGGTTGTAAAAGGACCAAAAATATATGGCCCAGCCAAAAAAAAAAAAGAGTCACCACCTGGATTTTTCTAAGCAAATAGCCTTCCATTGGATATTTACTGCAGTGATTTAATACTGTGTGTTTCAGCTGGCACCAAGTTATTTAACACTAACTGATGCATTGAGTAGCTTCTCATTTCTTAAACAATCATGTCAGACAACATATCCTGTGGTCATGGCAAACATGGGAACTCAAGGGATTGGGACTAAACAGCTGTGTAACCCTAGGAAAACCACTTCATTTTGCTAGTGAGCATAAAGAATGGACTCTGGCGCGTTGGAAAAAGGTCATGTGGTCCGAAGAATCCAGATTTACCCTGTTCCAATATGCCTAGTGATGTCCTAGGGACAGTGTTGTAGTCATATAATCAGGTCTAGGTTTAGCAATTTTATGTGCCCAAAAAAATGAGGTCAGATGATTACCTAAACTATGCCATTAGTGTGCAACTTTTTTGTTTATTTGTTTGTTTTTAATTTTGGAAATAGTTTTGGAATTTGCTAGAAACTGAACCTGTGCTAACAGCATCCCTATGGTTAAAAGAAAAAAAAATACTTTCATAAGGAAAAAAAAGGAACCATTTGAGACCATCTCAAAATACACTGCTTGATTTAAAGTAGTACCAAGTGTGAGTGAAAATGGGCACCATGATATCAGAGGAAACAAAAGTAAGCTTTCTGGTCTTCCACTTAATTTGTATGGCTGACTACATACAAGAAAAACACTTGTAACCCAATATACAATATGGTGCTGGATTGTTCGTATTTTGTGGCTGATGCTTCAATGGCACACATGCAATGTGTCTGGATAGTTCAGGCCAAACTAGTTTTCTCAGCCAGAAAATGGCCATAAACAGAGCTTTCAACAAGATGATAAGCCAAATAATACATTAGCAAGTACATAGGTACTGTAAGTAAATAAATGAGTAAGTATATAAAGTAAATAAGTCAAACAAGTAAAATAAATAAAGTTTGTAAGGAAATAATTCAGTAAATAAGTAAGTACTGTAAGTAACTAATAAGTAAAATAAGGTAGTAAATAAGTTAGTAAAGAAAATAGTGTAAGGAATTAAATAATTAACTACATGAGAAAATAAATACTGTATGTAACTAAATATCTAAATATGTACAGTAAGTAATTATATAAGAATAATAAGCAAACTAAGTAAATGTCAGAAAATAGTAAGTAAAATAGTTTAGTAAATAAGTTAGTAGTTAGTAGAATAGGTACGTAAGTAATAAGTAAACAAATGAGTAATTAAATAATGAAAATAAATACGTAAAGAAGTAAATAAGCAAAACAACTTACAACAAGTACTGTATGTAATAAGTTAAATAAGTTGGTAAATAAGTTCTTAAAATAGGTAAGTACTGTAAAATAAGAAAGCTAGTAAGTAAGTAAGTACATGAGTGTTTTTCTGTGACCTTCTGAGTCTGGGGACACTGACTCCACAGCTGAATTTTATCACAAATGTCTCCAAATTTGTTAGTTCTTACAGGAAGGGACTCTGTGCTCTTATTATTCCCAGTCCCAGTATAACAAAATACTAATTGTATGGTGATACATAATTTTAAAACCAGTGTTTTGTAGAATAAAATCCACCACTTGAAAAAACTATTACAACTAGAAAAAGAAAGCAAAATGTAAAACCGAACTGTAAAAATACGCTGATGGGGAACATTGTAGATCATATTTCTTATTTTAAGCAAGAGGGAGTGTGAGCGATGCTATCAAAAGCATGATGATGATGATGGTGATGATAATGAGACAGATTAGATTTCAATGGTTATGGCCTACCGTGTAAATTAGTAGTCTCTATCAAATAACCAGGCAAATAAAAATCCTACGAGTACGGTGTGTTGATGGGAAGGTCTGAATAGCTAATGTTCTTGCTTTATTTTTTGCCAGATGTGTTCCCATAAAAATATCAGACTTTAATGTTAGGGTTTAGATGGCAGAATACATTGGGGGGAAAAAGATTTATTTTCATGCACAGCTAAGAGGGTGCAGCATTCTGTCAGAGCGTGCAGTCGGAAAATAGCAAATCAGAAAAGAAGCAGTGTGCTGCCATTATAAGGGTCATCAAGACAGCCATCATCATCAAGGACACCATTACAGGAAGGCATTTATA
>JAOVVB010000035.1:2839489-2853308 GCA_028570985.1 Heterobranchus longifilis | reverse complement strand
CCCCCCCCCCCCCCCCCAATCCTCTGAGATGATTGCTACGATGTATTTTATAAAGCACAAAATAGTCTATGGTTCTCAAAATATGGAATAGGTAATAAGTAAAAAATACAGTTGGAATTCTGACGTGGAATTTGTAAACACTGTTCTTTTAAATTCTACTCTCAATTTTCTACTGTAAACAGCGGTATGTTCTGTTTTTTACGCAGCTTAGATATAGTTGATCTACTGCATTTGATTACAACATACTAATGAGAATACATATATTAGTAAAACGAATACTTCGGAATACTTTTTATTTGCATGTACATTTATAAAAGTGACTACCTTGATTTTTTTTTTTTTTTTAATGTTTCTTTTGTGCAAAATGCTTTAGTAAACTAGGATTTTGGCATTTATGAGAAACCTTGAACAAAATATTGGTTGGAAAGCCAAGAACAAAAAAAAAAAATAAAATAAAAAACTTCAACATCATGCACATATGGTTCAGAATGTTTTCCATGATGAATCACGCCATCTGTCTGGATAATATTGTGCAAAATCATGAGTTCAGCATGTGCAAGCGGTTCTGCCCAACACCAACAGAACTCTTTCTAAATTCTGCAAGATTTCTCAGAGCTTACATTGACGACGACCCAACACTGAAACGAGTTTAAAACTGAAAAGCTTGAAATGTAAGGTGGTTAAATTACTGTAAGGCAAAGAGCTGGCGGAGGAAGAAGTTAAAAAAAAAAGGCTCTTTGTGTGATGAACTAATTAGGATGAGGTTTCTGTTCAGAACCTGTATAACAGTTTCTATTCACTACTTACGAAGCTGTGATGAGTTCGGAAAGCATTGAAAAGCTGTTAGATAACAGCAGGCGAAACAAAGGTATATAAAAACGGCAAGGATTGGCACGCTGCGCACGAAGGCCGCGATTCCTCCTGAACTCTTTAATCGATAAAGTACAGACTTTCAGAATCTGCACGTGCAGTTTTAGATAGCTGACTTTAGCACGTTTGTCCTTGTTCAGATCAGTGTTCTCAGATCTACTTTCATCGTAGACGTCAGCTCAAGACAGCATGAAGCTCATCTAACGCGTAATCATTGGTTACAGCATAGAGGATGAGAAAGCACAGCTTTGAGTCTCGAAAAAAGGAAGTACTATTCAGTAGAGGTTAACATCAGAAGCAGCTTAACGTTGCATGGACTGGATGCAGGAAATGATGCATCTCCATGTTTGCTCAAAGGGTGCAACAGTTACAATACTAAATATAGATTTTTTTTTTTTTTTACATTTTTTTTTTTTTTATGTATGAATGAATTCAACTTTTTGTGAAGATGTGCATGAATTCGGATTAGATGTAACGATTCGCAGTCCCAGACTCACACACAGACATTTCTACTGCCATGAATGCCTGTCATGTGGATTGATATGAGACAGATCTGGGCGACAGAAGTAGCTAGAAGAGTCACCCGCTTACTAAGATGATGGCAGACAGGGATTCCAATCAGGTCCTGGCAGATATGCAGATTTTTAATCATAATCATGATATTTAATGCATCAGTGCATGTTCAAGGTTTTTCTTCAATCAACATTTTGCTTATTTGTTAATGCATTGGGCTTGTGTTTCACCTATTGAAGTTGGCACCTCATTACATGCAAGACCCTTACCCTTCGTAATTTGTGATTTGTTTCGGACTACTGAAGAAATGCTACGGGACAAACAGAGTGTTAGAATCTTGCAGAATCAGACGCGGCGACCTCCTGAAGCTGCCCGGCTTGGCTCAGCTGTATTGTACTTCAGTCTGAGAGGAGCGTTACAGGTCATCGTCCCCGATGCCCTCGAAGGCATAGTTTCCGTGAAAATCGCTGCCGCTGAGATCGTTAGCCGAGTTTGATGCGCTGATCCCGCGTAGGGAGACTGAGCTCAGCTTGGTCTGAACATCAAAAATGTAAGGAAACCACAAACACACACAGAATCTATGAGTTTACCACTTCATCACTATTTCCAAGCTATATATATAAAAAAAAAATTGAAAAAAAATTATAAAATGTGCAAGCTGAACTCACCGAAAGCTTGACTACTTGTTCGCGATTTGCATCGGGAGAATCCTGGAGATTAAAATGAAGCGTTAGATCAACCCGGGTTTGTTTCAACACGATTCGAAAAAGCTTGCTGTAATTGATAAGCTCTCACCAGTATTGGAGGAGATTTCACAGCTTGCTGGCTGTTGGATCGATGGATGGATCCGTTCAGACGCTTCTTCTGCATCTGAGAAAAACACGACACGTTTGGAGACCACAATTCCCTCTACCACCATGGATTATGATAAAGCATAACCTCTACTGACTAGAGAGCATTGATGCACTGTACTTTGCAAAAATCAAACATATGACGTTCCTGAAGTCCGTGCTGCACACGCTAGGATCTATGCACAGACCTGGAGTTTGTGCCTGTCGACAGATTAATGAGCTAGTGTGCAAAACAGGAAACATTAAACAGGTGCAATAAACACAATTATATACACGAGTTGAATAAACCCTCGAGTTAAGATATCCACTAGAGATTGTGAGCGTACACATTTATGCACAAACACCACATGCACTAAAAATCTAAAGCAGAAGGATTTCATAAGAGTTGGCAGACAGGCAAAGAGTTACATAACAGCAAATAGAGAAACTGACTTTCTTAATGCTTCCTCCAGACTTCTTCACCATCAGTTCATCCACCATGGACTGGAGACAGATGCTCATCATGATCGCCTAAAAACATGAACCGTATGAGATATATACATACACACATCTATATACACAGTGCTACTGAATGGTATTCTTAAGCATGGCACTGCATGGCTGTGAACAAAACCAAACCCTGGCTTACTTTAATGCACTTGAACATAGTGTGCAAAGAAGATTAGACACCATTAGGCTTTAAAATGGAAAGAATTGTTGGTACTACCGTCAATCTACAGTACACTGTTACGTCAATCTACAGTACACCGTTACGTGGCAAGCAGTGGTATTTACAGAAAGTGATGGACAGATATCTAAATTAACGATTAGGCCTTGTTCACACAGGCGTTAAAATCAAGCGTTTTTCTGTCGTTCGTAGCGTCCGGTGAGCGCGGATCAAGCGCCGAGTGTTTTCTACACATAGTCAATGAGTGTGTTCACACGGGCTTTGGTGACGTGTGTTTGTCCGGCTGCGCGTTTATACAGCGTCAAAAAAAACTTTGCATGCAGCTTTTTTTTGGCGTTCAAATCCCAACGAACGCAAGGAAAACGCTTCTAGTGCGTTTTCTTCGCGTTCATGTTATGCTTCGGAGGACCGGATATATCCCATGATCCTACATGCTATACATAGGGAAATGCGGAAAAAAGGTAAATAAAATAAATTGTTGAAAAACCTGTGTGGAAATTTTAGCATTTCTTCATAAACCACAAAAAAAAAAAAAAAAAAATTCCTTTAATCCGACGTTGTGCAGTCAGAGGGTGAACCCAGTAGCGGCAGGCTTTCATATCCAGTTCCTGACACTGCCTCCACAGGTTAACACACAAACTGTTTGGGCTGCAGGCTGATGTTAGACAGAGACAAACGAATGCCAGTGTAGAAGTCAATCGAGCGCCCTACAAAACGCAACATAAACGTCTAGGACATTCAGAGCACGTTCGTTTATCCAAAAATTAAACGCCCGTGTGAACAAGGCCTTATAGGTACAAAGGGGTAAAGTGGAGTATATGGTACTGCACAGAAAATTTAAAACTTCTAAAAGCTTAAAGTGGATTTCTTGTATGTCCAGAATATCTCTAATATCTGATAACAAGGTAGTGGCATTACAGAGTGATGTAAGGTGCTGGTATAAATAGGGGAAGTAACCGCCAAATGTTGACGTATGCAACCATGATGGGGCTTTGGAAAATAACCTGTTCCTCAATCGGGTTGTATGGAAGTACAGCGTTCTTTTTTTCGAGGCCAAACTGGTAAAAATGCTATAGTCATTTTCCAACAAATGAACAGATTCTGTTCCAAAGGCTCGTTTGTAAGTCCCATTTGTTCACAAGTCCAACAATCATCGTCTTGGTACACGCATACTAACACAATTGGCTAAAACACAGTATGTTCCATGATCTTGTCCTTGTTCTTTAAAATCGTACCGTTAAATGAACGAGTCATGTTAAAGGAGCAAGCAATGTCTACCTTTCTATTTTTTCACCTCGCTCTATCCTCTCAATTATTTTGACCTTTGTCTCAATCATTACTGCTTGGCGCTTCTTAGCAGTACGAGCTTCATGGCTGCTGCTTTTACGCTTGCGTCTGGACATCCTGGGATGCACGCTGCAGGAATGCGATATATACCCCGGACATGTGATTGAAGTTGCGCAAACGCATTTTCGTCTCTTCAAAAGTTCGTAACTCAAATGTTCATATGTGGGAGACTTGCTGGACAGCGGCAAGTTGGTACTGTGGAAAAGTTACATGGTCAAAAGGTGCAGATTTTTTATATAGGTGTTTCTGTGCACTGGGAGGTTTTCATTACTCTGAGGTGCAGGAGGAGTACTCGTATGCAGGATATGATCAGGGAGTCAATGGTGCAACTGTGGAAATGCACGAACAGGAAGAGCTGACTGGGTCACTGTGCATAGTTAACCTTAGCCTTCTTAGCCTGTTTGTTTTGGCTCATCACTGTCGAGTTGATGGACCATGATGGGTCATTATACTGTGTAACAATATTTTTACTTTTTTTACTCTATCCTGTGTAAAAAAGTGATATCTCCTATTATATTTATTTCTTAGGCCTAAAGTAAATGGAAAATACCTGTTTTTGCCCCTCAAACTTTGATTTTGGGACCTGGGTAAGAAAATTCTTTTATACCAATTTTTCAGAACTGAATGCTCCAGCTGAGCAGCTGAGAATTTTCAAGAACCTTTTATAATTTCCTAGAACTTTCCATATACAAAGGGGCCCAAAAAATGTATACACACTTCAACAGTTGTTAGCTATGCTTTTTTGTTTAAACTTGAATTAAATTATGGCAGCAATCTGTGGTATTATATTTTCTCTAATGTCGTCAGTAGTCGCACCACCAATGATGCGATCATGTGACCATCACAACAGCGGCATACATTTATGTTAAAGTGTTTATATTTTTTGGGCCCCTCTGTGTGTGTGTGTGTGTGCGCGCGCGTGTGTGTGTGTGTCACATACAGGGTGATTCACTCAAATATTTTGTAAAAACTCTCGCTATAATAAAGCAATCTGAACCTAAATAAATAAATACATACATACATACATACATACATACATACATAAATACCTCGACGTATGTGTAATAAATTGCATTATAAGTGAAGTGACTGAGTGAAGGGGTACAGTTTTAAATGGCGTGATTGCTGTCTGGCGTCTACCTTATCAGTCCGACTCAGGGGTATCCCGGCTCCTTATCCCGAGGAGCACTCTGCATGTTTTTTGTTCATATTAATTTGTCCGAGCCGGAGATATTACAGAATATTCGGGGCCTTTATGAATCACTGTGTGTATGTGGGTGTATTTTTATCACACACACAGGCTCACCACTGCAGTTTGGTTCTAGCTGCCCAAGTCAACACACAGACGTATCTGAATTTATCAGCACTGACATGATGAAGCTAACACTCTCCAGACACACTCTCAGGGAGATTTCTTATAATTATGATTTATACACATTTCCTCACACATTTTAAATTTTATTTACTTCATTACCGTATAATGAAAACATGATGAGAGACTAAATTTGGGGGGCTGATATGCAAACTTTTGTTCACGTTTTGTATAGATAAAAAAAAGATGCAAATCTTGTTCAATATATTGTTTTATTCAGACCTTATATATAGTGCCTTGTAAAAGTATTCAAACCCCTTGCACATTTTGTCATGTTACAACCACAAATGTAAATGTATTTTATTGAGATTTTATGTGATGTACCAACACAAAGTGGCACATCATTGTGAAGTGGAAGGAAAGTGCAGTTGTGAAGTGCTCTGACAAACCTTTAAAGGCTTCACAGAACAGCTGTATTTATACTGACATTAAATTACACAGAGGGATTCTATTAACTAATTATGCGACTTCTGAAGGCAGTTGGTTCCATTTAAGTTAGGGGTATCGGGGTCAAAGGGGCCAAATACAAAAAGCACACCACACTGATTTTTATTTGTAAAAAAAAGTTTGAAAACTATTCATCATTTTACTTCCATTTCACAATTATGTGCCACTTTATGGTGGTCTGTCACATAAAATCCCAATAAAATACATTTAAGTTTGTGGTTGTATTGTGACAAAATGTGGAAAAGTTTAAGGGGTGTGAATACTTTTGCATGGCACTGTAAATAACCATTTGAAAATATGCATACTGTACATGTTTTTACCTAGAAAATAGTTTTATTTCTAAAAATTATTACCTGGGTCTAAAGGTCATTTTCTATACTTTTACAACATATTCAATTAAGAATTTACTCAGACTATCGAGGAACAAAATGTGTGTTACACAAGGTTACCGCTGTGATCAGCACACAAGGATTTTACTGCCTCAACCTTTTTACTGTGCCTACTGCTGGGAGGGTGAACATTTTCTGTTCTGGAGCTCAGCATGAGTCCTTTGGTTTCCTTTGCACTGAGAGCCAGACTATTATTATTATTATTATAATGACGCCACATCCCTAGGTTCTTGACTACAGACTATAGGCTGAGTCATTACTGTCTGAGATCAGTTTTATGATGGTGATGTAATCTTCAAACTTTATTGATGATGACAATCTTGTGAATGGGTTTGCAGTTACAGTATGTTTAAAGAGGAAGTAGAATAGGGGACTCAGCATACAACCTTGTGCCACCTCAATGTTTAATGTAAAGGAGGAACTCTAGTGCTCCCTCACACTCGCTGTTTGTGGTCAATTGGTTAAAAAGTCCAAAATACATTTCACACAGTTTCTCAGAAAGGTTAGAGAAGTCTGAGTGCAAACTTTAAAATAGAACAAAATACAAGGTTGGCTCAGCCAGATAAATTCTTTCCCACCTTGTACCCAGTGTTCCCAGCAAACAGTGATCCTCACCAGGATAAGGCTTACGTACATGCTAATGAATGAATGAAGGAACAGGAAGCCATTTGGCATTGCCTGGTTTATTGCCCCATGTAGATGATGTACATCATCAAGCTAAATAGGGGATGAAAGTAAATATGAAACATTAAACCGCTGATTAAAATCAGTCTCACTCATTATTCCTCCAAAAAATGGACATTTTAAAAACTGGCAGATTTTCTGCTAATTAAAACAATCATTGTACTGAAAGTGATTAATCAAGATGACTTTGTAATAACTGTACTAGAAAAATCTATGGTTCACTCTTTTTTTTTTTTTTTTTACTTTCCCTTTTGAACCGCCAGCCAAATGACCTGCCTCATCCAGTGGAAAGGTTCCATTTGCTTTATTTGTGCGTATTGTGCTTTTCACACGAGGCACTAACCCGAAAGGGAACCTTTTGAAATGAAATCTAAATGAAATAAACATCCGTCTGAAATGAGCTGGATGCTATTCTGACCTGTGGACTCGTGATGGTGACCCACTGCAGTCGGTCTTTGCTCATCAGGTACTCAAAGGCCAGCTCCAGTTTGACCTCACATTTGCCAGAGGTGCAGGGATTAGCAGTGCCGTTGGCCACTGGGACTTGCTACAGAGGGGAAGCAGAATAATCAAAATGATTATTACTATTTAATAACATCAGCTATTTACATTTTAATTAGGATCAAATCCCAAGTTGTTCCCGTTTAGCTGCATCATTAATCATCTTCATTATCTCCACTAGGGATTGCATTTTAAAGAAACCAATTTTACAAAAGTGTAAACTGCAAGTATCAGATTTCACACAAGACAAATTCGCAACACCTCTCTTATTTAGGCTGTGCTCCCAAGAGCCTTTTTTTTTTTTTTTTATGGCGCTGATGAGTAGAGGCTGTTTTGTCTTCAACTGCCCTTCAGCTAACAAGAACTGAAAAATAAAATACACAAAGTGTTTCCACATCCTTTTCTGAAAACCCCAGAATAATAACAGGAGACTGGCTATCTGTGTGGGAGGCCACTTAGTCTGAAAATGCTTCCTTCAAAAGCTAAAACGAGTCCTGCAGTACTTTCCACCTAGAAAAACAAGACAGTTTGCATACATGCTATACATCCCGATCCAAACAAAAGCGTGTGAAACAATCTTTAATTTGTTTAGGTGGAAAAAAAAAAAAAACAAGACTGTGAGATGAGTAATATAATCCACAGTGAAGTGCCAATAAGCTGTAAGTGTATTGGAATGCAGAGGCGTTCTGTTGAAAATATATCTCCGCACTGAGGCAGATGAATAATTACCTAAATGCCAGGACTAAGATGGATGCATGGCAGGCTCATGTGGGTGTTGCTTCTTAATGAGAGCGCCTGCTTTCAGCCAATTACAGTAAACCAGAAACTATTTTGACTCTTCTCTCAGCTTGGCGGAACTGAAATATTTACTCCACTGCTGCCTGAGGGGAGTCACGCTCTCGTTCTGCCTGCAGGAAAATGTGATGGAAACTGGCAGAGAGCCATTTTACATACCTCACCATCAAGGCTATTTCTCCAATTTTATCATTAGTTCATATTTTGTCTCTGAGGCAGCTTGTAGAATCCAACTGAATCTTTAATGCCTAGCAGCTTATCTAGGTTAATAGAGTTAAATCTAAACAACCCTTTAACACAAAGCTGACACTGTCAGACAACAGTCGACACTTACTGATGACGTGACTCGCCAGCATCTCATACGTGTGACTTTGAAGCTTCCCTCCTTCATCTGGTTGTTGGGTAGTTTGACATGGAAGTTGAGCTCGTTGTTGCCGGCGCTGACGATAACGTGGCAACCTTTCTCGGGAAAATCCGTGATGCAGGGATCAAACTTGATGTAACCAAAATACTTCAGGGTTTGAGCCAATCTGATGAACTATAAAAGGCAACATGGATTAAAGTAAATGACAGCTACGATCTTGGAAAAAAATTCCATCTCAGTAACAAATGCTGGAGCTCCGGAGATCAGACGTGGCTGTGCTCACCTCTTTCTTTGAGCCTTTCTCCTGCAGGGATTTCAACTGTCTGTGCTGGTCTTTGTTGGCAAGAATCCAGCCTCGCTCAATGTCCGACACCGTCTGAAGAGAAAAGGCAAGCTTTACTCCCATGTGTCCGCATATTAATGGATACAGAGGACTACATCAGGGTAAAAATTTGCTGCTTTGCGACGACGACAATTGTTAAAAGCGCTATACAAATAAAATTGAATTGAATTAAAAATCAACAAAGATTGGAAAAAATTAAATAAAAAAATAAAAAAAAAGGATATGTGGTCTATTGAATTCAGACTGACCCTGTACTAGATAGATGGACGTGTCAGAGTAAGAAGGGAAGTGCATGAAGCGATGCACCCATCATGCATAGCGCCTACTGTACAAGCCACTGGAGGCAGTGTTATGATCTGGGGTTGCATCAGTGGGTCAGGTCTAGTCTCAGCAACATTATGTGGCAATAAAATAAAGTCAGCTGACAACCTGAATGTACTGATTGACCAGGTTATTACATCTACAGTGTTTTTAACTCCCTTATGGCACTGGCATATTGCTGGACTTGCAGGAATTGTGGTCTCAAAAGAGTGGTTCTGGAGTGGAGTATGAGGAATCATTTTCACACACTTCGCCACACATTGTGTGCCCCAATAGAAGCAAAAGGTTAGTCAAAAGAAATATTTGTGTGCGCCAATGTATTTTATTTTTTTTGCCCAGGCAGCATATATTTAAAGGACATTCATGTGTCATCATGAGCAATATCAGCTACTGTATAAAACACCAGAGACCACTAAAGATAGAAGAAGAAAAAAAAAATTACAATACCTGAGCGTATATCAGGCTAAGACCCACACTATCCTCCATTACATCACTGTCATATGCAGAGTCCCAGTAACTGTGGAAAATCAGAACACACACAGACATTACCAGTGTACCCTTGTAAGATTTGGCCCTATTGAAAAAGAAAGCTCTAAAATTCTGTTATTAAGATTTAACCAAAATATTTCAGGTGAGTACATTAGAATTAGAAGTGTAGATGTTGGGATAAAAGTTAATTTAACAGACAAGTATCAACTAAAAATACAAGCACTGGAGAATCTGATTTCTATCACAGAGGTTCTATTATCAAAGCTTTTATTTTATTTTTTATAAACAACCAAAAATGGCAAATCCAGGGACTGATCTGTGATTGGCAGGGCCAAATCAAGCCTGGTTTATTCAGAACACAGAAAAAAATATATAATAATCAGAATGTAAACAAAGTAGCAATAATCTGATGAGACCACAGGCAGTCTCATGCTTATTAGGAGGTTTATAAGAATATTCTTTAGAAATGCTTGGCTGGAGCTCATGAGAAATCATTAAGAAATTATTTTGTAAACTGTGCGACTTGGGTCGAAACTCTAGCTGTTCAAATGTTTTTTAAACATTGAGATTCAGACATTCTAGATTGAAAACTTGGCCAGTTGGACTGGATCACTTGTATGTGGTCAAGTAGGGGAAATGCTGTTTGTGCCTTTTAGAAGCACCAGGATTCTTTGTGGGAAGGGGAAAAGGGTGCGAGTGTGTTGAGTGGGAATTGGATAGGACGGGTCAGGGTATTGTGAAACGGTGAGGGGATACGAGTAGAACAATTTCACAACACAGATCAAGCCTGCCAGAGGGCAAAGTGTCGCAGTATCAATAATTAAGCTAATCTAAATATTTATCTACATGCATGACTTATTATCCTACATGGAACCGTGATTTGAGCACTAATGCAGTGTTAAGTTTCAAAAAGAATGCCCAATTCATGCTGGGTCAAGCCGTTTTGGCTTGTCTAGTGAATTGCTTTGAGAAGCATGCTGGGCTAATGGAGTAGGAAAGTAAACCTATACACTACGTTTAAAGAAGCGACAAGGATTACAGGTAAACCCAGATGGCAAGAATGTCTTAGTCATTCTTGTGAGAAAAGGGAGTCTCACTCTGGTTCCATTGCCTTGTTTTTTCAACGTGTGTGTGCAAGACCACAATGTACAATATGGATTTGAAAATCGGTTTATTAAACTTCCTAAACCACTGCCGAACACCATGTGCGAGTGCTGACGCAGCATGCTTTTGTAACTGTAACAAGGGAAAATACCACCCTGGATGAATGGCTCAGTAACCCAGAGGTAACATGTGCAGTGATCAAACATGCTGAGGTCATGGTGTACCTTTTGCGGAGGACGATGTGGTACTCGGGATTGCGC
Organism: Heterobranchus longifilis; assembly: GCA_028570985.1. Lineage (NCBI taxonomy): Eukaryota > Metazoa > Chordata > Actinopteri > Siluriformes > Clariidae > Heterobranchus > Heterobranchus longifilis. Next base: position 2,841,991 of record JAOVVB010000035.1, on the reverse strand, counting down.
AGGCTGGTGACCGACACGTAGGGCAGCTCAAACTCCTGCAGCTTTCTCACGACTGCAGCGCAGCGGGAGAGAACAGAGAGACAGGAGAAAGTGTATGAGTAGCCCTCAAGGACATTCTGATGATAAAAACAAACCATGAGCGATGAAGAGAAATCCGTCTGGCCAAATGACAGGTTTATTAGTTGGCGAGCTGAGGATATGAGAGAGGAGTCGGCAGACAAAACAGCTGTTTAAGATTTTCGTTTCTCTGGAGAGCAGACGACGACGAGGGTCGACTGGGGGAAAGAAATGGTCAAGGTGAACCCCTGAAATGAATGGGATAAACAGCATACGAAGAATACTTTGTGGAGGAAGGACAGTATTGCAAGGCTTTGAGTTTCATTTCCTGTACCAGCTATCTATTTCAGTGCTAGCTTGGGAAGAGGTTTAAGACTGTGGGTTACTGATCGGAAGGTCGGGGGTTCGAGAAAAATTTTTTCACTGAGCTGTAAGGTACATGCGACAAGTAATTGAACCATTATCATTATTTATTAAATTGTTTTAACATCACTTCACTTCCCTACAGACCATATGCAGCCCCCTATGACTCTCCAGATGCTCTGGACTCCTATAGATTGTGCGTTTTCTCATATCTGACAGATTCTCGACCCTGCTACCAAAGAAATCCTTGGCAAACAAATGAGTGGGAGAAAGACAGATATAGCGAGTGAGAGAGAGAAGAAAGAGTGAACATAAAAGAGATAGGAAGACTAAAGAGAGAAGGAATTCCCCTAGGAAAAGTGCACATCTGTATTTCTACTTGGTGGAGACCGATTGCAAAGTGGCAATCAAACTTGCATTAAAATACACTCATACTGACAAAATGAAAAGGAAGACTTAAAAAAAAACAGCAGGAATGGATATACAGACAGTGAATGAGAGAAGGAAAGAGCAAAGACTAACAAACAAACAAAAAAAAAAAAACCAATGCAGAAAAATCAGAAATAAGAAAGCTGTGAAGGGCATCTCAGCTGAAAGACAATAGATCGAATCTAATTCGCTTTGCATAATGCTGAGGCTGCGGGTTTGGCAGCCAAGAATAGATTTTTATTTAGTGAAAGACTTCAGGCAAAAAAAGCACAACAACAGGACATCTCACTGTTTACAGACCACTGTCCTTAAAAAGCCTTTTTAGTTTTTGTTGTTTTGTTTTAAATAGGAGGTATAACGGTATGCAAAAGTCATGGTTCGGTTTTCTTAGTATTTATTGTGAATTTAACCATTACTTTAACTAATATTACTATATATATTTTAGAATTTAACCAGAAAGAAATGTGTAACCAGTGGTAAAGTAATGATAATTTCCTGAACATAAAAGGAAGCACAAAAAGACACAAACCATACTTTCTTGAAAAGAAAAAAAAAAAAAGAAAAAAAAAAAAGTTGTCCATCTATAGTACATAGTACAAACAAAGTTTTTTTTTTTTAAAGCAATATTTAAAGGATTTATTTCTTGGCCTCCACTATCTTAAATTCAATTAGTTTTATTTATATAGCTCTTTTAACAATGGTCATTGTCGCAAATCAGGTTTACAGAAACAAAAAGAAAATTAGGGAAAGGAGTTTGAACTGTGTGAGGAAATATGTATACATCAAAATTATTAGATTGTCCCTGATGAGCAAGCCAAGGGAATAACGTGACAAACTATTATTGTACACATCTAAATATCATGTCCTGAATCCTAAATATATAGTACAGAAATATTTTTTGCAGACAAAGTCATTGATTTATTTTTTCTTTATGTTCCTTTATGTCGGGTATGTTGAAGGGAAAGCATCTGACTGCAAAACTGCAAAACAGCTAGCTGAAGCAAAAAAAAAAAAGGGTATTGATTGATAAAGTAAAGTTCGCTTGCTTGTTAAACAGTCATTAATTAGGTGATGAGCCTGCAGCAAGGTTGTTAATGTCATACCAATACAGGTTTACTATAACTTTCCCTCTGGAATTCTGTTTTCACCTGTAAATGAACTGCTTTTGCTCCAACAGCCTCCCAACCCCTAATACACATGACATGAGATGAACAGATTTCAGAAAATATAAATTATTTTGCTAAATATTTAATGTTTAAATCCTCTATATGCACAACGGAAACTATTTAATATGTGGACACTGGATAAAAACATCCTGACTTACCTACCGAACAGACTAGAGAAAGCCAGATTAGATAAGATAGATAAATAGATGGAGTTTGTTATTGCACAGTAAAAGTAACCAGTAGCAAAACACAGTTTAGCATCCACCAGAAGTGCAAATAGTAGCAGCATGCAGTTAAAGTACAGGTCGCATATCTGTACAATGAAAAAGAAAAACAAGGTGATGGGTCGTGAATATGTGCAGTAGCTTATTTGTCAGATAATAGGAATAGTACTGCAGTAGGTTGTAAAAGAAAAGCTAAATTTATATACTCCTATATAAATATATGCAATTATTAGTCCTAAAACAAGCTATATCTATCTATCTAT
>JAOVVB010000035.1:2819144-2829152 GCA_028570985.1 Heterobranchus longifilis | reverse complement strand
GTGTTTTGTGTCTTAAACCGCTGGCAGCAGACAGCATGAGACCCAACAAATTAGGAAGATACTTAGAGACAACACACCCCAGTCGCGTTAATAAGCCACTCGACTTCTTTGAAAGCAAGCTCTAGACTTGGTGTTATTTGATCTTATTGGTTTAGAAATTGATATTTCAATAAATAGTAAACTTGGGCGATTTTGTTATCATTTTGTTGACAAGTGGGGCTTGAAAATTCACCCCCCCTTAAGTGGGGAATGACAGAAAATGTTTGAGAACCACTGCTATAGAAGCATACTTCTGTACATGCACCATAATAAGGTATGTATTACTAACAAAATTAAAAAAAAAAAAAAAACAATAATGAATCTTCACACCATTTATAATTTAATGGAGGTAATTAGATTTGGGGCCAATGAGAATGAGTCGACCGCAGCCCTCCACCATGGCAACGCGTGTAACCAGGGTGCATCATCTGACCACACATGCCCTGTTACCTAGCAACAGCAGCAGCCATAGAACTGAACACGGCTTTGCTGGCAGAAACACACAAGTTCTCTCCATTCATCAACAAATGCTTGGATATCCACATGACTTAAATGTTCTTTGCAATAAGCTTATTCAATAAGGTCAAAGACACGCTTTCACCGGAAAACACTGGTGTGCTTGTACACGAAACATAAAAATGCTTTAAAAGAACTGAATGTTATTCTCACCAGAGGAGGAACCATTGACATACTGTTCCATCCATCTACTAATCTACACAAGACATAAAGTGCTTTATTTCTCCATTCCAAGACCCCTTGATTAAAGTCCCCCAAGAGATTGTTACCTGTTCATGCAAGCCTAAGAGCTGGCTGTAGCGCACGCGGCAGTGCAGGACCCCGTTGACGTGGATGTTGTAGGCCTGAGGAGGAAAGAAAGAAAAAGCATCAGTATCTGGAGAAATACAAGTGCATAGTGTAAAGATGGATTTCAAACAAAGGCTGACTTTCTGATCACATGCCACGAGAGACATTTAATGACAGACACCGTACAAAGCTCCAAGGGCGTCCTCACAGCCACAGCATTACCCGTTTCAATCTACTATCCATTTAACGCTTCATGCATTATTGAAAAGAGTAATGCCACTTTTACAGCTCACTAATCTGTCACCAAAACAGGATGGGTCGTGTCAAAAGATTTCATGGCTGCAGGGTTGTGAGTGATGATCTCTAAAGCAGGGTTCAGAGCTCTTCCTATAATTATATGCTATCAATCTGCAGCGTCATGGTAAACTATGCTTCCAAAAAAAAAAAAAGCGGGGCTTAAAATAAAGATGTAACTGAATCAATAGAGTTAAAATTGTAAAAACTGCCACAGGACAGACATGTCAACCAGGAGCAAACACCGGCGAGTACCCTGTATCAACATCTGGAATTGCAAACTGTGTGTTCACTAAAGAACACCTACTAATCTAGAAGATCCAAAAAGAACGTTTAGGTGATTTAGTAAATGTTTGCTGAATTCAAATGCATGCGGTTGGAACAATATACAGCACCTCCAACATTCTAATCTATTGCAAGTATGTGATTTGAGAGTTAACTTTTTTCTTCCGAAGTTGTTTATCTCTGTAACACCGCAGTGCTGGACGTTGCTCTTGCAAAGAGTTCAGTTATGTTCGTAATAACACATGACGGACCGTGGATGGATTATTTCCATCTGGAGTGCATTATTCACGTTGGCAAGTTATATCACAGAAATTTGCCAAGAATTATATTATTTACTTTATTACAGAACAACACATGCACATCTCAAGAGATTACAGTTAGGTTTAATATTGTGGAATGTCCATGGGACCAGCAAGTTTCAGTTATTAACGATATGCAGTTGTTCCGTCACAAACATCCATTTTCTTTTCCACAAAGTCGGACAAAAGCACACATTGTCTTTTTCCTGAGAAACTGATACAACCTGTGGACTTTTCATTTCATATACCGCTTATCCTTTACGAGGTCACGAGGGGCCTGGAGCCTATCCCAGGAGACTTTGGACACGAGGCAAGGTACACCCTGGACGTGGTGCCAATGCACACATGCTTATTCACACTCTATAGGCAATTTAGGAATGCTAATTAACCTAATCTGCATATCATTGGACTGTGAGAAACAACCGTAGTACCTGGTGGAAACCCACCAAGCATGGGGAGAATATGCATACTCCATACACCGCGGCAGGAATCGAACCCTGACCCTGGAGGTGCGACGCCACAGTAAGCTCTACACCACCATACCACCTATCCTAAAGACTTTCCTGTGCTGCAAAACTTTGCAAAGGAAAGTACTGACCCATCACTCATTCCATCGACATTAAATAAAGGTCTCCCATATAGATGGTATACATAAATGGGTATGAGCTGTTACTATAGAAACAATAATGCCTTAGAACTGGCATATTAATATGAAGCTACTGTTAATGTTACAGCTGGAACTACCATAAAAATAAACACCATCTGACCAGATTTGATCATTTACTAAAGGTGTTCAAGTCTCCAACCAGGACTTTTGACTGTGCAGAATAACAGAACAGTTATGAGAGTAAAAACACCCTTTATTTCTCTATCTATCTAACCCCCTGCTACACTAATGCACTTATCCCAGTGTTTCACTAGTGCTTGGACACCACCAAGGTGTGAAGTTTTCTCAGTACGCTGGAGCCATGATCAGACTGCCTGCTTCAACATCTGAAACGCTGGGGACAAAGGAACTTCTTTAATGCCCCAAACATGTGGAGTGAGGTCAGGACTGTACGGGGGGAGGATGAGGCAATAACTCCCAGCCGAGTTCCTGTAATGTGCACGGCGTTCCACTCGCCAAATGTTCATAGGAACAACTGCGTTAGGTTCAGCGCCTTTGCATCATTCAAATATTTTATTGCGAAGAAGAGAGTCCCATCACCGTACTGTGCTTGAATTCTCCTGTAATCGTCGATCACTTTTATGACTTCACAAGAAATTTCAGCACAACTCCTGGTTTAATGCCCCTTGTAGTTTACTCTTCTGAATGACTAAGCATAAAGGGTGCAGTAGGGGGGGAAAAAAAGTGTTTTTCTTTGTTAGTTCAGTAAAGCTTTTTAAAGTCAAGGTAATGCAGCTTGATTTTTTTTTTTTTTTCATATTTCACTTCAAGCCAGTTCGGAAGAAAAAATTTTAAATCTTCGCATCATGTAGTAGGCTGGAATTTCCCATGAGACCGGTTCAGAGGCCACAGTTCCACATCCTCGGTTCAATCGATATGTGGTTTCACCTGTCGCTTCTCTGTGTTTCCTGCCTTATTGGTTAAAAGACAACCAAAAACAAAAGTACTTTTCATGGCGCTTTCAGAAGTACTTGTGATGACGCACAAACCAATCATAAGGGTATGAGTTTTGGGGAACTTTAAAAACCCACAGCATATCTGCTGGAACTATAAATAAAAAAGACAATGCAATGGGAGTTTATGAACTAGCTTCAGCTTCCTTAAGGCCATAAACAAAACAGATCCGCAAACCATGAAAATTGGTTCCCCAAGAGTCTCGCGCCAGAAAACGAGGCCCTGGTTTCATCTCAGCCTTAGTGCAGAGAACAGAGTCAGCTTCATGCTGCTTCCACTGCACCCATGCCAATACACACAACGGGTGGTGGCTGGTAATTGCCCTTCCCTTTCTGCTGTAATAACAAAAGGAAGCGTAATGGATCATGTTTAGATGTTTTTCCCCCCACATTTTAGGTCATCACTGTGATTTTGTACGCCAGCCAAAATCCTCCTCCTCCTCCTCCTTTTAGGAACAAAGAGGATATTACAATTCATCTTGTATTATTCATTCAAAGTTGTTCCATTAACTGTTTTTCACCTGTCATTCGAAAGATAAATGCAACTTACTTCTATTTCTTCCCAATGACCATGTCTAAGTGGGAAAATGAGGAAGGAAGAATGAATAATCGAGAAGCATTTATGTTGTTACAGAGGTCGGTTGACGCATTTGCTTTTTTGCAGTGTTTTATGAGTTTCCTTTAAGTAAGGCAGCTTTTAATCATTTAGAACATTCAAGGTTTTGGACTGTGGCAATGTTTACAAGCAAATAGTCAATCATTCTCGGCTCTACAAACCAAATGCAGTTAAAAAAAAAAAAAAAAAGATTCCATTCTGCATTCTTTAATAATTGAATACAAAATGTTTCATTACGATTTAGATTATCAGCAATAACTAGTCGGGATGGGAATAACCAGGGACCAGCTGATACGATATCACAATACCTAGGTGCTGATTAGATTTGAATTACAATACTGTAATTATTTTATAAAACATCCCTATTTAATATACATCATTATTCTAAAAGAATTCACTCCTACAATACAGGATGATGTGCTGCCTGTCAACGTGTGAATAGTTTGGAGTGCACCACCTGTAGGGCTATAGAGGAACTGCTGCATTTTACCACCTCGAAAGCAAATGTATATACATTAAAGAAATTATTTGAAAAAAAAAATAATAATAAAATAAATGTTTCACCCCCAATCTCTAGTAACTAGAGCGAAAAGTTCAAATACTATCATTTATTTACATGAATGTAAAATCTGCTTAGTATTTGGTACGTCCTCCCACTCACTAAAATGGCATGACTGCACTCGAGCTGTCTTGGACTGCAAGCCCTGATGATTCATGTTAGGTCAAAACCATGGGAGTGTCGTCTGAACACGTTGGTATAAATCTGAGGAATCATCTGAACTTTTGTACAAAGCAGGTACAAATGTCACAAATCTGTTTACATTTAAAGATCAACAAACGAATAATTACGATTCTGAACAGTTCCGTTTCTTTGTTTTATTCGATCCTCCTTAAAGCTCTAATGGACATTGTATTTTTTAATTAGGGAAAAAAAATACAAAGTTCATATAAACAAAAGTAAAACAAACAATGTCCATGTCTATTTAAGGAAAATAATTAGCATTTTAACCCTAAACATGCAATCATATTTTATAAAGATTTGGCAACTAGTAGGCAGAAATCTGCATTCTCCATCTCATTTCTAGTGCGTGTTTGAACATTCTTGAAGCTGAAAGAATAACAACTGAATGAAAATAAAAAAAATATAAAAAAAAAACATTTATTCCACTTCTAGTTAGCTGGTTACTTTTTGGGAATATTTTGTTAATTTTGTTTAAGGATTTTTGATTTTTCACCAGTACAGTTTTCTGAAACAAATACATAAGTAACACTGTCCTTTTAATAAATAAATAAATTAAACAAAATACACTTCATTACATAACTACATACAGTACTGTATATTAAATGTAAGTTTCCATATTATGCCAGTTCATTCTTTTGAGTCAACATCAATCACCAGCAACAGCTTGGCAATAAAAGTCATGTCGTGACTTGTCAAAAAGATGTGAGACCTTGATGCCTTCCTTACTAAATGTTCAGTTTTGGATCTCCACTCCACACAAAAAGGAAGGAAAACCATGCCCTTAATTACGCAGGAAGTGTGAGAGGTCACTGAGAATACGTTTCACTTGCGCAGGAAGTGTGCCATTTAGAGTGAAAATCCTCCCTTTTTCCCCCCGCTGGAGTCTTCAAGTGCAGAGTGTGCACATTTCTGCAAGCGAACACACACCAGGGACGATTCGTCCACATCCACATCCAAATGCAGCCAACTTGAGCCAAAGCATGCTGCTCAAACGAGCATGCTCACAGTAAGACTGTTCTTGAAGAGAAATCGGGTACCGAAGTGAAAAATAACTGTAGGAGAGATCTTGAAAATTCACTCAGACGGCAGGAATTTTGGCAGAGTTTCTGATGCACATTCCACACATGCTGCACCTGGATGAAACGTTTCTGCTGTAAATTACTGAGTGGAGAAAAAGGGGGAACAAATAAATTGAGCTCCATATGTTCACATGTCCATGCTGCGCATTTCAGAGGTCCACAAATGCTCAGGAACGACTGAATAGAAGAAGTCCTGCATCGGCATCCAGACATCTTTCTCTTGCTTAGTGCTTCTGATAGACTTGTATCATTTACGATGCTCTTTAGCAGTTTTCCAAAGCCAGAAATAACTAAAAAGTATAGCTTCATATAACATGAAAGCATGTTCAGTGAATTGTTCAGTGAATAATATTTATTTCCCAGCCTTTAAAGTTTTGCTTTACTTCAATAGAGGTAGACTATGGACTACTATACACACATGACACTTTTTTTTTCTTTTTTTTTTAATGGATAAGCCATTTGATTGTTAACTGCACTTTACAGTCCACCCTACTTTATTTACTCTTTGTGCTTTACAGTTAATAGGAACTGGAAGTGACAAAGGGTAAAAATCTAATATCAATAGATTAATAATGAAACTATTAGGGTTAAGCAATATATTATATCACAAAGTTGCACTGATCGCACAATAAGAATGGTGTGTGGCAATTTGTTAAACACACGTGCATGCTCATGGTGAGAGATACCCGTCTGCACATTTGGCTGACTAGGTGTTACATGAAAGTTGTAACCTTTTGTTCGGTCCTCTGTACTTTTGCATAGCTTGCAAAATACCCATGACTTTTTAAAATGTGTTCTCAAATGCCTGCTGTGGTACAGTTTAAGATAAAAAAAAATAAAAATCTAAATTCAATTATTTGTCACGTGGACCTTACAGCATTGTGAAATTATTTTTTTTCGCATATCCCAGTTTGGAAGCTGGGATCAGTGCACAGGGTAAGCCAGGATACAGCGCTCCTAAAGCAGATAGGTTTAAGAGTCTTGAACAAGGGCTCAATATTGGCAGCGCTCAACCTTCTGATCAATAACTCAACGCGAGTTGGCTGTGGTCATTCCGCTTAATCATCTGACTTGACCATCACTGCATGAATCAACAGTCTGGTCTAGAAAGAAATTGGCTCCCAAATTACACCTATACAAGTCTGTCTATGCTTTAAAAAAACCTTGGTATTTTTGGACTTTTGGCCATAACAAGTACAAATAAACTACTAAGAAAATAATCTTATGTCCATGCCAAGAACGCAACCTTATAGATGAAATGGTCTTTGAAGGACTAGAAGCTTTGCCTTGCAAGGACATTTACTGTAGATACACAAATTAAAGGAGGAGTCAGCATTTCTATTCCAATACACTGTCAGTTACAGCGAACAGTTGGAAAGCCATCTCTGGTTTAAAAGAAAAAAAAAAAAGAAAAAAAAAGATGATTGTACACAGCCCTAACTCTGTAGCCTGATGTTTTATATTAATATCGGTCAGCTAGTAAAGTTGTTAGTGTCGCTGCCATGGTAATGTACATTCATTAATTTGTGGGCACTTGGTGTGTACTTGTTTAACTGTAGACACCAAATATATATTTTTTTCCTCCAGTATGGCTGACCTCTCATTTAAGCAGGAAGGTAAAACATGTCATCAGGACGTACAATGTACTTTCCTTAAAATAAAGCCTTGTTCATGAGGAAAGAGAAATACCAGACGGGAAGGCAGACTAAAAAACGCGTACCTGTTTACCAAATCTGATTTTGTCTGCGTCACCACACAAAGGCACATACACTAATCAGTTAGAAAGCAGGAAAAGTATTCCCCCCCCCCCCCCTTTTTTTTATTATGTTTCCAGCTTGGTTCTCTGATGGACATCTTAAAGGTTTTTTCTATCCATTTATTTTTATATAGAAAGCTAGAAACATTTCCCATGAGCAACCTTCCCCTGAGTGTGCTGTTTGTTGGACTCCACTGTCAGGAGGATGACAGCACACTTTCCATGAAGACTGAGGTTAATTATCTCGAACAGCCCTTTGCATGACATGGTAACAACCTTGATGACCTTTAATATGGCTTTTTTTTTTTTTTTTTTTTTTAAAGGTCCTGGTCATAATTATTCCATGTGACTAAAAAAATGACATGTCTATAAAACACACACACACACACAGACAGAGCTGTAGAACAATTCGAATGCTGAGGAATGTTCCGGATGGAAAGCATGAATAATGAGTGTGCACACTAGACAGGGTTACATGAATGAAAGAAACATTTATTATAGCAAAGCAAATAAATCAGCACACTCCCAAAGCACTCACCACATATGTAGATCCATTTTCACCAGAGCGGACCTCGGTCTCAGGAATAGAAAAATGCATTGTTGTTTTTTTTTGTTGTTGTTTTGTCTTCTCCAATAAAGATTGAGAGATTAGATGAAATGGAATGAGATTGGATTTGGAGATCAAGGATCAGATGTTACAAAGTAACAGATCCGTACATCCGAGTGAAGTCCTGTGATCACAGATTGGATTGGATACAGGAGTATCCGAGGCGCCCTTGTCTCTTCCACTGCGCAGTTTTGTCTCTTTCAACCCACAAGCAAAAGACAAGATTGATAGACAAGTCCTGAGCTTTGGAGGGGGAAAAGATAAACCTTGAACAAAACAACTTCTGCGTCAGGGACTAAACTTCTCCCATAGACGTCTGGGAAGCAGCAGCAGCAGCCATGTTGCAATTGGAAGTAATTCCGCCTTCATTGTTGGCTCTTTTTCAGCATGTTTAGACAAAATCTGTCTCCGATGTAAAGTGCAAAAAAAAACCAGCAAAAACAACAACTCGTTTTTTAATAGACGCCCAAACCAGATAAACTTCGAAACACCGTAGTGCATGGAAATGTGCGGTCTGCAAAATCCCCGGTACAAACGAGTAAATGAAACAAATGCAAAAAAAAAATTACAAACAGCTGATCATTTGTCTACCAAAATCGACTGTACGATCTTTACCTCCGATGATAAGGAAGCACCCTGGCTAACGTTACAACGCCTCCCTTCCTTCCACTCTACCGAAGGTCGCTAATATATTCAATGTGTGTGTTCAGCCTCTCTCTAAGCGTTGCAACAGTCCTTTGGTTCAAACCATTAAAAAAAAAAAAAACGGGGGGGGGGGGTCGACTTTACATGGTATCGCCTTAAAATGTTTCTTATGTGTGATACTTTGTTACACGTTTTTCAAGACAACCTTTAATCATTCATGCACGTGATACATTTACTTTGCGCTACCAAATATCATTTTACTTCTAAACACATTCCCACCCTCGAGTAAAGTCATGGTACGGTCCGAGTCCGCAGGGTAAATTAAAACGCGTTTCATTAAAGGCATAAAATTGAATCAGAGACATCTAATGAGGTCTAACTAGTGTTTTGTGTGATGTTATCAGGATCAGATGACAACATCTACACGCATGAACTCCTGTTCAAATATTTCTATACTTGCTTTTAAACTTTAGTAATCCATGCATCAAATTAGACGTATTCTTATTTAATGATATGATTAATATTTAGTATCATATGTCAGTCCAAAAATAATTAAATTGTTGCGTTTTTTTTTTTTCTTGGGTGATTATGTTGGTACAACTAGTGTTTTTCTTAATTAAATAAGTGGTGTCTGCGCAAATGCAGCGCCGAGTGGTTTGCCATCAATGAACAGGTCACGTGACACAGAGTATGTCATGTGACGCGAGTTTTTGGGGTTAAAATGATAGCTAGGGTTTGCATTTGTACCTCTTCTACTGTAAATTTATTTAGCATTTTATTTATTTTATCCATCTTCCACGTCGACTGCCTGTCTACGGATGCTCAGGTACGGATATAAATACGCTATTTTCTTTGGGTTGGCTGGTTATGACAGAAAAAGCAACTGGGATTAGTGTTTTTCCCCCCCATGTTAAGAGTACATGTATGATTCCTGTAGTTATGCCAGATGTGTGAAGCAGCTGTACAGAACCAGAGTGCTGTGTGGAGGTTCTGCCAGGCGGCAGAAGGCAGGATTGAGGGTCGGTGCTGTTTTCACGATGCAGAGGAGAATATTCTGGGGTAGGAACTCGGTGCAATAACTTCTCTTTAAATATGTGACGTCATAACAGGCAGCTGTATCTAAGATATACTGTATATCATCCTTTAGGTTGGATTTATCTAATTGTTCTCTGAGACAAGTGGAGGATCTTCATGCAGCTGCTGCAGCGGTTATCATGTAAGT
>JAOVVB010000035.1:2796219-2818801 GCA_028570985.1 Heterobranchus longifilis | reverse complement strand
CTTTACAGAGCAGAAGTAGCAGACACATCTCACCATTAACTGTTCAAAGGAGATTAATGCATTTTTTGGACGCCTTCCCTTTACAATGTAGAAAGAAATAAAAATCAGGAACGATCATGGACTAAGAAAGTTACCCCAAACTTTTGAACGGTAGCGTGTGTGTATATATACTTATTGCTTAATTGCAGTCCAGGAAGGTGGCTCAATCCAAGCACAGCTGTCTCACACACACACTGCAGACATGAGTGTGTATGTGGTAATGAGTTTCTTGTTACAACATCACTCTTGGCCAGATATTGTTGATTCATAGATCTTTAACTGATGCACTTATACCAGTACAATACACTACTATATCAGTGTTGTAGCTCTAATTAGACCAAATGAAGTCCTTATGGAGTGGTTTTTATTGTCAAGAGGAAATGAAAACCCTGTTAGATTTGGTAACAAGCTCCTAAAACTCGACAGAGTCTAAATCTTCAACATTTACACAAAAGAAAATGGCTGAAGTATTAAATATTTAGACTCTGTATATACAGGATGTAAAAAAAAAGAAAGAATAAAAATCAGAGGTGTTAGCCATTATAAGGCAAGAACAAAGGAATAGAAAAAACGATTATGTACAGTATTGTGCATAGGACTTAAGCCACGCCACATTTCTTTATATTAAATTAAATGATTTTGTGCAATATGGTGGAGTAGTGGTTAGCACTGTGGCATTGCTCCTCCAAGGTAAAGTGTTCAATTCCCACTTTGGGACTGTGCGCAGAGTTTGCATGTTCTCCCCGTGCTTGGTGGGTTTCCTCCCACAGTCCAAAGATATGCAGATTAGGCTAACCCAAAGTTTCCTGGGATAGGATCCAGGCCCCCGGTTACCTAACGACTCAGCATCACCAGTATACTAATCACCAACCTGATCGTCTGTCATCATCTACACCTGTTTCTCACTGGTTCATGCCTTACGTTAGATGTTTTTTATGCTTGAATGATTTTTTTAATGCTGAAAAATTTTATTTATAGGTTACTGTATGACTTTAGGGTTAATACATAGGTTAAAGTACCTATATGGTAGGAGTAAATAAGTGTAAATACACGTAATCTATGTCTGGAATTTAATTGGATGCCTTTTTTTTTCTTTTGCAGAGACCTCTCAAGCAACCCTATTTCCAATATGAGTGATTTTATATTCCAAGGTTTTAATAATCTGAGCCATCTGTAAGTAATTATATAATCACATATTAGACCTCAGTTAGTCTTATGTACTTAATCTAACATTAGCTATTTCTCAGCATACTGCCCATCAACTTGGAGTGTCCTGGTGGTAACGCATCATGGGACAGAGTGGATGTTAAAGATGACACCCGGCTGTGTGAAGGACAGAGGAATGCCTGCAATCAAACTGGGCAGATGTGTAAGTCAATCATACCGTAGAACATTTCTGCAATCGGTTTTAAGATTTTACAAATGCCTTTTTATCATCCTGACTTCAGCCTTGGACTGCCCTGAGAACTCTATCTGCATGCCTTATGGGCCGGGATTCTCTCAGTGCAGCTGTGTCCACAACTTCTACGGATACAAGTGCCTAAGAGAGGTAAGAATATCAGCTTACAATAGTCCATCTGTACTGGAAAGAACAAATCAGTTACTGAAACCGTTCATAAGATCGGAGACCAAAAAAAATGGTGCAGACTATGTTAACTGTTTCTTTTCTGAACTGCAGGGCCATTTCCCTATGCTGGAAGTCTTGGCAATATTATGTGCATCCACAGTTGTTATTTCAGTGCTACTATGGATCACACAAAGGCGAAAAATCAAAGACATCAGCGTTCTTGGGTCACCTGGCAGCTGGTAGAAAGCTGAAGGAAACACGAAATATTGATATGTTTTTAAACAACGACAACAAAAAATCCGTAAGACTTTGGTCTAATCACATGATCAGGTTGAGAAGTTTTGCAACGCGTCATTTAGATGCTGCTTGTTGCTTCAGAGCTGCTGATGCTCAATGAATAACCGACACCTTAATAAACTGCATGATCATACAGGTATGTTTAACACTGGGATGCAGCATCGTTTGGACTGCAGGTATATACTGTAGCGTGGAGTAAATACTCTGAATCAAAATAGATTTAGATTTCATTCGGGGCTCATGATCAGTTCTACTGAGCAGTGCACATTAAGAGAATGTGTGTCCGTACAAAATATATACAGAATAAATACTCAAAAGTGTACAAAAAAAAAAAAGTGTACTCTCTCAAGAGAAGCATTGATAGTCTTTTGGATGTGGGACAAAATCTTTAACCTAAATGTAAAGCTACTAGCCCTGGCATAGAGTGGGGCATTTTTTTGTATATTTTATCATTTGTTTTTTTGATTGTTGTGAAATATACATAGTTACAGTACAGGTTATACAACGGTGAGTCAAAAGTTGTCTGCACTCCAGTCTTATTAAACCTTTTATTGGCTTTACTGTCTTATCAGCGCTGTGCAGGTGTGGACATGTTAAATCAGTTCATTTGTAATGGCGGTGCGAGCAAAAATGGATGTCCCACTTGTGATTTGCACAAAAGAAGAGCAGCATGCAGTGATTTGTTTTCGAAAAGTGGGTGCCGAAACAACTCACTGATGGGCATAAACAGAAGCGTTTGGATATCTGCAAACAGATACTCTAAGGAAGGTGAAAATTTCTTCCAAGAGAATCATTACTGGTGCCACGGAATCATCAATACGAGCCTCAGACTAAACGGTGGGGTATGGACCGGAAACATCCTCAATCACTGAAAGTCAACCACCAGCTTGAAACTTTATACTTAGTTTTGTGGGCTTCTCTAAGGACCAGTATTGAAACATTCTCAGAAAAAAGGTTCAACAATGCTTGTTACAATGAGATGCTTATTGAAGAGTTGGAGTCTAAATTGAGGATTAAATGCAGAGGACTGATATCCAAGGGCATTGTGATCTTGCATGATGTTGCAATGCAGTGCATTCGTCGTTCGCAACTAGGCCTAAAATATTTTTTTTAATGAGGGAATACAAAAGCTTTTGTATTAAAAATCAAGGAGATTATCTACAAAAAATAATGTACTGTATTTGTCTTTTCTAAAAGTTAATTTAACTTTACAGCCAGAGTGCGGATAATTTTTGAGTCACCCTCGTAAAATGATTTTGTGCTTGCCAAATATGTTTACACTGAATTTAGTCACCTTCAAATATGCATCTAAATGTCAAAGAACCTCAAAAAGACAGGAGTGCTAAAACTTAGAATGTTACATGTACATCTAACAGTAACCACTTTTCTTTAATCCAACAGTGTTCATATTCAATAGTATTATTGCATTACGTGTCCTCACATGAAATAAAATTGTTAGTATTAATATATGGAATGTACAAAGATCATGTTAAAAATAAATGCTCTAAGAAGTTTCATGTGCATGTTTTTTTTTTGCCTTTCTCCAGATAGGATAAAATAAGTGCAGTTAAATTTGTATGAAGGCCTGGGTCATATCTGTAGTCGAAAACATTTACTAACAAAAATTTAATTCTGTTCCAGATAACAAATACATATATACTTTCAAATCTATGTATGAAAAGAAAGAACAAAAAATGTTTTAAATAAGTGAATTGAAGTCCAGCTTTGGCCTGAGTTATAAATAGCAAATCCCAACCCTGGTCATTGATGTCAAATGCAACTTACTTTTTTCATTCTCTACATTTTCTTACACTGCGTCACACATACAAACCGAAGATGTAACCTGTTTCGGTGAGAAATGTACAGCTTAAAATTGGTCCATGGAGCTCTTTGTATTAATATATTCAGTCAGCCCTTTCTACTGGTTTAATGATTAGACAAGTAGAAAATTACCAGATCATTTCCCGCTCTCAACGTCTGCTTTACATCATTTTATTCCATATTATTATTATTATTATAGTAATGCAATCCATTTTACTCCCCAAACACACACACAAACCCACCTATCTAAATCTCTGGAAATTCAGAAACTGTACGAGTACAGAACCTGCTAAGTGCTGCAGTTGATGTCCTGTCAACGAGAACAAAACAAAATGACAGAACAGCATGAACTGAAAAGGAAGTGGCATTTTAGATGAAGATTTATTCTAGACCAGATGCGCAGTGTGTGCAGGCTTGTGAATAAACAGATGCAACAGGAAAGCCTGATCTACATTCATCACTGATCTACATTCTTCACTCGTAGCACTACAGGCACGGAGGTACAGGGGATCATGCCTAGCTCTGTGATCACCAAATCGACAAAGTCTGGAGGCGTGACATCATAAACCAAGTTCAGCAAGCCTAGGGATTTTACACTCTGCCAGTTCTCCAGCTGGGTCTTTCCCTTACGTGTCACGATCAGATCATCAGGGTCATCTGGAGAGGGGGGGGAAAATGGCTAGTTAAAAAAAAATAATTAATTACTTAGTTAAAAAATGCTAGGTCATTAGATTGTATTATAATATCCAAGTCGATCATAATTACCCAGCTCATTGGACACGAACGAGTCAGTCTGTACTCGTTCACAAAATTTGTAGGTCTCGCAGCAGACCAGCACGGGCACATTGTACGCCTTGGCAACAAGGGCAATTTGGGAAGTTCCCACCCTTGACATGACATATCCGTTAGCCAGAAGGGCATGGGCTCCAAGAAACACTTTGGACACCTGTAGACGAATGAAATTACAAGAATACTGTTAAGTATAGTGCGATAAAACACAGGAGTGGCTGTCTACTTGTGTATGTCACATGCCTCAGGCAGAATGTATGACAGGGCAGATATGAGGACGTAGGTACAGCGAATGCCTTTCTTCACTAAGCGCCTCAGTGCTTCCCTGCCCTCCAGTCTGGGCCGACTGTCCACCACGATGACTCGGAACTTCCTTTGGAGTTTCTCAAACGCCTCACACAGGATATGATTAACAAGTGAGGAGCTGGGAAATTAAACACAGTGCCAGTACATTTAAATAATTGCACATTCCACAATCAGGTAACTTCATCGTGCAGTTAAAACACAGCCAGATATATATTGATTTTCATACCACCCATAAACGAGTATGACATCGCCGTCGCTAATCTTTTCACTTGCATTGTTAGAGATGCCTTCGGCTGCCAACTTGATCTTCTCGTTCACGTAGTTGTCAATACATGACAAGAGTTTCTCCTTAGCCTATATAGACATTAATAAGAGGAGAAAAAAAGCCAGGAAATATTTTTAAAATATTACTGTAATTACAAAGCTGTGGCATTTTTTTTTATCATGTGGTGGTTTGTGAAACCTCCCGAAAGCCATTGTGGCTGTTTTTACCCTGCTTATTAAATGCTTTATGAAAAATATATATTTACTGTTTAGCCATACATGTATACTCAAAAAAAGCTTTTTTTGTTTGTTTGCAGAACATGTGATTTCCTTGCACAGTGAGCATTAAGCTGTTAATGCCGTAGTGAAACACACATAAGCCCAAAAGCCTATTAGATTCAGCCCAGAAATGTCAAACATCAGATTTTATATTTTGTGCAAAGGACATACACTCATAGATAAAGAAAACAAAATAGTTGGTATGAACAGAACAAATTTAGTAGTAACTGAATTATATTCACAGTTGCTTCGGGACTGATGTAAAAGAGAAAATCAAGCAACTAATTAAAGAGCGATGGACTGAGTAATTCAAGAACCATTTATGTGACATTTATACAATTAGAGATACCTGATGAGGATAATGAAGTTCAATTTTCGATTTTCCCCCCCACTTAGATTGGCATGCGATTTTCTCCCTTTTGGGAGTATACAGATTATATATTAAAATGTTTAAACTCATTTGCAATTTGTGATTTAGATGCATGTAGAAAAAAAACATTTGCATTAAATGTTTTTTTTTTTTACATAATCGAAATGACCAAAGATTTACCATATGAAGGGTTTTTTATCATGTATTTCAATAAGGCTTTATACAAGGGGAGTTCAACCAGGACTTTTGATTATGCAGAACAGAACAGAGTTATGAGAATAAAAACTCCTTTTATTTCTCTATGTAATCCCCGCTACACTAATACACTTACCTATTATTTCAGAATTTAGTGCTTAAATACCATCAAGGTAAAAGGTTTTCTCAGTACACCCGGAGCCATGATCAGACTGTCTGATTGTGTCTTAAACGCTGGCCTCCCAGGAACTGAATGATTGTGCAAGTGGTGGTGTTGAATGATTGTGTGTACACAGACATGTGCGTCTCTTCCACAAGTTGGATATAATTTATCTGTCGATTTTCAATATCAGGCATTCCACTCGCTGAATGTTCACAACAACGACTGGAATGGGCCCCGAGCCACCTCGGCCGGGATTGTGATTCACAGAGGTGTGGGCTACTTTAAAATGTTTCCACCATTTAAATGTTTTAATGCAGCCAAGAGTCTCATCACCATACTGTGCTTGTAGTCTTCTGTAAATTTTTATGAAAGGTATTATGCTTTCATTTAAGAAAAATTCCATCTCAAGCCTAGATTTGACTTGTGAAAATTTCTAACTATTAAGCCAAAATCTATTAAAGTAATAGTTATACAAGTGTAAAAACTCACTTTTTAAAACAATTGACACAATTGTATGGCTGAAGTGTATGGGCAGCTGCTTGATCTAATTTATTACTATACGTTATAAAACAGAAAATCGGAATGGCCTTATTATTTTATTTTTTTTTTTCATTTAACAACAAAGATCTAATTCCCTGTCCTATCACATCTCATCAAAAAGATATGTCTATCTTCCCTGTTCTTAACTTAATCAGAACATGGTCAGACAGTACAGACACTAATAATAATAATAATAATAATAATAATAATAATAGGCACTAATAATGCTACAAAAGATATAAACATCTAGCAAGCAAACCAAGCTAAGCCCTAAAACACACAAAGCACATTCACATATAGAATGTATTCATATTTTTACAGACATACCACAGCCATGTCACTATTTAATTATATTTCTCACCTCCTCCTCTTTGCACTGATTTGGAATATTGGAGATCTCTTTCTTGATGTATTTGATTGCATTACCCATGCTTGCGGACAGGGGGCGACATTGATTGAGAAAACTGAAGAGAAAGACAGAGTGACCAAAATTCAGTGTCATTTTAAACATCTGGTAAAGTTCGAATAAAGGAAATAATATAGAAATATGAAACGACTCATACACCAAATTAATCTCATCAAACTGATGCATACTGAAAACCTCACACTATTGATATACTAGACGTGGTTATATTACCTGATGTAAGGCTTCAGTTTGTTCACTAAATCTCTGGACAGTTCCTCATTTGGAGGAGTACTGTAGTCTTGAATCACCTGCAATGGTATTGGTGTTATATGATCATGCAGAAATCTGTAAATAAAAATACTTAAGTAGTTAAAGCATCAAACCTGTTTAAAGGCATGCAGGAGAGCCACAGAGCGTGCGTTCGAGCCGGCTATGATGCCATGGGAGTACTGCAGGCCCAACCGGACTATGGAGGGGTGTATAACTGTGGCAGGGATGCTGAAAATGACATCTCTATTAGTAACATATTATTACAATACCTTATCTTTTAAATAAAATAACACTTTCTATGTAGAGACCACAACACTGGCATGAAACACAGATACAGCGATGTTAAATTGCAGGACTGCAAGCACAATTTTTTTTATTATTACGTGATTAAAAAGTTTGCAACTACACACAATATTACAGTAATAAAACAAAACACATGGCAGGAACTGAAACTGAAATAAAATCCTGAAGAATACTGGTCTGTTGAATGGCCAACATGTCATATACCCCGAAGTTAACATCCTATACTACATGCGTAAAGCTTAGCAGGTCTCTAAGTGAAATGGATGTTCCTATAACTTCTGCTACTGGGGATTGGGGGTTCTTCATACTCATGGTCGGGAGTTAATTACTAAATCAGATTACACCTTATTACAGTTAAAATATTCTGCGATGAAGAGTATCCAAGCAATTTGTCAAAAAGTAGGAAAAGATGAGACTACTGGGCCTGAAATTTATGATTGTGAGGATCCAAAAGCTGTTCAGTGGATCTGAATTATATGAAAAGCAGTTATTTTATCAAATTAGAGATGTTTATAACGAATCATTCATTGGTTGATAGCCGTTAAGAATTGTGATAAAAGTGATAATTTTTCTGAGCATAATAATTTTCTAAAGCTTACATATTTATTAACTTTTACAATATTAGATTGGTTCACTGTTGAATGAGAAGAGAGACTATCACAGTATTTATAACAGTATAGCGGTCTAACAGACTACAAAACCCCCAGGCTAGTAGGTACTGACATACTGGAAAAGAAACATCCAATCAGAGTTTACCCTGCTGTTCAAAGTTGAGTAAACATGGTTGCCAGATTGGGCAGCTTTCCAGTAAATGGGATACTATGCACATGTGAGCTACAGCATTATTGTAGTAAAAATTTGCAATTAATTTGCGGTTTACAAGCATGCCAAAGTGTAGGGAGATGAAGTGGTCCAGTACACTATTGCTATTACTGTTTTTCTTTTTTTGCAATCATTATTTTGTTTGCTTAAACAATTTGGGGTTCATTCTCACATAACTGATTTATTGGCATTGTGAGAAAGTGCATCTTGTTTCCATTAATAATTAACGATTAATCGATTACTGGTTGTTTATGTATGTATTATCTGTTAAGTAAAATGAGTGAAATTTCAACAATATGTTACAAATCTTTTTTGAATCACAGTGAAAACAAAGGAACACCTGTAAAACCTCTCACACCAAATGTCTTCATGCTATAATTGCACTTTGCTTCTGAGTATTATTTTTTATTTTCAATTCAAGCACTTTTTAGGAATTTTAAAAAATTGCATATTCTCAAAATTCACTGTACTCAAATATCCCCCAAAAAACTTCATGCAGTACATCATGGACTTCATGCAGTACCTGATTAGCTGTGTGAGAGGTGCCTTGCGGCTGTACTGGTGCAGGTGAGAGAACAGACTGACTTTGTAGCCATATTCTGACCTCAGAGGAATCTGTAAGAATAAAGAGCAAAAGTGAACTCTGTCAGTCTGCAGCACAATGAAAGCCACAGTCAGCTCTTACTGTGCAAAGAATATTCTTTCCTCTTTGGGATGAGCGCTACTGCAGCAATACAGCTTATTTTTTTATATTCAGAATAAAAATGCAACAAAACAGAAGACTAATGTTTGCTACAGAACAAACTCAAACCCAACGGAACTAGCCTACGTAACACCAGCACACAACGAAACAGCCAGCTAGCTTAAATAAACATCTACATCACATAAATAATGTTTTCACATATTAGTGACATCTTATCTAGCCTTGCTCATCTCTAATAATGTGCGCTGAAGAAAATAAAAATAAATTAAAGAAGCAAATACAAAAAAAAAAGTGTCATAAAGAGAGGTTCCACTGCACACACACAGTACGGGGCCAGACCTTGACTTGAGACACATTTACTCGGGTCCCTTGCCCTGACCTCTGGAAGAAATGGGAGGTAAAGCATCTGAAGTAAGTGTGATGTAGTAGCTACATGGTCAGTAGGGAGGAAGTGAATAAAGAAAGAGCAGTGACAAAGACATGTAAATAACAATTCTGAAAACTTGCTGACCTGCTGTCTTTCAAGCTTCTTTGCCAGCTTTCTCACCACTGCAGGATCATCTACTTGGATGTGTTCTGGTAATCGTTTCACAACTGAGAAGTAAGACAAGTCAAAAAATATCAAGGAAGGTTCTGTAGGTATGCATTACAAAATTAATGAAATGTTGAAAATGGACATTTGCTGTTTCAAACACTAACTGGTTAAAAAAATAATAATAATAAAAGAAGTCACCAAGGGTCAAATTATTGGGCTGCATTACTGGAACTGGGTTAAGAATTTTTCGACGCATTATTAAAATATGGAAGGATAGTGTTGAACCATCAACTTTGTGAAAGAATTGTGGTCGGAAAGAAACTCATGAATGGAGATCATTCATTAAACACTTTGTGAAATTGCATGGTAACAAATTAACAATAAAAGCCACAGCTATGTTTAGTAGTGAAACTAAGAGGATTTCCGTACACACAATGTGATAAGAACTCAGAGTTGGGGCTGAACAGATGTTAGAAATCTTTTTACTGAGAGTAATCAGAAAAAATGCTTCAGTTTGCTAGCGAGCATAAAAATTGGACCTTCTCCAGAGTGATGCATGAATCATGGTAAGAAGCGGAGCGCATGAAGTGATGCACACATCTTGCAGTGTCTATGTGGCAATAAAATTAAGTCAGCTGACAACCTGAATGTACTGAATGACCAGGGTATCACATCCATTGATTTTTTTTTTCTGATGGCACAGGAATATTCCAGAACTCAAATTGTAAAAGAGTGTTTCTGGGAGCATAAGGAATTTTTTTCACACATGAACTAGCAACCACATTGTGTGCTGTGATCAAAGCTAAAGGTGAAATCTTTTTTCTTTTTTTTACCAGGCAGTATCTAAAGAAAGATCAATGCAGGAGCAAATAGTCTTTGTATTATACTGTCAATTTCTTACATGTTATATATAAATAACTCCCACATCTACTCATTTACACAGTGATTGCTACCTGACTGAAGGTCAGGTGGAAGTTTAGTCTTGCTCAGGGAAGCGGCGCCTGGCTCTTTCTTGGACTGTTTTGCTGCACGATCTGCTTCCTGGCGTGCCCTTCGCTCTGCCTTCAGCTCTGCTTTACTCTTAGCCGGCTTGTCCGCAGACGCTGCACTCTCTGCTGGAGGTACACTGATAGGACCCGCAACCGCTGATGATGCTATAAGACCAAAGGCAGGCAGAAGCACATGAATAAACAGCATATAAAAGTACATAAAAACTGTGGATAGTGTGTAATGCTAACTGTGGATGTGTGTAACGTTACACAATATGCTAAATGTTAAAAAATATTTGAGAAAACACATAAAAGTTTTGAATAATAAATCCAGAGAGTCTTATTTATAATCCATTAGAAAGAAGTCCTAAATGTTGACAGACAAATATTTAGGACAGAAAAACGTGTATAATTAGTTAATCCTCTAATCCTGCTTCCTGTTTGTTAAATACAAATCCTCAATCAGAAAAAAAAGCACCTGCTAGATCACTGAACATTGAATTTTTGTTTTGTTCTCTCTTAATCGGGTTTGTTAGCCTTTATGTGTTCTTATGAATATGAATAGTAATACATTATTTTGTGTTCATTTTTGTGCTTGATTATCTCAACACATGTTTTAATGTCACTGTTAATATACACATGTATTACCCTCATTTTATTAATATGTCTCAGAACCTTCGCATGTTCCTCACCCTCACTCAATGTTTTTAATACTCTGGAGAGTGCAAATTTGTTTATTTAATTGTTGATCTCTTCAACAATATTATGTCAATTATTCTTTTGTGTGTGATTAAATGTTACATTTGATGCCTTTAAGCAGCTGAAAATATGCTATGGAGAGTTTTGTTTTTTTCCCCACCTGACCTACAGTGTCAATGACAACAAATTCATCCCATTTCCACTGAGGAACTCTTACAGCAATATACAACACTGTGCAAAGATCTAGAGCCACCCCTCTTTTCTTCATATTTTGCTTCCAAAGAGCCAGACTTTTTGTATTTTTTAATGTATTCTAGAGAAACAGTTCTTCTGGCTTCCTGTAGGACTTTTTTGGCTCTTGTTTTTAGTCTAGTTCCTGTAATGTTTTTGTTTGTTAAGCCACACAGTGACCCATAACCCATTTAAGCATGACTTAAGGAATTAAGTGAGAAACAAGTGCAGCTGATGACAGATGATCAGGCCAGAGATTAGTATACTGGTGATGGTGAATGCTGAATGGATGGATTAGACAAGAAGGGAAACCAGTTTGCTGCTAAGGCTGTTACATGACCAACCAATTTTGAAATTGTATCTTTAGGAACTTTGCAGCCTGTTGCAGTAAAAACATTTATCCCTGTTTGTTTGACTTTATTTAATTTATTAGGAAACAAGGCAAGTAGTGTGATTAAAATTTTGCCTGATAGAGGAATTTTGCTAATTGTCTGAAAACGTTCTGCAATTAAGACTAAAATGTCGCTCTGAACGGCTCCATACTGCCCACCTTTCTGTGCTGGACCCTGTGTAAGCGTCTGCTGAGCAGAGGGAGGGACTGCCTTTTTTTCTTTGTCCGGCCCTTTTTCTGTTGGACCCTTGTCATCTTTTTTGCTCTTTTTCTGCTGTTTCTTCTCTTTTCGCTGACGCTGCTTCTCTTCTTTTGTCAGTTCTCTGCCTTCATTCTGCATACAACAGTTAGACCTTCAGACACTAACACCTAGGGTGAAAAAGACACATCCTACATCATGTATAATGATGCTCACCTTCACTCGTACAATGTCCTCTAATTTCCCGTCCCCATCTGTAGAAAAGATAAAGTTTATCATGACACTGTTGTTATCAAAGTAAAATGACTATTTAGCCTTACTAAAATGATGCAGCATATTCAGACAGCATGCCACTGGAACTAAGCTGTGATATGGGATATTAAAACATTTGGGATATTTAACATTTCTAAATAGCAAATAACATCCAACCGTTTGTCCCTTCACAATAATAGAAGTATACTTAGACCACACATTAACAAAGATCACAGTCGCACAACAACACGGGTGAGAGAGGAACATGATGCAATTCTCAGTTCACTTAGCGTTAGCTGAGTCACACAGAATATGCTAACTAAAGAGGAAAAATAGCATGGTTTCAATGTTAAAATACAGGTGTAATTCTTCAGTGGCGGTTTAATTAAATGCAAACACCGTTAAGACACGTGCTTGTCTCGTTTACCTGCAGTGTGCCTGCTGATGTCAGTATGTTTGAAATCACCTCTTCCCTCTGAGTCTGCCATGTTTCCAGCTTCCTGCGAACATTACGGTTAAGATCTGTCGAGAAACGTTCACAAATACCACACTGCCCCTAGCGGCTGGAGTGAGACGTGCGCCCTGAACTGACCTGTGAGCACGAATATTATGATTCGGCTTATACTGTTTTTACCTCAAATAATCACAATGAATAGTAACAATTTTGCTACCTGAATGTTTAAACGGTCATTAAGTCTGTACATGGAAAATCCAACCTAAAATAAATTTGTTTAACTAATTAGGACGTTTTTTCCTATGCTTTCTAAGGCGAAATTAATCACGTGACTAATGCTCTTTCACTAAGAAGTCAAGTTTGTCTGGGGCTTTTCTTTCTTTTCTTTTTTTTTTTTTTTTAGGAAGTTTAGTATCAGTATCAGGTTAGGAAGGTTATATCTACCTTTATAATAAATACATTTTCTCCCTATTTCACTCTCCTTTCTCTCACACACACACACATTTACAGATTATTTTGCTGCTTATATTTACTATTGGCTTGTGTACTGAGGACTCAACATTTGTCCTCTTACATTTCTTCAGTTTACCCCAGTCTCTGTCCCTCTTATGACTCTTGTTGAAGAATTTATTGTTGAAGAATTTTAGTTAGCATTCACACACCCGCGCGCACACACACGAGAGATTCTAAGATTTCACACTGAATCTGTCCTTTCTCTTTTTATTATCCATATATCATTAAATCTATATTTCTGTTGTTTTTCTATCTTTCGGTTTTGTTCTTACAGTATTATGGTTTTGCCAGTGATGTTACGTATGCCTCCTATGCTCTAAAGCTTGTGTCGGGCATAAGGGACAGTTTCCCGTGTTACAACAGTGTTAGGTGACCAGTCAGCACACTGTCTGGCTCTAACAGCATGCCACATGCCTCACAGCTATTATTTTTGAATGAAAACACCAAGAAAGAGGAGTAATATCTTCAAATAAGGCAGTTACTGTAATAAATGGCTAGAACTAGTCAGAGGCTTTTTCAGGATCAGGGATGGTAGTTATGTGCACAGAGTCTTACATGTAATGTATGTAAATTATGTAATGATTACTATGTACTACATACACTATGTACAGTGTTACTTGTTATATGTCTATATGGACATGCACCTATAACAAGTAACATTTCATACATCATTGATATCATATGTCAATGATTCATATATATATATATAGGTGTTTAATGTGACTAAATTTGCATTCACGAATAACTTAACTGTAATGATTATGTTTTTTTATTCCCCTACTTTTTGTAGTCAAAGAAAAAAAAAATGTTTTTGAAAAAGAAACAAAACTCAGAAAAAAACTGTATCTTACTGCACAGGATTTTTTTTTTCTCATTTCCTGTCAGGAAGCTGCGGTCAGAGTGCAGGGGCAGTCAGGATACAGCACCCCCGGGGCAGATATGGTTAAGGGCCTTGCTCAAGGGCTCAACAGTGGCAACTTAAACCCCTGACCTTCAGATCAGTAACCCAGAACCTTAACCGTTTGAGCCGCTGCTGCCCTCAAAGAAGAGGATTGGCTGGGGGATTCAAACACAAAACCTTTCACCCCAGAGGCGATTGCTTACCCACATAAGGTCTCAAAGAACTTCTTTGGATATATAACAAGAATATCTGAACTTATTTAGACAATATACAATTGGTTTAGAAGCAGAGGTACAGAAAGGGCAGCTGGTGTAAATGTTCTTACTTAATCTTAACAATTAAGAAATAAAAAATTTAACAGGATAATATTTATACAAAATATTAAATGCAATTTCTCTCATCTTGTTCCTTAAATTATGTTTAATAGGGATCATTGTGATATTTGAGGAAGAAACCTGCTTGATGTAGAGTTGAAAAGAAAGAGACACAAGCAAAAAGTACCAGATTAGACAAAGGAGAGATGTACAGTAAAGTGTACCCACAAGAGACAATTTAAGCAAAGGGAAAAACTGTTAAAACCACATTTTGAAAGATAGTGATCTCAGGATTTTTTTCACATAAAATAAGTTTCAGCAAACTGTTTGCATCATATTTCATACTGTTACAGCAAAAACATTTTATGTATCTTATTTCATGTATTTATGAAAATCAAAAAACAATATGATAAGCCTTTACAGATAGTAAATAAATAAATAAATATTGTAGGCGTAATAGCACCAAAGTCAACCTAGACATGTGTTCTATCAGTGATAAAATTAGGGATAAAAGAATTGAGAAATGTCACAAAATTAATCCAGAGGGTATGTGGAATTTACCATACAATTGAATACCTGGCTATATTTATGGTTTTTCACATTTAATAAGAAAACAGTGTCATGATTTTATTGCATGGGTCGTGGTGGGTGGTCAGCCCTGCTTTCTCTGATTTCAACCACATGTTACAATTACTCATTGGAAACTACAGGGTCACAGCTGAAGCTGGCGAAGGGGTATACTTGTAAGGTACCCAAGGTACCCACCTCACCTGCTTTCCTTTCAGCCTGTCATAGTAAGGTCAGGAGAACTTCATTTGTGGAAGAACTTTATTTGTATGGTACGACCTTGTTCTTTTCGTCTGTACCTACAGCTCATGACCATAAGTGAGGATACTGGGGTAACTAACTTTTTGTCAGTGAAAATTATGGAAGGAAATATGCAAATTTAAGTGCTTAGTAGCCCACAAAAAAGGTAATTAAATGTAAGGAGAAATTTGAACTCCCTTTTGTCAAGTTTAAAAATAAGCAGTCACAACTCATTAGAGAACAGAAAAGATTTGCGTGTTCAGGAATAACACCTGCTGCTGTACCTACATTCAGTCCCAGACAGACACAGGGAGGAACAGACTGTCCAAGCCAGTTAGTATGTGATTTCAGCCTGTCCCAGCTCTGTTACACAATCAACCCGAGTACAACTAACAATCTGAGAATAGTATTGAATTTTTTGTAATTGTTTCCTGCAGTTAGTTAAAACTATTTGTCGAGTAATCCTTGGGAACAAGTTGGATCTTTGTATTGGTTATACGTATGAGCTGACTTGCAGATCTAAATATGAAATTTGATTGTGATATGACTCAGCAGCAGCAGATTTTTATTATTTATTATTTTTTTATTTCAAATAAAAGCATAATATCGCAGTGATTGATGAATGTATTTGGGAAAATATGTTGTAACACAAGTAGCTTTCTGCTTGTTGTGCGTTTCAGTTATTATTATTATTTTTTTTTTTTTTACTTTATTGTCATACGCTGTCATAAAATTTTGCTATAACAGTAACATGATCAATTAAAATTATGCTTCAAGAGCAAGAAATCAGTAATCACTTTAAACAAGATATTTGTTCTTTTTATTATTTTATTTACAGAAAATATGAAAGGCATGGAATATAAAATATTATGAAATGGTAAAAAACTTAAGTGATTCTTACACAACATTCGTTATTCATTTAACATTGTATTTTCAGTTATAATTGTAAGTTACATAAACATAAAAACTGTGCATATTATACCTAGGTTAAAAAAATATTAAATATTGCATTTTCAAAAATTATTTTATCTTTTTGACTAATTTAAAAATAGCACTTAATTTTTGGTTTGTTTTAAATAGCCAG
This sequence comes from Heterobranchus longifilis, assembly GCA_028570985.1. Classification (NCBI taxonomy): domain Eukaryota; kingdom Metazoa; phylum Chordata; class Actinopteri; order Siluriformes; family Clariidae; genus Heterobranchus; species Heterobranchus longifilis. The sequence goes on along the minus strand of JAOVVB010000035.1, from coordinate 2,802,298 downwards.
TTTTTATTAGCTATAAGTCTGAATTGCTGGCTGAACTCACAGCGCAGTAGCTGGTTGAAGGGGACCAAACCTCACAGAAACACCTGACTTGGTTCCATTTGACCAGCCACAGCAAGGTGTGTGGATTCATGACAAATAAGGGAAAGACAGAAGGACAAAGCTGGTATGAGTAGCAGGGTTCAACTGTTTTCCATCCTTTCTAGTGATCTTGATATTTACCTGTTGAGAGAGAAAGAAATTCTAATTAAAATGTACAGTGCTACTCGATGCAATCTGTAAATGAACTTCCCCCCCTTTATCTAACAAACAGGATTCAAGGTCATTATTAAAGTTGTATGTCAATATAATTATTTTAAACCCTTTTGTAGTGTTTTATTATTCACAGTTTTGACTGAACTACCTTGTGACCCAGTGTTTCACTATAGCTTTAGTTTTCATGTGTATCTGGATGTCTCTGTTTTAATGTCTTGTGGCACTTATAGCATAGTTGGGATGTGTATCTTTGAGTTTTTTTTTTTAGTTGTTTGTTTTTATCATGTTACTTTGTATGACATGCACAAATAATAAAAAGGTAAATGTAAATATAAGAAAACAGCAGAACATAGATTCTGACTACATGTAGAGGACAGGCCTCATAAGGTTAAACAGAAAGATTTGAACAGCTGCTTGTTCTGTCTGCTCAATGAGACAGATAGAGCAGACGGTGATGAGCACATGCCTTTGGCCAACCAACCACATACACAACAGTAATAGCACCTGGTATCCAGGGCTTGCCTATCAACCCTGCACAGGGCAATGATACAAATGCACTCATATAAACGTATTTTCTGAAAGAAAGAAAGAAAAAAAAGAAAACACACACAGATATAAATGTTTAAGCTTTTTTTCTCTTGTTGACCCTTAATCCTGATGATAAATTCCCCCTGAAACCACACACTTCCTTACATTCCATAACTGGATTATTCATATGGGGATATAAGGAAGCATGTCTTCTTAGGGGGCACTACACAGACTGCATCTCTGCTACATTACTTCATAGCAATTTAAGTGCAACAGTAAAGAGGAGGGTGAAAATATTAATATACATGCAACCAAAGAAAAAGGCTATTTATTCTGGGTAAGTATCTAGCAGTCACTCAAGAAGTAACCTCAAATGTAATGTTATTGTAAAATAGTAGCTGAAATTGAAGGTTACCTTTACTGAATGTTACTGGAGTCCTGCGTTGTATATCTGTTGTCATCATCTTTGGTTTCAAGTAAAGAGAAGTGTATAAGGTATATTTAGCTTTAGTAAGCAAATGTAGAACAATCCCCTTTCGAGCTTGAATGTTGAATATCTACAGAACTAGAAAGACATCCGTGAACTGTACCGCTGCCTTTTACGTTGCAGAGGTGTGGAAAAGTGCTCTTAGCCTACAGTAGATCAAAGGTAAGCAACGATAAGTGTGAGGTTGATGGCACTTCTACCTCTGCTTCCTCCCAGCGCACCTATTCACATGGATTACTTCTGTCAAACGTGTGATATCTAGCATTTGTGAGTTTGATAATAAAGCAGGTATGCAGTAATATTGTTCAACTCCAAAACCTCACTCAAGTCTTCATTAGATAAAAGGTAAAGATGGAGGGCTACTGAAACCTAGGAAACTAAATTGACCTCTCTTTTACAAACAAACTACTACTTCTATCTTAAAAAGAAAAAATCTTGATGGATTAATCTAATACTCTTGCCATGGTAATATGTTTATCTTTACGAGCCAGATTTATCTGCTCAATTAGCAGCACATGACCACAGAACGAAACAAAAACAAAACCTAAATATTTTAACACCAATTTCTCTAAAAGTTTGCTCGAATAAGTTAACGATCTTCTTCACACCCCTCTCTCTGGTCCATTTTGTCCCATCCTCCTGTTAGCCCAGCTTGTGGTTTCTGCTCAGGCATGTCTTCTCCCTCCCGGCCTTTTCTATCCCTCCGTCTCCCTCACTCCCCCCCATGCCATGGTGGCCTCCCACCTGTTGGTGTCCTTTAGAAGCCTGGGCCTCTCCTGCGCCTGCTGTCCAGCCCAATCAGCGCCATGACATGGAAGAGCAAGTCACACCTTTCAGCTGTTCACACTAGGCCTAAGACACCCTACACCCTTTGCTCCCCTTTTTTATGCTGATTTCCGATACTCCTGAAAGAAAGCAAATCCTGATGCGTGGCTCTGGAAACAACTGTAGGATGATTTTATTACCAGATATTGGGCAGGTATGTGGCTACACCCAACCTGTTTTCTGGGTATAGTTACTGTGTTCTAGACTCAGATCAGTAAATTTTGATTAGTTACATGTGTCATCCATCATGTATATTTTAACTCATTCACATACTTAATAGAGAGTACATGATGCTGTAGATCTTTATTTTCTTAAATATATACAGAGCATTTTTTTTGTTATCATAATCTGAAAATGAAGTCAACTCTTGTTTACCAACAGCACCAATATTGAGTCAATAATTATAAAATAAAGTTCTTCAAGTTTGAATTTTTTTATTTGCTTGTCCAATTTCTTTCTTTCTTCTTCTTCTTCTTCTTTTTTTAAAAATGTTTTTTACCATAAATGAATCCTGATTTGATTGCACATCTGACTTATTATTGGTGAGAGTGAAGAGAAACAGGAGAGTGCCAGCTCTATTTTCCCCTGCAGCAAGCATGGCATTATCCTGAAGTCAGCACCTGTGTTCTAAAACGAGCCTGAGCAACAGGAGCCCTGGACCCATTCACAGAAAGGCAGGGCTACAGACGAAGCTTACTCTGAAACCTAATGCCCTGCAGTATTTCAACTGTGTAAACCCTCTACAAATAGCTACTATCAGCGTCCTAGACTCTTGTAATACTCACAAAACAAAACGTTTAAAAAATGACATATTCTGTTAGAAAAACATATGATCATGCTGCTGGTGATTCAAACCCGAAACTATGCAAAGTATGGATGCTTTTCATCAGGTTGTATACAGGATACTAAATTCAATATCATTGTCTTTAAATTTTTTTTTATAAAAATGTGTTAAAAGTGTGATCTGAGCATTAAAAAAACAGGTGATATTTTTTTTCACTGAGCTCCATTTAAAATAAATCAATAAATACATAAACACAAATCAAGACTTCCCAGTGTTGATGTCAGTTCCAGACTGGGTAAGTGTTTTTATTTTTACCTCAGACACACACCGCATGAGATTCAGCTTGCTAATAACTTTGTTCCTCTCTGTCACATGAATTCGTCAGCCAGCATCCCTCTGTATTTCGGAGCTCACAGCTCTTTTTACTCATAGCAGCAAAAGCAACATGTAATGTCTCTGGAGATGATAGAGTGTGAAAGCTGATCTGGGCTCAGATGGCATACGTATAAGGTTCAGAGCCATTTCAGACATGCATGACACCTACCACTGATTGCAGTTCAGACCTTACAAATCTTCTGCTATGAGATAAAATGTATAGCTAAACTAATCCCCTAAGCTGTTCCTATTCTCAGTGTTGTCTAGGGCCCACACATTCAACAGCTGAGCAAAGTTTTCTATAGCAGGTGGATGGATCTTTATTATGCTTAAGAGCATTTCCTCTAATTACATTCCTTTTAAACAGATCCATAGCAGTCTATTCTGTAGTTTTGACATTTGTAATAAGTTGTTGTAGTATATAAAATGAGAGTACAGGATATGGATGGATGCAGCATTCTCTATGATTGCCAAAGACAGCTTAATAATAATAATAATAATAATAATAATAATAATAATAATAATAATACATCTAGGGTGTATTATTATTGTTTATAAATGTTTAGAATATTTGTACTATTATGTTAAAATGCATACATATAATTTAAAGAATTGTACATATCATTTGAACAATGTTGAATAACATATCATCTGCAAAACCCAACAGTACACATTAAAAAATTTTTTTTAACCTATAAAGATTTAGATTTTGCATGTATTGTATCTAAGATAATTTTTTTATCGATTAAATGACAAACACAAACAGTAACACATTTGAGCAACAGGACTAAGATGTCTGACTCGCAAACAAAGTGCAGAATATCAACATTTTATAGGAAACACCATATAAACTTTAACTCAGCAACACATCTGTCAGTGGGAATAGCAGAATTCTTACCTTCCTTCCTTTAAACTGGGTTTGATCTTATAATATAACATTATAAGAATATGACCACACAATACTGATATCTTACACAAAACATAAAAATACAAGGTTCTCAAATCTTGTCAGCCTAAAACATGTACAGTATACACACTTCAGGAAAAAAAAAAAACTAATTTTATCGCTGTACGTTATATATTGATATATATTATTATAATAATAGGATCATATTATTAATGTTATATTAATATAATATGCATCATATAATTTTTTCTTTTCCTAAAGTGTGTTTACATTTTTTTGGCTGACTCAGTATATTCAACATATTTTCAAATATCACTTTAGCAGTGTAGCATTAAAACCTGTATCAGTACTAAGACCTGTTGCTGGCAAAACAGTTAGAGTTAAAGGTGAATTCCTTCCTTGGGGATGCCAGTTGCTCGGGCTGAGCTTGAAACAGCTGTCCCAGAGAGCCCCAGCACACAGCAAGAGGGATCAGAATAGAAAAGGTCAAAGGAGACCTGTATTTAGGCTTGTAAAAGTTAAAACAGGTGCCAGTCAGAGCCAGCAGATGACAGTTTTATCTCAGAAGAAAACATGGACATACATAGAGCGGAAGACAATGACAAAAGGGATTCATAGAGGAAAAATGATCACTAAAAATATATACCATTTTTGTTCCTTTTTTTAGAAGTAAGCTTTCCTGGATTATCATTTAATGCTATTTTCACCCATATCTTATTTAATACATTTTATAAGCATGTTATGCCTCAATGCCCTGCTAAAGAAAAAGGGCAATCACATGCAAACCACTAAATAGCAAGAGACCAAAAGGGAATATGACAGGAAATGCCTTTCTGACCTGCCCCACCCTGTAACCTCCTGTTTTACTGCACATGAAAAACACAGGGTGTCAAGACAGAGTGTGTGTGTGGCTTCAAGTGGTGTCAGCTCCCGTGTCGTAAAAGCAGGACATCTCCTGAAAAAAGTGTGACAACTGATGCCTAGGGCATGGATTATTTAATAACATGTAATATATTTTAAAAGGTTTGTCCCATTCCCGTAATGTGTTAGACTGGTGGACTGGAAACTCACTGCGTTTCTCTCTATGTATACTTGTTTGGTGAGGGGGAAAAGCAAAGTTATATGAAACACAAAATACAGCAAAACCTTTTTTTTTTTTAAAATCATGCTTTTATTTTGGGAAAATAGTTCTTTCTTGGGGATTTTTTAACTACTAGCTGGTTTTATGGGATTATTAAAGGATTAGTTGGGTGTTGTGAATGTTTAAACCTTTAATCGATAATGAATGCATTACACTGTATATAATAATGTACATCATACCAAATTTTTTATTGAAAGTATATTTTAACAAACAACAACAAAAACAACCGCAATGACAATCAATACAATAAGAGCAATGATTATAACAACAAGAATGGTCATAATAATGAGAGCAAGAGAAAATAGAAGAGGATGCAGAGATGTTTCATGTTAACTTAGACATCTTTTGTTATACTGATCTTCTAGCTGCCAAACCCACAGTATGTGGCATAAAATTCCTTTCAATTGAAAAAATTGAAAAAGCAAAAAAAAAAAAGAAACTATAATAATAATAAAAAAAATAATAATAATAATTCTTCTTCTTATTATTATTTAGTGAAACAATTACCAGTTGCAGTTGAATGCAAAAAATGCAGAAATCTACACATTACATAGTCTACATTTATACTTAGGAAATGTCAAATAAGGTAGTATGTCAAATAATAAGTCACTCTTTCACTCATGTCATGGGGGGCCTGGAGCCAATCCAGGAGACAAGGGCATAATGCAGGGTACACACACACACACACACACACACACACACGGACATATGTAAAAAAGAGAGAGAGAGAGAGGGGAAAAAAACCACACACCCACACACACACACACACACATATATATA
>JAOVVB010000035.1:2781774-2791896 GCA_028570985.1 Heterobranchus longifilis | reverse complement strand
TGCCAAAAGGCACCTGAAGGACTCTCAGACCATGAGAAACAAAATTCTCAGGTCTGATGAGACTCTCTGGCCACTCTGGCCACTTACGGATGATGGAGGCCACTGTGCTCATTGGGACCTTCAAAGCAGCACAAATTTTTCTATAACCTTCTCCAGATTTGTGGCTCGAGACAATCCTGTCTCGGTAAATCTCAAAATAAACTTTTTTCATGTTGTCATTATGGGGTGTTGTGTGTAGAATTCTGAGGAAAAATATGAATTTAATCCATTTTAGAATAAGGCTGTGACATGACATAAAATGTGGAAAAAGTGATGCACTGTGAATACTTTCTGGATGCACTGTATATGCAATTTGTATTTGAGGCAAAATAAAATAATGTACATGTTGAAATTGTGTCTGATCTTTTTTCCTAACCAATAATTTACTGAACACATACTAAAAGGGCAATGGAATACTTACCGTTTCTCTCATAAACAACAAAAATGATGCTGTGTTTTTACCACCTTGTATATGTCATTCATAACCCATCTATGAGTCATGCTGGTGCTGAATCACCAGCCTTAGTAAAGCCTGCTGCTGCTCAGCACTCCATTTGAAAACTAGAGTAAAAAAAACAGAGAAAAAGCCCAAGCTACCTGCTTCTTTAATTTATTATCCATTTACATTTGTGTGTGTAGGACGGTTCTTCTACCAGCGACTAGTTGAATTCATGTCAAGGTATGAGTGATTTATTATATAATTATCATCTTTTTCCCATCATTTTAAATAAAGCAGACTAATGAAAATTCCACCTCGCAAATTAGAAAGTAAAGAAAAGGTAGGCAGCATTAAAGTGATAGTTCGGCTTGTTTTTTAAAAAAATCGATCTTCAATTCGGGTGCATATAAGTACATAAGCAGTTGGTCTAGATCATTATCAATTTGCACACCGACTGTGAAGTTTGCCATCTGGCATGTATGTACAATGTAAGTAATCAGGACCAAATTCTACAACCCTCATTCCATGCATAAATGCCTTCTAAAGTTCAGCTGAGACTCATATGAAGCTCCTGCAGTCTCACTGAGCTAAATTTAGCTAAATGAGTTAAATGTTAAAATTACAGTGTATTTAGTACAAATTTAACACGTTTTTCTTTCTATGGAACTAGCCATATTGGTTAGTCAAAGGGCTGCTCCCAGGGAAAGAAAAGAGGGTTGTGGAATTTGGCCCTGATTACTAGTGATATAACTGTGACACAGAAGCTCCGGCACTTGTATCGAGCAGAAGGGGGCGTGTCCAAATGAAGCCTCGCTTCGAGGCGCGTGGCGGGTCCCTGAGAGTCACGTGACCAATGACGAGCGAAGCCTCGCGTTTTCCGGAATCACCTGACCGACTCGTTCGGCGCTTAAGTAAAGGCTCGTGCACTTCTGTTAATTTTCAAAGATTCAGAAATGTTGAATATGTGCATAAACATTTCCTTGAACAGTGCACCTACATGTACATATAAATTGTGCTGCTTGTAATTTTACGGTCTAAATGCTACACAAAATGTGTCCACTAGATGGCAGTACAATGGGCCCTTGAATGAAGCTTCATGAAATGAACCTTTTAGGGAAACTATTGGCTGGGAAGCCTCCACACCTAAATGAGGCTTTATCTGGCCACCACTAATGATTACTTACAATGTAGTTATATTCAAGGTGACAAACTTCACGGTTGGGGCACAGAGCAGGAAAATGTACAACAACAAAGACATATTGGAAGCATATTGACTTTTAATTTAAGAGAGACTTGAAAAAATCCAAACTATCCCTCCAAAGACTAATATTTAAAGTCTGTTTGCTTAATTTTTTAAAAAGCGAGGCTGTAAATTAATCATTGTTTAACTGTTTGTCTTTGTAAACTTTTTTTTATTGAAATACAAGTGGATCTCACCTTATGGCAGGCATTAATTATGTTTTTGACTGTAAGTGCATTAGTATAAATTTTTACTTGCCACTTTTAATGAATTACTTTTCTGAAAGATTTTTAAACGTTCAACCTCTGGATCCCATAGATAAAGTTGGTTTTATATGATCTTCATTGGGAGTGAGTACAAGAAAGCAACATGGGGAGCTTTGGACAATCCATATCCATGTGTTATTTATACTGTGACAGAATATATCAATCTTGAAGCCTCAGTATGGCGAGCCAGAGGAAAAATAACTTTTAGGTGTCGTGCTCCACATATGCTCCATGAAAGTAATAAAAAGCAAGCGTAAGTCTGCTTTTGCTGGTTTCGTGTATAAATGTTCCTGAAGATTAGAAAGTCTTCAGCATAGAGAAAAGTCAATATTATAGCTAACATAAGATAACCGTGGCATTAAATACTATATAGATGTGAATTGTCTAATACACAGACATTAGTTAATAAATAGAGATGAATTGTGTTTAAATAAAGTGAACCGTTATACAAGTGGACATGTAAGATATACAAGATGTGTTTTTGTGGTTTCAAAAAGTTAAACTAATTGCAAAACATACTGTATATAATCACCATACAGTCAAAATATCCTCTGACTATTTTTTGAATGCCTTGTTGAGCCGTAAATGCAGATAAGTGAACATCAAGGTTTTTCTGCTGAGAATGGCATAGAATCTTTCATTTACAAAAGCCTCTTCACTCAAAGGGGATCTTATAGTACAGTGTTCCTGAAAAATGTACAGTCAGGTTAATTAGGCTTCAGAGCTAGGTGAATGTTGTAGGGTATACTGGTAGTAGTGCTTGATTCTTAGAGGATGCCTTAGCCTAAGACGGTGATGTATACGCTCAGTTGTTACCATGGCAACCAGTCATTAGGCAGATTTACAGCCTGTGAAAACAAAGATGAATGAGCACGCTACTTGAACTAACAGTTTGCCGGCTCTGTGTTTTGGATTTCCACAAAAGAAGCAGGTCATTATTTTAATATTCCTGCTGCTTATACTGTATTTGACATGTGGACAAACAATATTTGTTATTCATTGTGCATGAGCTTACATCTTTTTTTAATCTTTTAGAGACAAATACTTAAAAAACACAGGGCGATATGTTTATACTCATGGGTGCACGTAGGTGCTGCTCATGAACATGTGCACGGTTAAAATACACTGGAAATATTCTGCTAAAGAAGAGCTTTAATGGTTGTCTTCTCAACGTCTTCTTAAAGTGCTTCTTTAACAGAGGATCTGCTGTACATTCTTGATTTGAACCATGAGCAACAGTTATGTGCACTACTTTTTATATTCCATTTACAGCTACAGTAAATGTGGCTCTTTTTAAAAGAAAACATATATATACTCAGTCTATCCTAGTCATGAGTAACATTCTAGTCCTTTATAGATAACATTGATGTCACATCTGTACCTTATTTTACACTAAATGGGTGTGACAATGAAGGCTGTTACAGATAAAACAAGCAACACTGTGGCGTCATGTGGCCTGACGATAACGGCATGTTCTCCTGTGTTTTATTGCTGTCATACCACAGCAGTTTGACAACAATTACCTTTTAAAAAAAAATTTTTTTTTTTTTTTGTCCTTATTTTTCTTCTCAATTTAATCACCTTCCAAACCCAACCAGCTCTCGTTTATTATCCGACATTTAAGGGCAAAGGCTATCACATGCATGTTTATTTTATTGCTCTTGATATTAATGATGCATCTTGCTTTTTAACCATTTCTAATTACCTTCTATGTGTGTGGTGCATCCATGAAAGTCTTGATTGGTATTCCTTACTTCATGGAGGATAGGAACGGTCATTCCCTTACCAGCCTCTCTTTTCTCTCTCTGTAATAATCATGACAATGTCACAGCCCTCCAAGAGAACAAAATTGGCTGTCCTTTGATTGGGAAGGATGGCATACTCTTTCTCCCCCATCAGTCAGAAAAATCTGTGAGCTCATGTGTGTGGAAAAGGGGAGACAGGACTTTCTTTTAAGAGTGATGCAGCACTAAGGGCAGCTCAAAAAGATGTAGTTGACTGGCATCACGTGTCTTGGAGGAAATACATGTTGGCCCTCAGGTGTTTGATAGGGGCCAATTAGGAAGAAAATGGATTATGGTTTATAGTTTGAAAATTATACATTTTATCATCAAGAATTATAATTTTTTCTGAATCTATTTAAATATGGCAATAAGTGGGCTTTATTATTGATGTGAAGCATTCGGCCTGTGAATAAGCTATTGTGACTACAGAAATAATGGTATATTAGAACAAGCGTATTAATATAAACCTGTGATTGAAATTACAGCTGCCACTAGTGTCAGAACTGCTGATAAACTTTTTGATCTCTAACAAGGTGTTGATTAGGTTTGAGAATTCTGTGTTAAAGTATAAACTGAAATAAATATATTGTAGACTTTATACAATTCCAGTACAATGTTAAAAAAAATTATTTCAATTGCACAACTTGAATGTCCCAAGCAGTTATTTTGTTCATTATTCCTGCTACAGTGGTCCAATGAGAGCTTACATCTTAGCAGGAGAGGATGCTGTTACTCACTGGCGGGAGTTGATGGGTCCTACTAAAGTGTATCGAGCACAGTACACGTCACCGAGGACCATTCGAGCGCAGTATGGTCTTACTGACACAAGAAACACAACACATGGCTCAGGTACTTATTAGCATGATCATGCAGAATGTGATGTGTGAATCCTGAAATAAATCCAAGAGTCAGAATTGAATTTTAACACTGAGCACCAGTGTTTGCTAATATCCAGATAGCGAATAAGTGCCAGCTTGGGAAATCCATTGTGAATCTAGATACTGTGTGTGTTGAGAATCTCATCATTACACATTTTATCGCATCTTTTCATTTGCATGTTTTAACACGAGTGAAGAGGTAGTAGACAAATTGACAGAAACACCAGGCTGTGTATTTACAGTCTTCTTGACAGCTGAAGTGTGACGTTTTAAAGCAATAAAATCATAATAAGTGAATGTTGCTAAACAGATTCTTAAAAACCAAATACAGTATATACATGTATATCCTATAAGTCTTCATTTAATTAATATATTATGGATAGATTTTAATACATAATAAGACAGAAAATAATTAACTCCTCGATGATCACTATTATGATTGTTTTGCTCTTTTGCATTAGAAAATCTAACATCGTCAATAAACAACCTAACATAAGATAACCTTTAAAAAAAAAGATTCAGAATTTTTTTTTTTTTACAAGGTAATTTAATGTTTCCACAATAGCAAGTGTGATCTACAAAGCAAATTGACTTACAGTGTCATTTATGTCACATACGTCATAATAACACACGCTAGCAGGATGTAAGCTGTTGATGTAATGGAGCCAGCTGGGATGAAGCTCAGCCCCCTACAACGTGTGAACAGATGTGAGTGGTATAAACACAGAAATTACCATATTTCTGTTAAATGTTAATATACAGTATACTCCCACTCTCCTTCCTAGGAACAGCTGTATCATGCAGCTACAGGTTAAGCGCTTATGTTAATGTTCACATCAAACATCCGAATAGGGAGAAAAAAATCTTTGTGATCTGTAGGGTACTTTGATCCTGGCATGAATATTCCTACTAGAAGTGCTTGGTCTGAGAATTTCATACACTGATGATGTTCTGGGATTTTCATACATAACAGTCCCTGGAGTTTAAACAGAATGGTGTGGAAAACCAAAAAACATCAAAGTGCTGTGGGTGAAGACTCCTTGTTGATAAAAGAGGTCAGAGGAAAACGGCAACATTGGGTTGGGCTGGATGTGTTGTGCATGCTGAGATTCTTTCACCTCACCATGGTTGTGAAGAGTGCAAGAGTATGTTTTCCTGTCAGCTCATGCCAGTCTGGTCATTTTCCTCTATCTCATCAACAAGGTGCTTATAGAACCTCTGCAAACTCGAAACTCTTTAGTTATTGCACCATTTTGTATAAACTCAAGAGACTGCTGCATGTGAAAATCTCAGCAGTTTCTCAAACTAGCCCTTCTGACATCAACAGTGCCATTTTTGAATCACAGAGATCACATTTTCCCCATTCTAATGTTTGATGTGAACATTTCCTGAATAATGACCGACATGACTACAATTTTCGTATTATTAATCATCATGAGTAATCACTGTCAGAAGATGTGAACCGATATATGAGTTAGATATATATATATATAAAGCCTTTTTCCTGCCTCAAATACAGATGACTTGTCAGACCAGGCAAGGTGTGTGAGTAATCTGCTCTCCTGCTGTTCCCAACCAAGTACAAATCCATTTCTTCACGCAATCATTTTTTCCCCTCTGTGTAAAGACCATTTTCTTACAATTGTGCACATCTAACAGACTTATAAAGCTGTATACACAGTCAGCATGCATGCATTTGTAAACAAACTGTGTTACGTTAATGGAATTGGATTATATATAAGTGGATGTTTACCGACGGATATGAAATTACCGATTGTGTGTGTTGCTTGTGAATACTGCTGTCAGCATCAGTTCTTCTGCTTGTCTCCGTTCTAGTACTTAAGCTAATTAAATTTCTTGTGTGCTCTCAGATTCGTCAGAGTCAGCCGAAAGAGAGATTGCTTTCTTCTTTCCGGAGTTCAGTGTTCATGACTGGTTAGAAGTGGAGGAGCCGTGTTTTCGGGCAGGGCGTGTCGAATATGACCAGCAGAGACAAATCCATACTGCACTAAAACACATCTAACCATTCTACTACCAGAATACAGAACCAGAAAGTGCTCTAATGTACTATATATAAAGAACTGAAAGCACTGCTTATTCTAAATATTGTGCCATTTTCCTGTATTTTACCATCAGTTGCTGACAGGTTGCTGTGCTACTTTTTCTGACTCGTGTTTTATAGAATATTCATTATTTTCAAACATTTTGTGCCATTAATCCTTGTAAATAATTGTGCATCAAGTACACTTTGTAAAGGTACTTTTAATGCTAAAGACATTCTAGCACTCAAAAATCACGTGTCATGTTAACTTAAAAAATCCTGTTCATGTATTAAACACAGCTTTGGATTTTAAAACGTACCTTTGATAATTTCTTTCATATCAAAAAGTTGGCTTATGATTAAATAAACCAGCCTTAACCTATGAATTAAGCAGAGAGAAGAGGAGGTGTTATAGCTCAACCTGTTCCAACACTCTATTTCAAACCAACAGCAATTCATTCATTTATTCAATCATCTTCACTACTTTTCTTCTGGTCATGGACATAATAGATTAAGAGCTAGTCCTTATACACATGGCCAAAAGGTGGTTCCATCACAGGGCACCCTTCACACATCCATTCATACATTGGGCCAATTTACTGTAGCATAGCCAATCCTGAATGTTTTTGGATGCTGTAAGAAAGAACTCAAGGGAATGCAAAGGACACCCATGTAAACAGGGTGCACCCATTTGAAACTGCACAGGCAGTGACTCGAGTTCAGGATTAAACCATCAAGCTTTAAGGCTGCAGCGATACCCACTGCTCCACTCTGCAGCCTAGTTATTATATTAAATTGCTAAATACTACCCAATAAACTGCCATTTGTCTCAATGGCAAAAGTCAATTAGTCATTAGACCTTTAAAAGGCACTCTTGATTAACCGGATAATTACATACAATTTGTGTGCTACCCACATAAAACAGAAGTAACCTGATGTTTTTGTTTATACTTTCACATACAATCAGTCCAGTCCAAGTCAGCCAAGGATGAAATTTCTTGCACATTTACATTTATAGACGACTTGAAGCACAGTACGGTGAAGACACTTGTAGCCACAGTAAAAAATTTAATGGTGCAAATGTTTTAAAGAAGGCTGTACAGTTGTTCCTGTGAACATTCAGCAAGTAGAATTCCTGATCCTTGAAAATCGACAAATAACTTGTCGCTAACTCGTGCAAGAAAAGCATTTGTCTGTGGGAAATGTACCCAATCATTCACCAACACTACTTGCACATAACAGGAACTCCTGTGAGGCCGATGATGGCTCTGGCGTATCAAGAAAATGCTGGAATAAACGCATTAGTGTAGCAGTGGATTATAGAAAAAATAAAGGTAGTTTTACGCTGTTTGTAACTGTGTTCTGTTATTCTGCACAATCCTAAGTCCCGGTTTGACTTGAACGGTCCATGTTAATAGCTTTAGAGGCTTTCTGGTGCTTTGATTGTCACAAATCTACTTTTTTTTTTTTGCAGGATACAACTCCATTGCCCGTATTACAATGAAGACATGGCAGTGGAGAATGATAAAAAATAGTGAGCATCTGGTATCACACAAAACTACATAATCTTATAAAGCTTTTTTTTTTTAAACAGACCTGTTCTTCTGCCAGAAATCAGACCTCTCTTTTGGTTCCATGGTGTCTTCTGTTCATCCCAGTTTTCAAAAGACTGATGTTTGACATACTGTAAATCTTTTCATGTCAGTCTCTAAGTTGAGTTCTTGTATCACTTCAGAACAGATTCTGCTTCTGGTTCCTTCAAACAATCCCGAGGTTTCATGACCTCAAAAGTAGTGTGAGTTTTTTCTTTGATCTTTCCACTCTTGTCCACTTGACGAATACTCTGAGTTACAGTGATGGTCACCTGCTTAGTGGACATCCTGTTGTCCTGCCACTTGGTTTACCAGGATGCAAAAAGACAAACAATGGAAGTTGATTATTGATTGTGAAATTATTGTGCAATACACTTTTGAGATTTAGCAATTTGCACATCTGCTCATTATATTAATTTGTACTTATGCACAGTTGTGACATAAGTTATGTTGGACATAGAATAACACAAGAGAATAGATGTCTTCAGGGAACACCCTAATTATATTATATTATTTTATATATATTGTAACACCATGGCTGGAATAATCATCTGCAGTCTTTTTTTTTTTTTGCAAGAACAGTATTGTTAACTGGATTTGCAAAACCCATCAAGCACCATGATGAATCTGGCTCTCATGAAGACCATCCCAGGAATGCAAGACCACAACTTCATTTGGAGTTACCAGCCTCAAAATCACCAATTAACAGCACCTCAGATTGGAGGCGCTATGAAATCTTAACAAAGCACAAGCCGCAGACACATCTCAATATTAACGGTACAAAGGAGATTATTGCACATTTTGGATGCTTTCTGCATTGTTTTACAATGTAGAAAGAAATAAAAACTTGCAAAGACCATGGAATTAAAAGGAATTAAACTTTTGATTGGTATTGTATATCCAACACAATCTCAGTGTTTTCACTTGAAATTTACTTGATATTTTTTCCTGAACCAGTAAGTTGAATCATGTTTTGTCTTTAATTTGAATTACTTTAGATGAAATTGTATATTGCAGATTAACAAAATTTAATGGCACATTGTATATTTTAATGAAACAATTCTGAAACTAAACGATCATAAATTTGGTTTCTAAGGCATCTCTGTCGATTGCAAAGTTCAGACTTACAATCTCTTCAGTGCGAACAACGCTTCTCTTCTGCAGTGTGGTGCCTGGCGATGAGGGAAGCCCTTCCTGTTCTTGAGAGACCAGTATAGCATGAGGACTGCCACTTTTCACATCATTAAGACTAGCTTCAGACATGGCAGAACACACCTTCAGGTATGCCTGAGCAGGAGCTGGTAGGCCGTCATCAAAAATATCTGCCAGTGCAAATAGAGAGGAAGCATAAATGGTAGTAAACACATTGACTCTTACAGTTGGCAATCAAGCATCTATCCAAAAATTTTAGGTAGGTCAAGTTTCAACCATTATATACATACAATAAATAATTTCAATTCAGTAATTTAATTCAAAAAGTGAAACTCATATAGATTCATTATACACAGACTGGTATATTTCAAGTGTTTATTTCTTTTAATAATTGTGGCTTACAGCTAATGAAAACCCAAAATTCAGTATCTTTCTGTGTTAAAAAGTTTTTATTTAAGTAATATTCTAATTTTTTGAGATTGTGAGAAATGAAAAGAAAATCACTTAAAATATATCAGTCTGTGTGTAATGAATCTACAGTACATATCAGTTTCATCTTTTGATTTAAATTACTGAAAAAAGGGCACTGGTGGCTCAGGGGTAGGTGTTTCGCTTGCCATGCGGAAGGCCCGGGTTCGATTCCCAGCCAGTGCCCAAACCCCAGCCACTGGATGCAGTGCCGGTCCCAAGC
>JAOVVB010000035.1:2764091-2776137 GCA_028570985.1 Heterobranchus longifilis | reverse complement strand
TGTTTTTGTTGTTGTTACGTTATTACCTAATTCCATATGTGTTATTTTATAGTTTTGAAATCCCCAGTATTGTTGTATAATGTAGAAAATAAATCACTAAACAAAAACAAAGAAATTTGCAAGTGACCCCAAACTTTGGAACGGGAGTGTATATATATATATATTTTTCAGGGCCCGTAAAAAATATACAAGGATCCATGAAACCATTGAACCACTTTGTGATCCGGGGGGGCGCAAATGTTATTTTTGGCACTGGGAATCACTGTAGCATACACATGACAGGTATGCAGTGAAGGTGTTGATGCTCTATCATATGTCTCTTAAATAAAGGGAAATGGTTATTGATTTTCCATGCATGGTCATGCTTTAACAGCTTGATGCCATGGGCCAGTTGGTTCTTGTTCAGCGTTGCTCTGCTGCATGTTATCTCCTGGCCGGAAAGCATCATCCTGAATTTCATGTTTTTGTCTGATACTGTCAAAATGAAAGAGGCATGCAAAACAAGAAAACCCTAATAGAAAAGACCATTCATTCATGTGCTGAACACATGTTTAGCATTATATTATATTTCTAATGCTTGGCAAACCTGTGCAGAAGAAGTGCCAGAAAGAACAAAATAAT
This sequence comes from Heterobranchus longifilis, assembly GCA_028570985.1. Classification (NCBI taxonomy): domain Eukaryota; kingdom Metazoa; phylum Chordata; class Actinopteri; order Siluriformes; family Clariidae; genus Heterobranchus; species Heterobranchus longifilis. The sequence continues at coordinate 2,775,516 of JAOVVB010000035.1, read as the reverse complement.
GCTATAAATAATGTATTAGTTTTTAAAGAATTATTCTTGGCAGTTGCATTTTATTATATTTTAAATAAGGCTGTCAAAGTTAATGTGTTAACGCAGGTGATTACTCTAGAAATTTTAATTTGTTAATGTCTTTTTAACAAGTTAATCATGTGATCAAGTTTTACCCCAACTTCCTCCCATAGTCACAGCATGAATGGACACTTGTGCTAAGGAACAACAAGAAAAATGTTTTTTTATTCTATTAATAATTTTGCAAATATAAATAGATTTTTAAATTTTATTTATATATAATTTTTCTATTTATTTTTTCTTGTGAATAATATTCCTCTGCTGGTATGTGTTATACCCGCTCCCTTTCCCTTCCTTGAAGGAGCATGGTTTGTTTTGTATGTAGAAGTATTGTGCATACTTTAGGTTTTTCTTATGGCATAGCTTCATGTTCTTCCAGCATTTATGTGGATTTCTTCTGGATTCTCTGAGAGTGAAAGTAATAATCCACATCAGGGAAAAGAGCCTTTTTCCAATCAGCTGGTGAGTCAATCAAGAATGACAAACAAAAACCCCTGGATAGACTTGAGGTGAAGACTCATCAGGGAACTGACAGAGTGAGATGATCTAATGCCCACAGGGATCATGTGAACCCTGGTGGACCTCCTCTTCTATTTCATTCTAGGGTTTAGGCCGAGTTAAAACTGTCACTGATTTATAGGCTTGGGTTGCACTTGATAGACCGCAAAGAGCTGTAATTCCTTGCCCCCTTCAGCCATAAAGACAAAATGAGTTCTGTATTGTGTGACAGACCTATCAAAAAGGCAATCATGACACTCTGCTGAATAATGAGACTGGAAGCTTCTGTTTTATATTACACATTAATACACATTTCAGTGTTACAATTTACACATCACAGTTTTTAGCAATTCATTTATCGAATCACACAGACTTGTCAGTGTGCTAGTGCAGTACTGCAGATCCCCTTCCATGCCCAGTGTTAGGCTTTGGTTTCTAATATTTTACTGAATATTAAACATGAACTAAATCCAATAAGGATGTTAAAAAGAACTACTGAAAAGCAGTGACAAGTATCAATTACAAAGTAAATCTTGTAGTATTAGTACTGATTTATTGATAGGTCTGTCCATCTTTAGAATGTACTGTACAGAGCAATTTGCATTATTGCTTAAAGTATTGTTACATGTCATGCATTATTTTTGACATCTAGATTCCACAATATACACTTGAAACTGAAAACTATGCAAACATGACCCAAATATCTGAACATTGAACACAAGAGAAGCCCATAAAGAGCAGTATGACAACAGTATGACTAAATACCACATGGTGGCATAAGTGGTACATTCACTCTACGCATTGACCATCAGACACCCAATATGTGCATTGAATTGATTGTACTTAAAATGTTGCACCATTTTAGTAACTGAAGTCATTTAACAAAGAGCAACAAAGTATGTTAACAAATACGAAGAAGAAAAAAAATATCAGAATATACTCATTCCTGTACGTCTCAGCCATGGATCATGATGGATCTGGAGCTCATATCCCATTAACACTGGATGTGACACAGAGACAATGTGGGATGTGAGAGGATGGAGAACCTGAAAACTAACACAGACGTGAGGAGAACATGCAAAATTCTCTGCAGTAACCCAAGCTCAGGATCAAATAAAGGGATCTATGAGGTGGCAATATTACTCACAGTACATAAATCTCATCTAATAATATCCATAAGGCAATGATACATATGCATTTTTAACCCTTATATCTCAAGCGGTACAGATACGTGCCAGCAACACAGCATTGTTCGATGATGTAAGTGCTAATATCGAAGCCTTGTCAGTGTGTGTTAACGGGGAGGGTTCAGATTTTTAAAAAATAAAATAAAAAAATAAATAACTTGTCACATGTACTGTACCTTACAGCACAGTGAAATAATTTTTTTTACATATCCCAGTTAGAAAGGTTGGGGTTGAGAGTTCAGGGTCAGTCGGGATACTGTGCCCCTGAAGTGTTAAGGGCCGTGCTGAAGGGCTGAACATTGGATATGTCAGGTAGAACAAAAGTTATCATTAATTTTTATAACGGGTAAATTTTACGACTACCAGAATATGGGAATGACGTCACAGAAATGTAGGACTCTCAAAATAAGCATAGAAACGAAAACAACAATAAAAACATATGATTATGTGTATATTGTGCTATTTCTTTGCCTATGTGACCAATTTTTACATTTTTTGCTCAGTCATCTTTGGGTGGTTGGTTAAAATTAGCAAAAATTTTGTGCTGATGAAGAATATTTAACTCTATACTTCACAATCCTGAGCCCTATAAACAGTATGTTTATTTAAAAAAACAACAAAAAAAACCAGCAAAAACAAATAATGGCTAAAATGCTCTGAGCTTTAACGGCTACGAGGATTGCATGCTCTCTCTTAAGACCAGAATAAAAAAAAAATGCAGACAGGCAGAAAAAAAACCACACTTTGCTTATATTTACTTAAATATACATAAGTACATATAGTACTGTTCAAAGGTCTTGTTCAGAGGTCTTGAGGCATTACCTTATTTCTTTATATTAAATTAAATTAAATGTTGCATATTAAATTACAGAAATGGGAACAAATGTTTTACTGGTTAAAAAAGTGCAGCAACCTTTTTTTCCACTTTCGTCTGTTCCAACCACTCAGCATTCAGTATCACGGTATACCAGTCCTAGTCATCAGCCTGATCATCTGTCATCATCTGCACCTGTTTCTTACTGGTTAATGTTCTTACTAAGTTAGATGTTTATATGCGTAAATAATTCATGGAAAACAAAAATAAACTCTTAAACTGTTCAGGGACTTGACTAAAAATGAGAGCCAAAAAGTTTTTCAGGAAGCCTGGAGACTACATTAAAAAAACCTGCCCCTTTGAAGCAAAATATGAAGAAATGAGCTGCGGTTAAAGACTTTTGGACAGTGCTGTCACTGAGATATGATCTGTTTTTAAAATGTAATAAATGCAGCAATTTATTGTGTTTAATATGTGATTTTATTATTTACAGTATATTGTAAGCCTGCCTCTCTTATTAGAAATGTCATGATTATTATATTAATTAAAGACTTCAGTGTGGTTACACTTAACATAAAGTTAAGTGCAAAAATTCTTCTCATCATAGCCCTATTTAATATCTTTGAGTGCTCAAATTCACAGAAAACTCTTTGCAAAGATCATTAAGGTAATGACCTATTCTATGGATTACTCTCATTTAATTTATTTCACAACTTCATACCTTTAAAAGTCAGTGTATAGAAAATCTTTGGTAAAATATATTCTTGATTTTCTCACTAGCTCACTTAAAATGTATTTATACCTTATTATTTGAATGTATTATTACAATTTGAATTGTATTATTACAAGTATTATATATTCAGACTGGGTGATCTGTACACTGGCTTCTACTAGAGACTATAACATGCAGTCCTTCTTTAAGTGCTATGCAGTACACTTAAAGTCTTAGAAGGCAACTCGTCCAAACCACTTTTCATTATGACGTGTAGAAAACCTTCCATGATAATAGCAAAATACTAATAGGGGTTTGGCAGAGGGACAGCGATATTTGCTTTTAGGTTCTGGCTTCAAAATAATAGTGAAGCAGCAGTGGCATAAATATACAGTATTTGCTGGATAAAAAAAAGAAAGTAGTGAATCACAAAAAATACTTTATCTTGGTTTTCAGAGACTGGGTCACATAGTCAGATCCATAAATTTTGGAACAAAGATTTGTCTGTACATCACCACATTGAAATTGAAATAAAACACTTAAGATCTGACCTAGTCAAGGCATGTGGCATTAAATATTAGGAATTAAAACCATTTCCATATACACTCAAATTTTGGAGAGACTCATAAATAATCGATCAAACTAACAAAATTCAAAACATAATTATTGTCTGGAACCCATGGGCATGACCAAATACTGAGTTTCCTATGTTGCTTGTTAGATGCTTTGCTAGTCCTTAACTTACTTATTTGTGGGTCTTTTAGCCTTCAGTTATGCCTTCAGTAAGTGAAAAGCATGCTCTATTGGACTGAGATCAAGTGACTGACTTGGTCAGTAAAAAACATTTCTAGGTTTAATTAAAACATAGAGTCTAATTTTTCAGTCTAATGATGGCCCCCTTCACTTCACTGTAGACACATCTTTGAACCTCATGTTCAGAGTTAACAGCTATGAAATGTTAATGTAATACTTTGAGCTATCTTCAGACCTTTTAACATCTTAATTAGTCATGAATTAACGAAGGAACAGCCCACACCTGGCTGTTAAGACCAAACTCTTGTTAGCCATTTGTTCCATTATTTATGAGCCCCCCCAACATGGATTTGTGTATAGAAATATAATTGTCATTCCTCAGTATTTAATGCCACATTTTATAAAAAACCCTTGAATCAAAGTGGAAACCCTTGACTTCACTCACATCTTAAGTGTTTAATTTCAAATTCAATATGATGGTGTACAGAGGCCAAACGCCTAAAAAACTTATATTTGTTCAAAAATGTATGCAACTGATTATAGATATACATTATATATAAAACACATAATAGTAACACATTAACGTTGATTAACAATTATATACCAGGAAACCGATGACAGCATCATGGGCACTTGAGGCTCAATCATGCCCACAGGAACCAAAGGCCAACCCATCTGGTCTGATCCGACAGAAAAGGCAAGGCATCACATATTGCTGGAAAAGGTCTGATAGAAAGGGCGATAACATGATAAAACCCACAGAACCCAAAAGATGCACTGTCAATGTCCTGGTGCTAGCCACCACAGCACTCCCTGCGAGGCCCTTTCTAACCACGCCCTGAGGGACAAGACCAGACCAGGCACAAGAAGAACAATATTTCAATACCAGCCAAAGCACAAGGGGAACCAAAAACCAAGGTTATAATGTTTTAGTGTTATGGCTGATCTAAAGTAATTTTTTTTTATTCACAGTAGCTTTGACGTGCACTTTTACTTTGTAAAAATATGACGCCACAACAAAACCTAAAGATAGAACACCCACATAACTATAACAATCCTCTATCCAAACATTCAGCTATTATGGAGTTAAAGGCCAGTGCAGCATCTAATAAGCTATGGGTAGTGATTCTTGTCCCTGTCCTGTTATGACAATCAGTTTTACCTAATTGTAACTCAGTCAGGCCAGGCAAGCTTCATTATAATCTCAGTCACCTTGGCCAATGCCATGTGGATAATGGAACCATGCTATATATTTACACTCAATCTAGTGTGAAGTTGCTGCATAGAGCCAGTTCCATAGAAGTTTCATTAACTGAGGTTTTCAGCAGTTATGGTTCATTTGTCAAATATTTAAGTGGTAATATCTTTAAACTTAAAAACAAAATGTCCGGCGAACATGTTGTGCATATGAAATTTATTTGTAACTAATTTGTAGTGATACATGATACAAAAACAGAAATTGAAATAAAATAAATAAATTAATTAATTAACACAATGGATAGTCCTGTCTTATATGGTATGAAAGAGAAACCTACCCAATAAAATAACCCCAAAAGTATTTTAAAACATTCACACTTCTAAAAAGTATTTTGTTCATATAGTAATATTAGTTCTTAGGTCTAATTTTATACCAGACACACCAAAACGTAATACTTGCACAGCAGTGGATTATGTTTACAGTGCAAAAAGCATGCCTTCCTTAATATCAAGGAGAGCACTATCCTTCTCGCCATTAATCACCCGAGGCAAGTTAATTTTCTGCCTCCCGAGCAGGTAAGTCTAAATAGCAGTCTACAAAGAAGTAGATGGGGTTTTGTATCTCATGGTTTAAAATAAAGCACCTATAATTCAAAGACAATTGATTTCTGTTTACTGAAGCTGCACACAATAAATTAATTAGCACAAGAATAGCACATCTGTGAAGAGTGGAGCAGGAACGAGATCACAGTGACATTGTTCTTATCCTCTTAACTTTAATCTGAGTTCATCCAACAGGGTGGAAAATGTTACTTAAGTAAAATTGTGACCCATTACATCAAATCAGGTATTAAGCTGCATTTTGGGTGATTTGAGTTATGCATATTTTCAGATTCCTGATTCAGTACATTTTCATAAAGTTAATCATAAATTTAATCAGCTGCTGAAATATGGCCAGCTCCAGCTTGGATAATGTTTTATTAAAGTACTTTAAAACAATGTTTTACTTAAATTCTCAATTCTGTTGAAGGATCTGGAGAATAATTTTGCCAAAAATTTGTACGTTAAACCTACTGCAACCTATGACCGTAGCACAAAACTAATAAAACGCTGTGACTTAATACCTGACTTAATATGACAGGTCACAATAATGTGCAATCTTATTCAAATGAAAGTATACAGAAAAAAAAAATACAAACAAAGTGTTTACATAAACATAAAAATTTATATATCATACATAAATATTAAAGATAATTAAAACTAACTACTGTACAGTATTTAGCTTGAAAGCATCATGCTAACTCTTGTCATACAGTATACACAAAAGCTCCTACATAGAAACGTCTCAGTACTGATTTAACTCTTACAGAGCTTATTTAAGTCTAGCTGGACATTTTAGAACACTTCGAATGTTAATTCAACACTGGGATTTTGCCGTGTGTAATTTGCTAATGATTTAATCAGAAATATAATTTTAATAAATAACATAAATAATTAATATTTATATTATGTTTAATTTGACAGTGCTGAATTATGAGTCTATTTGACTAATATATAGCATCCATGTTTGGCTGGTATTGAAATATTGTTCTTCTTGACCTCAGTGCAGCTACTGATACTGTAAACCATATTAAATTTCTCTATGATGCTATTATGGAAACTATTCTAGGATTATGCAGATGGTGTCATCTGCCTTTTTTAATCCTAAATACATTCGTTAACTTCATTTGAATGTAAATTTTCTTTATTCATGTATCTTAATTTTGGACATACGTACATAGTGTAACTGCAAAATTCATGCCCAGTCTTTGTGCTTTTATGTAATCTTCATAACACTGCACCTCTTTTGCCCTTTGCTTTGCATGAATGGTAATGACAGTAAAACACCAATCTATGGAGATATTATCTCTCTTATCGATTTTTCTGATACTCGCTTTTGGACTGACTGTGAAAACTCAAAACTCAGCTGTTCACACACCAAGGTATCTGTACATCACTTCCATGCTTCATTAGCTACATTGATTACCTCTCTTCTCATATTAACTACAACTTCTCTTTAATCAACTTCAAAGTCTTTCATGGTTTCACCTTTGCTTTTTTTTTTGATGCATCTCCATTCCTAGAGTTTATACCGACTGTCGAGCACGGCATTAGAGGGGTGATAATTTGGGCTTGTTTTGCAAGCACAGTACCTGGGCACCTTGCAGTCAATAAGTCGACCATGATCTCCTCTGTGTACCAGAGTATTATAGAAGCAAATGTGAGGCCATCTGTTCGACAGCTAAAGTTTGGGCAAAATTAGGTCATGATCTGAAGCACACTAGGAAAAAAAAAAAAAAAAAAAAAAGTAATCATGGTTTTGGAATGGCCTAGTCAAAGTCCAGACCTCAACCCAATTGAAATGCTAATGGGTGATTAAAAGAGCTGTGCATGAGCGAATGCCCAAAACCTCAATGAACTGAAGCAATGTTGTAAAGAAGCAAAAAGTTATATGTTGCTGTTTGTCTGAACTTGTATTTGCCTTATTTATGTAATGCCTAATTTATGTAATACTTAATTTAACAAATGTATTTGCCCAAGACTGCTACAATCAGATGCTTTTATTATGTTTTTCCACTAAAACGCATAGAATTAAAGGAGGGGGTACTAACTTTTAAACATTACTGTACAGTATTGAATTGTACAGGGATTGAATTACAGAAATCACATCATCTCAGGAGTGATAAAAGCTAAAAATAAAGCTATCAAAATGCGTAAAGCTTAAAGCTATCAAAATGCTTGGTGGAAATAACAGGAATCATGTTCACATAATTTATTTTTCCAACAAGAAACCGAAGGAAAAAGTAATAAACAGAACTAGTTTAGAGGGCTTCTGTAAAAAATCATATGTTGACCAAAAAAAGGCCACCAAAAAGCTTACTCATAATAATGACTTGCTGGGATGAATAGGTTGGGCTGCAGCTGTGGGCTTGATTCTAATATGAGAGAAGATATAATAGTCATGAAATTTAAAACTTTTCTAAATTGCAAAAACAGATACCAACAAAAAAGTGGAGCATTGTGAACTGCTTGAAGTATGCTGTAATGTAACATTCACACAACTGTTATTAGTCCAAACACCTCACTATATTGACGAATTCAAAAATGTTTGATTCAAAACAGCATGGAATTTAAACAATAAGATGTACCGTCAAGATTCAGCAGGCTCATCACAGTTAGTGTTGTTTTTCCTGGAAAATATTTGACATCATCTTGAACATGCAATTAGAGTTTGTAATTATAATCATTTCATGAGAGATAAAAACATCCATTGTGACTCATTCACGACTGTCAATCAACACATTCATTAAAGTCATGAATTTTAATCAACTAGGATTCCTACTTGGGTGTCTTTTTGAAAATCTATGAATTATTCACAGTTGCAGAGCAGCATAGTTCAATTGCATAGCAGCTCAAGGGTCTAAAATATGAGACCCTTGCCAAGAAAACAAACCTCTCCGGCAATAATGTGGATGCTACATGACTGAAGGCCAGTGGTGGCTACGTGGTTCAGGCTCTGGCTTACTGATTATGTCAGCGGTTCCAGCAGGAACTCCTGCAGCACAGCCAGTGTTAGGCCCTTGAGCAAGGCCTTTGAGTAAGGTAGCTATACTGTACCTTGGCTGACCCTTTCTTCTGACCCCAGCTTTCTAACAAACTAGAATTTGTGAAGAAAAGAATTTCACTGTGTGTTAATGTATACAGCACAGTACTGTACAAATATTTTATTGAGACAGGCTACAAAGTATCTAAAGGTACTACTAAAAATAAATATTTTTAATGTAACAACCTCAGCAGCAACCTCATTTCCCCTCTCGTCTGTACTAATCACTCAGCATTCAGCATCACTAGTATACTAGTCGACAGCCTGATAATCTGCCATCATCTGCAACTGTTTCTCACTGGTTCATGCCTTAACTTAGATATTTTATGCTTGAATAATTCATAAGTCACTGTGTGGCTTAACACACAAAAACATTGTTCTGCACTGGTCAAGTATAGGGACGTGACTAAAAATGAGAGACAAAAACTTACCAAATATAAGAGAGAACTATTGATATAAAAAGGAAAACTATTCCTGAAGACTACACTAAAATACAAGGAAGTCTGAGTCCCTGAAAACAAAATGTGAGTGGATCAAGACTTTTGCACAGTACTGTACAGTATGTGGCTTCTTCAAGTCATACAGGTAGTTTCAGTTTTTGTGAATAAGAATTATTATTTGTTCTAAATTATGGTACATGATGTTCTCTTTTGCATTACTTCACTTAAAGAAAAGATTCAGTAAGTGCCCTCATTGTGTGAATGTGAGATTGATGGTTCTTTTTACGGCAGATTAGTTCTTGACATTTTAAAGATTTGTATCACTGAAAATTGCCGTGTATAACACTTAAAGGCCAAGCAATTGCAATACGCACTGGTGCTTTGTACTAGCATAATCCCACTGAGCAATAGGGAGCAACAATACAAGGGTGTAACTTTGTAATGGTCTGATAACATAGTTCAAATCTTACAATAGAGGTCTTAGGAGTTTTTGCCAAAAACCAATGTCCAATTTAATTAAATCCACAACAGCTGGTTGCACACAAAGGATATTTTCTGCAAAGCACATTTATTTATTTTTTTACCGCATGGTACAAATGATTTTCCCTGCTGATACAGTGTATGGCTGATGTGACACATGGGACAAATTCTTTTTGTATGCGTGTATTAAGATTTATTGAAACTTTAACCAACAGGAATGATTCCACACATGCAGTTTAGATTACAGACAAACTTTGTGGTTATTCATTGGAGTTAAACCCACTGTCATAAAGCATGATGGCAAAAATGCAATAATTTGTATAAAAATGCTTATCGATTATTTGGCATATTTTATTTTATATAAATGAATTTATGTAATTATTTTACATACATTGCTGGTATCTTTTTGTCTTGATTAAAAGGAGGCCCTTTGGAAAACCTGTTGAATATTTAAATTAAGATTTTGTGATGGATGTAATAAGAAAAATGGAATCCTCAGCCTAATTTTGACACCAGAATTTCCCTTCTACTTTCAAAAATAACTTTCTCAGAAGTGCAGAGTTATAGTGGGGGAAAAAAATAATATATATATTTATGACAACTGGAGTATCCATGTTGGATAGTATTCATTACAGTTTTCAGTTCTGTTGAAGGATCAGGTAGCTTATTTATACAAGCTACTTATCATTTACAGTGAAACCTCGGATTGCGAGTAACGCGGTTTGCGAGTGTTCCGCAAGACGAGCAAAGATTACTAATACATTTTGACTTGAAAAACAAACAAGTCCTGGTTTGCGAAAACCGAGTATCATGTATCACGCATGCGCTTTTTGTTTTGACGGCGAGCTTCACGTGATCACAACTGAGCCAATGTTTTTTCTCTCTTTTGCGCTGCAGAATTGTGGGTAATCGTGTCCCCTGCTGGGTCTTAGTGCGCGTCTCTCACTGGTATAATCAACATCCGTGCGCATGTGTACTGTTTACTACAACTCTATGACCACATGTGTGTGCGTAAAACATATTTTATTTTGTGTTTGTATGCGTATGTACAGCATTTTATTATATTGCTTATTATAACACACGTGTGTGTGAGCGTGTAAAGCAAAAGAAAGTCTCATTAGAGTTAAAGATCCATTTTCTCTCTGTGTGTGTCAGCCTGCTGTTATGTGTGTGCGCGCGCGTCATTGGACACCGTGCCCCTTCACACACACCTCCTCCTCTCGCCTTTACACACACACACACACACACCCCTCCTCCTCTTGCCTTCACACACACACACACACACACCCCTCCTCCTCTCGCCACGCTCACACAGATACACACACACACACTTTTAATGGAAACACTGCTCTGTCGCGATCCTTTTCAAAGGTAAAGTGCAGGTTAATTTGTTTTATTTTTATGTTATGTGCTCAGGCAAGCGTTATTAGCGATGTTCCTTGTTAATTTTTCCGATAAAAATGGTTAGTCTTTCCGTTAATGTGTGTGTGTGTGTGTGTGTGTGTGTGTGTGTGAGAAACTTAAATAAGAGAGGAGAAGTAAAGGGAAGGTTAATTTGTTTTATTTTTACTTTATATTTTGTATTAATTCGTTTTATGTATTTATTTTTTGAAATACGAGTGTTTTGAAATA
>JAOVVB010000035.1:2709798-2731473 GCA_028570985.1 Heterobranchus longifilis | reverse complement strand
TTTATTCCAGGCCGGATTTAGAAATCTACTTGTCCCTGCAGAGCCACAAGTCACAAATATAATTTATTAACCCACTACACGTGTCTTTGCTGGGTTCAGGTCTTGGCAAAAACACCTTAATGTTTTAACAATACAGTGGTCAGTGCTGACAAGATTGAAAAGGTCTTACATCTTTCAGCTGTTGTGTTCTCTTATATAACTTTTCAAAGCTTTGAAAGGTCACCATAGTAAAAAAGTACTTTTTCCTAGGCTAGAATGGAGCAGCGCTGGACCCTGTGTGCATTGCTATTCATAGCCACACTGATACTAGGCCACTGCCAAAGTGGTGATGGAGGGGACTGGGGATCGGGCAATATGCCTGAGCTTTTGTTCACCACTACCTCGACTCCTATTCCAAACACAGTCTGTAATAAAACAGCCAACTATAAGAGCACAGACTGGACCAAGCCTGTTTTTCAAGTTATTCCAGACAGCAAAGCTGATGGCTGCTCGGTCAATTTCCACACCAGCCAGACTATGTTCAGACGATTACAAGTGGCCAAAGAGGAGATGGCTTATCTGAAAGCCCTCCAGCATGGGAATCAGGCAGTGATGGAGAATCTGATCCAATTTGTTGGAGCAGAAATGGGGGATCAGAGTTACCAAGAGATTATTCAAGAAAATATTGCTGGGATCAAGGAGAATCTTGCAAGTTGTATGGGAGACCTGAAGAAGGCAACTGAGGAGTTGGAAAACCAGCTAGAAGGAGCTGACTTTTCTGGAATTCAGAAGTAAGTATAACTGGTCTAATAAAGGATGAAGTACCCGCACCATGTGTACATGTCTTGTCTTGAAAACACCTGATACTGAATTACAACACAGAATAATTACAAATAATAAATCCCTAAACAATTAGTTATTAATGAAAGGTTTAAAATACCTCCACAATTGTGGCTCAGTGCCCGTTCTTAGGAGGAGAATACATAATTCAATTAATAAATTCTTTAATCTTTAAAGCTTTTTTAAGTTAAACCATTAATAGGCCATAATATAATGAACTAAAGTAATAATTTTTTTTAAATAAATAAAATGAAAAATTTTAGGTTTTAAGACATCTGAGTTAAATCAACTCAATTTAGCAGTTTGGTTCAAAATACTGTATTTATTTTCAATTTTATAGTTTGTAGTTCACATTACAAATAAGCTCTATATTTTCTTTGATTCACTTTAAAATTCTAAATATTAAAGGATTTAAAGAGTTTAAAAACCTGCAGAGTGTACTGTGACAAGACACCTTGCTATTATTTTTTCTGTATACTCTAGAAATCTATACATTTATTAACTTTCAGGACAATGACAATAGCATAAGGAAAAAAAAACAGCTTGCCAGGTTTGCCTAGTCTCTGCTCTCTGGATTTTCCATCATCTGCATTAACAGTTGAAAGGAATGTGGGTCTAGCCCTTTGCCGGCCTCTAAATTTAAAGCTGTTTCAGAGCATGTTGGATTCCATCTGTGCATGCCTTCCCTTTTTAAACATAATAAAAAAAAACCCTGACTCCTCTTCTTTGTGTCTCTCTATAAGAATCCTTGAAGAGTCTGTGACCTCTGAAGGGATGCTGCGTGCCACAGCAGACATCGCCAATAGACTGGAGACCTCCTCGCGAACGCTTCACATGCAGATAACAGAGCAGCTGAGAAAGAGCTTAAAACTAAAAAAGACATAAATCCTCCAAAAGAAAGACTGTCATGTTAATGGAATGTAATACGTCCAAATGGCACAAAGACAAAAGATATCAAGAGGATCATTTTAATATTTAAGTGATTTTAATAGTGTTATGAACACCCAGAAAATGACTTAATTATAGTTTAGGTTCAACGCTGTTTCAAAGCATAAAATGTATGAATCAAAATGGTCTATGGAAAAAAAGAAAAAAAATCTTGGCAAAAGCAAGTGACTGCAATCTCGTACTGTTTTGAACTGTTTGAATTCCAGGCAGCTAGCTAAGTGTTGTGGCTTTCTTGGTGCTAGGGTACAGATGGAGAGTGGACAGCTTGGGCCCCACAGTCAGAGCAGATACATGTGTGCTGGGAGGAAAAAAGGGAAACGACAGTGAAGTCATAGAGAAACAAATGAAACTTCATCTGGCAGCCAAAGCAGAAAGGGTGCTTGTTATCACCAATGTTTAATTCATCCCTATTAATCATAATGAAACATTGTGTAAAGTATGATTTATGTTGGCCAGCTGTAAACAGGCTGTGTGCAGACTGTATATGTGCTTAGTTGTAGGATACAAGTACGTGGATGCCTTGTAGGGTATGCATATCTTTTTTACATGCTTTAGGACATCATTTAGCTCATTTAGGTTTAATAATATGTACAGAATAAAGTGCTAATTTACTTTATTATTAACATAGCCTTCACCAATTTTTTCCCCTGAATAATGTGCAAATATAAAATCCGATTTATGAAATGCATCAAAGATCACAGTAGACCTTTTTAAATGTAATCCCTGAACATCCACGAGCTGATGCCAGTTGCAGACTCCTCAAGTTTCTTATATACAGTATATATCTTTGTACTGAGTCACTGAATAATTCATAGTAGAAACTGAATATTGTGCTGTTAAGTCAGTTACTGACTAATAAGCAGGGAGTTTAGTGAGTTTAAGGTGGTACAGAAGACCTATTTTCATAATTAGGTGATTATGAAAATAGTCACCTAGCCTACTGTCTTCTGTGGTGAATTAACTATGGAAAACAAAAGAAAAAAAAATTGGTCATGTCACATGTCACAAGCGGATCCTCCTTTATCCCCCACAGTGACTGAGCAATCATAATTGAGAGTGCATCTAGAATTTTTTTACATTTTAAATCCACTCTTTTAAGTTTCTTTATGAGACATAAAAGAAACTTTTTTTTTACAGACTGGCTGGAGCAGAATAAGATCAATTCACACAAAGAGAGAGAGAGAGAGAGAGAGAGGGTTAGAAAGTATACAGTTTAATGGTATGAATGGAAAAAAGAATATATAAAGTGAATTTAAGTGAATGATAAAGCATAACATAAAGCTTATGATCATGAATGAAACGTCTCTAATGACTCTAATAATGGGTGGGTAAAGTAGTAATGTATGCATATTATTTGCATGTGGAGGGTTTTGGGCCAGGGTGAGCAGGCATTAATTACTTAATGCAGATTTCCTGCTCAGGGGCCAAGGACTTCCATCTCTGGGGTGGAATATGTTGCCTTTTTAGAACAGTTCTACAAATGGATGGCGCTAGTGTTCTATGTCTGATTCAAGCTAGCATTAAACTGGTAACTGACAGTTAGAAACTGACAGTTATTAACAGGGGTTGAAAATGAGTTTTTAATTCTTACTGGTACTATGTAGCCAAAGGTGAGATGAATAAACCATGGAGATGATGGACATTCCTGTGAATCTCATATGTTTCTCTTAATGTCCACATTTATTTCTCTTTAAAATACCCTAACCGTTTTAGGGTTGAATCCCAAAGTGACATAAAATGGAAAGCTAGTGCACTATGTAGGGTGTAGAAACTTTTGTTCCACACACCAAGTAATGCCTTTGTTGTTGAGTTTAATGAATATAAGAACACCTAGTCCTATATAAGTCCTATATATAAGTCCTAGTCCTGTTATACTCTATATCAGCACCAGTGGAATGCCTCAATCAAAATCAATTTATCAAATTGCTTGGACAAATTAACTGTTGTAGGAAATAGTAAGAATCAGTGGTCACCCAGTCATCTGTGGTAAGTATTATCTTGCACATAAAAGTAACAGCATAGCTGTGATAATAGAACGGTAAAGATGAGAACAGAAATCTCTCTTTAGACTGGAGATAACACCACAATGAACCTTTGGCACTGCTGTAGCTCCACATAAGAAACTATTTTATTTTTATCAATTCATGTTGTTGATCCAGCTGGAATAAGTCATACAAAAACATGCACAAGGTACGCTGTCCTTGTTTCTGCCTGAGTAAAACAATGGAGCATACACATTCCACAATCCTCTTCGACCTTGCTACCTTCTTTTCCAAAATGGTGTTGTGTTGGGTTGTTGATGTTGTCTGTAGAAGATGGTCTAATAAACAAACAAACAAATAAAAACAGAACAGACCTATCAGAAAAATAGGAGAAGGAAGGGTCAAAACAACAATCTGGCACATTCTTACAAAGAAGGAATGCACTGATGAGCTCAGAAACACAGAAAATCCTTGAAGGTCCCAGAAGATAGCTATTGTAATGTGGAAGAACACAGAATTCTTTCCTTGTTGCTTTCACAAAATCTAGACAAGTCAAGAACATCCTGCTTAGTTACGCCTATCATTATCAAGGTCAACAATCAAGAAACGCATTCATAAATGTAAATAGGCATTTTACCTCAAGATTTAAACCACTGTTAACCCATTAAGAACAACAAGATTGATTCTGATACAAGATTAACTTCTATGAGAATGACTGGAAGAGAGTAATGTATGCCATGTTCAAAAGCATAACACATCATTTGTCAAACATAATGGAGTCAGTGTTATAACATAGGCATGTATCTCGCCCAGGGGAACTGATGTTTATTGATGATGTAATTGCTGATAGAAGTAGCTGGATGAATTCTGGTGTTCATATACCTACAGTGTACTTTCTGCTCAGATTCATTCAGATGTTTTAAACTGATAAGACAGTGGTTTACAGTTCAGATAGATGTTCTTAAAGGGGAGTCACATGACCTCAGCCTAGCTGAGCATGCTTTTCATCTTGATTGCTTCACCTTGTACAGAAGTATAAATACAAAAATGTATCCACTGTGTAAATACTTATGCACCACACTGTATAGGACTATAAGATTAAATCTAGATGCATACTTCAAATTTAGAGAGCTGTATGGAACAGAATTCTCTTCTCAACCCTAATTTGATCATTTGGCACGTTTTCTGCTTTCCAAACATTCCTCTTGGCTCCACACTGAGTGTTCCACTCAAATTCTCAAGTCTCTTTTCTGACAAATGAAAGGTTGAATGCCTGCCATCTATCATAGATCAGAGCGAGTTAAGTAACACGACTCAGTTCAGCACAGTCAGTTACAGTTAGGCAAAAACACCGGCTGCCCCGATGGCTTTATTTTTCTGCTGTCTGATCCAGGGTGCCAAGATTCAAAGGAATTATTATAAAAAGATATACTGTCATTCAATATGCGTATTAGTTCCACTAGCAGTTGACATTCTCACAATGAAAAGACAAGGTTATGTAACTGTTGTCGCATAGGATAGTAAAGACTTATGCGTAAATCTTTACTTATAGAGTAAAACGCTGCATTTATGAACGTTTTCTTCGTTGTCTGCATGTGCGTGCGTGCGTGTGTGTGAGAAGCCCTGACCGTAAACCTCGCGCTAAGATCCCGCCCCTTTCTCTGACATCACTTCGGATGGACAGATTGCGCGCGAGCATGGTCGCCTGGGAGACGGGAGGCTGAGGAGTGTGGTCTTAACTACTGTACGAGTAGGCGCGCGCGCGGGGAACAATGCACGAGACGCTCACTACAAAACTTTTCCACGAGCTCGAGACAACGTCCGTCATTTAGTCTCCATCTGGGATGAAAGCGAAAATGAGTGCACAGGTGCGCTAAGCGGGGGTCTGTTGGTTGGAGTGGGAGGCGCGAAATCGGTTGGAGCAACACGGACGAATTGTGGGATACGTATTATTATAGTTGGCATGCGCTCAGGATGATCATACACTTTTAATAATATAGCACCTGCATTATATTACTTTAAGTGATTTTGAAGTTAAGGACAGAGATAGCTTACTGTCAATAGCTACTGAATCGACACAAAACAATTTCTAAACCAAAAAACGTTAGAAATGGCACAGGAAGAAAAGTTCACCCCGAAACTCTGACTGCAAATGGAGAGCTAAATGTAGTCGGATGATGGAGCGCGTTGGGAATCTCCTGGTCTCACTGAGGAGCGCTCTGCTCTGGAGCATCCTGTGGCAATCAAGTAAGTGCATCTGACACGTTGTATTATTGTTAAAAAAAAAAAAAAGTTTACCACATTTCAGATTATCCTAAAATGGGAATATCCAGAATCAAATACTAAATCATACCATAGACAGACATTTACTGGTATCCTTATAATCCAGTGTTCCCACTCCTGAGCATCCTCATAGACCACTTGTTATGAGCTGTTGAATAAGGTCAGAGGAAACACCGAATGTGCATTTAATTGGGAACTTCAAAGACTGTACTGAAAAACATTCTTTAGCTTGCTTTGTTTTACACTTTGTGACTGACTTCTTAAAAAATGATTAGTTTATTTATTTCTTTAAAATCTGTTTTATTCTCTTTATGCTGATTCTTAAGAGTGTTATGATGTTCAATATGTTATACTAAAAGGGGATAGAATGTACAGTACATAAGGACCATTTTATCACACAATTAGTGTTTATACATGTACTTATTTAGTAAACTTTCATTCATTTAGTTAGACAGCAAGGGAGACAATTTCATTATTTTCCATTAAAAGATGTATTATTATAATTTTTTTTTTTTTTTTTACAATTAAAATTTATCTGCTGTAAAGATCCTTTCTCCAGACTTGTCTTTTCAACCTTTGCATCTGACTGAACCGTTATTCTGGTGAAAAAGACAACGCTCCTCTCAAGTTCGCATTCTGTGCCTGTTTACCCCATACCATTTTCAGCATCTAGTCAGCCCATTAGGAACTAACGCTTATAGAAATGAGTAAATATTTTTCAGCAACCTGACGGTTTGGTGGAGAACCATGCATGAAGCAAACACAAGAATGTCAATAAGCAAATAAGGAAAGGAAAGACAAATATATATATTTGGCATACAGTACACTATGTGCATTATGCACAGAACCCATCATTTCATGGGTTCTAATGTTTCTATAGAGTATAGCAACAAAAGCAGACATGAGCAGTGTTATTACTGCAGGATCTAGTGTGATGTAAGGCTTGACCTACCCCTCTCATAGATCAATATCAATAGATGAATCTTTTCATTTGATCTAAGACTCCCACAAATCCTTGGTCCAGATCTTCAGTGGGGACAAGTCTCCTAAAATTAAGACTTTATGTTTCTTGGCAGCTAAATGTTTAACCAAACACAATTATTAACTAAATTTTACATGAGTCTACATAAGTTTACATAGTCAGTATTGGAGTAGTTTTACTCATAATTATACATATCCATGTACAAATAACCAGAGTTTGTGAATATTTGTAAGGGCATGATGGTTTATCATTTGGTTAAAAAAAATTTACAGAGCTAAATTCTTGATGTAGCACATAAATCTGACTTAATAACGAGATGCTTCAATTCGCTCAGATGTTGATTTATTTAATGTGCTGTAATCGATAAGCTAGTTTATCCCCAGGGAGCTCAGTGCTAGAAGGAGCTAATCACACTACCCTGTGAAAGCTACTCTAGCCACGCCACCCGGCTGGCCTCTCACGTTCAGTGCAATCCCCCAGGGCTCAACGGTAAGATCTTTGCAGCTTGGAAGTGAGGCTTGAATTTGGCCATTCGGCTGCTATGCCCAAAATACCTTTCTGCTAATTTAAGGAAGTTGTCAGTCACAGATATGCAGGACAGATGTGCCAGGTGCAATGATGCAACATGGAGACTGCAGAACATGTCCACTCAAAAATAAAAGCGTCAAGATTAGATTCTGTGCTGTCCCAACCACACTAAAACCTGTGAGCCTCCTAATAATGACAATGCATATTGGAATATGTATTAACTATTGCATGTGCTTTCAAAAAAGAAAGAAAAAAAGCATGAAGATTAGAAAAAAGCTCATACAAATGCTTAAGGCCATGGTTTGTGTAATTGTA
Organism: Heterobranchus longifilis; assembly: GCA_028570985.1. Lineage (NCBI taxonomy): Eukaryota > Metazoa > Chordata > Actinopteri > Siluriformes > Clariidae > Heterobranchus > Heterobranchus longifilis. The sequence continues at coordinate 2,723,616 of JAOVVB010000035.1, read as the reverse complement.
GGTGATTAGGGTGTCTGTTGATGTATTCAACATGTAAGTACTGCAAACTCTCAACATTTACTTTAATCTTTAAATGAACTGTCATCTTCATTAATTTAATTTAGCTATATATTCCAATAATCGCTTAGTTACAAATATTTATGTTTTTTTTTATGCCAAAAAAATTAGCAAAAATGTCATTTATATCTTGAGATTACATGAAAATGACTAATGACTTTATGTTTTTCTAAAGACTTGCTCACAAGGTTCCACACTGTTCCCCTAATACCGGTTATGTATATGTGTGTAGAATGCTCATAAATTATTTGCTTTTGCACATGGCATGCATGTGCTTAAATTTCATGATATTAAGCTGTTAGATTTTGTGAATTAATATACTCCGCCCTGTCACTGAAACAAGTCTTTATTACATTGGCAGTGTCCTGTTATGAGAAGACTCATTCACATGCTGAGGATGATCTCTTCAAGAAGCTGTTTAGTGGATACAACAAGTGGTCACGGCCTGTGCCAAACACCACAGACGTAGTCATCGTTAAGTTTGGCTTGTCCATTGCCCAGCTTATCGATGTGGTAACAAAACTAAATATTAATTAAAGTGTATCTGTTATTTACATATTTCGTTTTACTTTTTTCCTATTTTTATTAATTTCTGTTTTTTAATTAATTACATTTGAATTGCTGATTGATCATCTCCTTCCACCTTTATTGTGATCTGTTTGTCAAGACATATTGCATATACTCTGTAATTATCAGTGTGGATCACTGTGTGATGCTGCATTTCTATTATTGAGATTAATGTTGGTTATGTTCATATTATGAAACACATGGTCTATTATAAGGTTTTCTGAAATATTGTGTAGCATTGATTGAGTCAATATGATATTGATTACTTTGAAAAAGTACATGTTTAACGGACAACCTCTCAATAACATAAGGACAAGATAATACTGACATAAATAACAGAATTGATTTTTTAAATAAAATTTTCACGTTGTCAGACCTTCGTCAACAAAGAAATATGATTATAAAAAGGTTCTCTTCTGAATTCGATAGAATTTGTAATCAAATACAATATTGATACTTTGCTTTATGGCAGAAGGGTTGCTTCCATTTTACTAAGATGTTGTGCACTAGTGAGACTTCACTGTGGACCTCTTTATAGATTTTTTTCTTTGTTTCTCACAATTATGTTATTCACACTTTCCTATTCTGTGACAACACACACTGCCTGGTGAAAAAAGAAAAAAAGAAAAATGAAAAAAAAAAAAAAATTTTAATTGGACCTTTTGCAGCACAACCCTAAGATTCTCACTGGGGTTAAGGTCCAGAATCTGTGGTGGCCAAACAATGAGTCAAAATGATGTCTCATGCTCCCTGAACCTCTCTTTCACAATTGGAGCCAGATGAATCCTAGCATAATCATTTTGGAATACTCCCATGCCATCAAGAAAGAAAAAAACAATTGATGGAAAAACCTGGTCGTTCAGTATACTGTATTCATGTAGTTGGCTGACCTCATTTTTTATACACATAAGGTTGCTGAACCTAGTCCTCACCAACAGAACCAACCTCAGATCATAACACTGCCCCCATGGGCTTGTACTGTATGTAGGCATTAGGCATGATGAGTGCGTTACTTCATTGTTTTTTTTTCTTTTTTCTTTTTCTTATTTTTTATTTTTTTAATCAGGCAGTGTATTAACATGATGTGAGGTGTTTTTTTAAGTGATATGCATTTAATTGGCACAGCAAAGTTTTGCTATCTGGAGTGCAAAAACGTTGAAGCTGAATATCTTAAACATTCTCAGTATGCCGATAGAACCTTACCAATTACATTGCATCGCAAAAGCCAACCACTTTATATTGATGTACTATATATTCAGTGGAACATATTTAATATAAATATTATATATTTAAATATAATATATACAAGCAGGCCATCTCAGACCTCTTGCTTGGTTGTCAGATAGCTCTGATGTGCAGAGTAATAAATTATATATTTGTATGTGCCAGCTTTTGAAATTGCACCTGACCAAGCTGGCTTGTTGTTGTGGATGTGCACAACTTAGTCTTTCTATCGAAATTGAATTAAATACTCTAAAGAGAATGGAAAACAAATTCTCGATTTCTTTGAAGTGTTCCAAACTGCTATTAACACATTGTAAATATTAATTTTATTAAGGTTGAAAATTCTTCCTTCCCAGAAACCACCTTCGCACCTTTAACCCAATAGTCCTAATGAGTCAGATGTTCCTTAACAACAGTCCATCAGGATATTACACTTCAGATGCTGCTCCTGGACAAACCCTATTTCCTGTCTCACACTCTCCACCCACTTTTTCTTTTTTTATTCTTCCTCTGTAGGATGAGAAAAATCAAATGATGACAACCAATGTCTGGCTGAAGCAGGTGAGCCATGTATTTTATTACATTTAGATTTTAATACTATTTAGATTTAATGGGTAATGGTTAGATTTAGAATTCATATTTAAGGGTTATAGTGTAGTCTGGATTATGTCAAACCCATATGCCTTCCAGATCCATAAATAAAGCCTGGGCTATTTGTGACAAAAATAGGACTGACTTGCAGTCATACAATATCCACATTGTTCAGGGAAGATGAAAGTGTAAATCTACACAGTGATAAAAAGCAGAAATAATAAGCTCTTAGTCTTTTCTACAGGAGTGGAATGACTACAAATTGCGTTGGAATCCCTCTGATTATGACAATGTGACGTCCATCAGGGTGCCATCAGAGCTTATCTGGGTTCCAGACATTGTGCTGTACAACAAGTAAGTGATAATAAAATGATGTCTAATAGTTTATAACCAAAATAATTGCATTAAACAGTTTGGCCACCACAAGCTGTCAGAAGATCTTTAATGGAGGAACTGTACTGGTGAAATGAACACAATTTTTCCATAAAAATACTTTCTCAGTGATGATGTTGGTGGCAAGCACTGTCTAACACATCAGTCCAAAATCTAGTAATAGTGAAAGCCATAACAGTTAAAAAAATAAATTATACCGTATTCATACTTGTTAAACCAATCAGTGAGCCTGTAAATGGCGCTTTATCATCCTGGAAGAAACCATTCCAATTAGGATAGAAGTGTCCCATAATAATAAAGTCGAACAGTCAGAAGAAATTTGCATTGAACTTCGAAATGAACAAAGGAAACCAAAGCATCTGAGCTCAAAGTATAACAGAGTCACTGTTTTTAAATGTATTCACCACTGTCTCAGAATTTGTATAAATATCAGGGTGAGCATCATGAATGATTAAGCTAAACTTTCAAAAGTGTTGATGCTGATGTGGCTGTCACTGAGGAAGGTGACATAAGGTTATCTGCTTTGTCACCACTAGTGTAACACAATAAGCTCAATAAAAAAAAAATCATATAAAAACACCACCACCTGGTGTTATTTAGTGGTATTACAGATTGCTTGTTGTACCATATATAATCTGAAAAACGAGATTTTGTTTAATTTTCAGTGCAGATGGGGAGTTTGCGGTGACCCACATGACCAAAGCTCACCTCTTCTACACTGGCAAAGTTCGCTGGGTTCCCCCTGCCATCTACAAAAGCTCCTGCAGCATTGATGTCACCTTTTTCCCCTTTGACCAGCAGAACTGCAAAATGAAGTTTGGCTCATGGACATATGACAAGGCCAAGATCGACTTGGAGAGCTTAGAAACCACTGTGGACCTTAAAGACTACTGGGAGAGTGGCGAGTGGGCCATTGTCAATGCTGTGGGAACATACAACACCAAAAAGTATGACTGCTGCCATGAGATCTACCCTGACATCACATACGTCTTCATCATCAGACGCCTTCCTCTCTTCTACACCATCAACTTGATCATCCCATGTCTGCTGATCTCTTGTCTGACTGTGCTTGTCTTCTACCTTCCATCAGACTGTGGTGAGAAGATCACACTGTGCATTTCTGTCCTCCTCTCGCTCACCGTCTTCCTGCTGCTCATCACAGAGATTATTCCTTCAACATCACTAGTTATACCACTCATTGGCGAGTACCTACTCTTTACCATGATCTTTGTCACCTTGTCCATTATCATCACCGTGTTTGTGCTGAATGTGCACCACCGCTCACCAGGAACTCATAAGATGCCACACTGGGTGCATACCATCTTCCTTAACATTATCCCACGTTGGCTTTTCATGTGCAGACCGGCTCCCTATGGACGTCGTCGGCAGAGGCTGTTGCTCCTGAAAAGTCGAAGGTCACAAGGACTCAAGCATCCCTCTGCATCATGTCTGAGCACTTCCTCCAACTGGTTCAGGGAGGTGACTGGTTCAGGCAAGGAAGCACACACACAATGCTCCCATGAAGATCTAGAGCTGGGCACATTGTCTTCTAATTTCTCTCTCTCCTTCCGCCCTCCTTCTCCTCGTCCACCTGGCTCCACACCAACTCCTTCTCCTCCACTCCCTCCTCCTCCTCCTCCTCCTCCTTTGCTACCTCTGAAACATGGACTTACTATGAGACATGGTGCTGTACTGGGTGCCAGACATCCAGTTGGTAGACTGAACCATACTATGCGACAATCAGACAATGAGAGATTCTCTTTTTCTCCGAGCATCTTGCAGGCTCTGGAGGGAGTTCACTACATCGCAGATCACCTGAGAGCACAAGACGCCGATTTCAGCGTGAGTAAAAAATCACAAAAACTGAGCAGTCAGTATCACCAACGTGAACTTAATCTTTATTCTGAAACCATGGTGGATAAAATTTTTAGACTGTTTTTTAGCATGTCCCTTCACATGGTTCTAAAAATATTTGTCTTTTGCACATATCTCAACCAGAAGTAAAGGTAGCTTATTTTAAAATCTAGTTACTTCGAGAAGTGAAAACAGAGAGACAACATTTAAAGATTTCATAAAATTTCCACTGAAAGACCTCCCACCTACATCTTCAACTGTAAATTAATTACTTGGAAAAACAACATAACTAAGTTGTCAGGAATTAGATATTTACAATGGAGGCGGTATTGGAGGTGATGGTGCAATGGGTAGAATTGTTGCCTCTGCGGTTTCAGGTCCTGCATTTGATTTTCTGAGCACGGGTTGCATGGTTTGCAATGTTTCACATGGTCTCCTTGGCTTAAAATGGGTTTTCTGCGGGTTATTTACTTGTCAGAAAGCATCAAGTTTCACAGATTGACTATGGTAATTTGCCCCTGGGTATAAATGAGCCTGTGAATGTGGTTGGAAATGCTACCCTAAGTAAATGAATGAATGAATGAATGAATGAATGAATGATTACAAATGATAAATATTCTATTATATGGTAAGAATCCACCTTGGCCCATAATGAATGGGAGATAAGGTCTTACACAAAGATCACTTAAACTGTCAAGTATATACAAATTCACATAAGTGGAGAGTGATTGGCTTATGCAACTGTTGACTTAAAAAATTTGTTAATATGCTGTCTGGCCAAGAAAACAAAAGTTGCACCCTTCAATATTTATTTGGATGGTGGCATTGTTTCAACAACCTTAAAAATGTATTTCTTTCCAGAGACTTTTAGATTTTGGCTGAGATCTAGGAGACGAGAGTCATCTCCAGCACATGCCAAAGATTTTCACTGGGCTTGAGGGCAGAGCTTTGTGGTGGCCAATTCAAGTGTGAAAATGATTCCTCATGCCCCCAGAACCACTTTTTAACAGATTGAATATGACTGTGCAATCAAGGGGGGAAAATGGAATAATCAGTAAATATATGTAGTAAGCTGACTTGATTTTATTACCAAGAACTGAACTGATTATAACCTTGCCTACAAAGGCTTGTACAGTAGGCATGATGGGTGCATTGCTTCATGTGCTTTCCTTCTTACCTTGACGCACACATTGCTCTGGAATCTAGTGTAGACTTATCAGACCACCAATGACCATGATCTTTATGCTTCCTAGCAAATTAAAGCGTTTTAATGATTAGTCTTACTAAGCAATGGCTTTCTTATGGCCACATAGCTGTCAATTTTTTACGATGCAACTTTACTCTATGAAGTTGTTGCTTCATCACTATCCTCCTTGGTGTTAACAGAGTGTCAGACAGTTCTTATCCAAATTGCACAAAGCTGATATATTTGCTTTATCCTGCGCAATGATTTGATTTATCTTTTCTATGACCATGGGATACAACTCCCGACATGGTTGTTCAAGAAATGAGAAGGTACTCATTACATTAGTTTTGCATTGGAGTTAAAGGGATTGTTGCCAGCTGAAAAATGATTAATACAGACAGACAGACGGACAGTCAGTCATACGGTTGAAGTACACTTGAGAAGAAGCACAATAACGTAAACTATTTATTTTATGTGAGTCGGTTTTAACAGTTATTGTACAACAGAATATTCGAAAACATTTTAACAGCAATTTTGACGCATAATTATACAAAGGATGAAGAGATTTACATTTCTCTGCACCAAACTTGATCATCTTCTACAGGATGCGTCAGCTGGTGTCCACGTGCATAAAAATAACTTGATTCATGATGTTTACTAGTGAACAAAAAAACATCATTTTTATTGTGCTGCCAAGGATGATATCACAGTCAGCACATTCACATGTATGAGGAAGATACATGACCAGCATTATACAATTATATAATTTTGTACAATTTGAAGCTAATATGAAAGTTTACTTTTGAGAAAATTAATTTGCATGTTGGATCCTAGGACACTAGGAATACATTGAAATATTTTACTGTAAGAAGTTACTGCCCTAAATTTGTCCAAATAATTTATTTCACTTGTGACTGGGTGTTATATAAAACAGTGTACTACCATATTCTTAACACAATTTAAGCAAATGTGGAAAAATGTCTCAGGGTACTTTGTATTAGAAAAGTCAGGGCAAATACTGTATATCTGTGGTATGATGTTTTACCTTCTAAGAGTTATCTAATCTCAAGGTCGTATCCAATTAAGTGATACAATTCCCCAGGTGAGTGAAAAATGTTTTCTCCAAGATTAAACCTCATGTCTAGTTGTATTGACTTAGTAGATAATAGTGGATCCTGCTAAAGATCATTCGATGTGTCTGCTTTTATTCCTCTTGATGCCTCTCTGATGAAAGTACTTACATAGCAAATAAACAGACAAGAGAACTCTCACATTTTAAACTCCCCCTTTTTAAACTCTTTGATCTTTTAACGCAGGTTAAAGAGGACTGGAAGTATGTTGCCATGGTGATTGATCGGATCTTCCTGTGGATGTTCATCATCGTGTGTCTGTTGGGTACCATTGGCCTGTTCCTTCCCCCGTGGCTGGCTGGCATGATCTAGTGTCACTTACATAAACTTAGAGACATGAAGTACAGGCGCTGTGGAAATACTCAGCATTACAGACAGTGAGTGAGCATCCCAGGTGGATGAATAATATGGAAGCTGTGCAAAACTATTTGAATGAAGAGCAAGAAATCCATCATGCAGCAGAATGTCTATCAGCACTGTGCAAGATCCCAGACAGCAAATTTATCTTTGAATGTAAAGGCTTGCAACGAATACTGATGAATAAAATGTGGCACCTTTGGAAATGAGTGTGCAAGCAGGGGTTTTAATTTTGTGTCCATCTATTTTTCTCTCTCAAGAATCAATGGACTAACTTCTGATGCAGTGAGATTTAAAGGATGTGATGTACTGACACCATGGCAGGCCCTTGGAGAACAGCTGTAAAGAAAAATAATGCTGCAGTGTGCCCTGCTTCGTTTAAAATCCCACACCAGCCTGGGTCTAAGAGCCAGATTTGTGAAACTACTATGTATGACGTACAGCATTTTAATAATAAAAACACAGTGTTCTTTCCCATTCAGTGTGTGTCTCTGCCTCATGCTTTAACACCATGACAGTGACCAGGAAAATTAGCTCTCAAAAAATATGAATGAATGAATAGAAAATAGAATACAGTGTTTCCTGTGTAATGGGAAGTTATATTTACCAGTGTGTGTTCTGTATATTAAAATAAAATAAGTACTGGTTACTGTAGGTTTTTTAGTTTATAGTTATTTATATTTGCAATATAAAGTGCAATTTTGCACTTTCATTAATCACTTTTTTTTACTTAATCACTTTTATTACTTGAACTTAATTAGTTCAAGTAATTGAATCAATGGGTCAGTCTGAAATAGATAAATTTCTTATAAATATACCACAGCTTTTGCAGAAAAGACAAACTGCTACCATCTTCCCCAAATACACAAATTTTGTAATAGTATCACTTCTTCTTTTGAGTTTCTGGCTGTTTGCAATACCGCCACCTACTGGGATAGAGTGTGCAGCAGAAGATTGTTAGGGAGTATAAGTATTATCGCTTTGTATGAGACTTGACCTTTAAATAATCAAGTTACACAAGACAAGTTACACAGCATTTCAATACTTGCGGTTTCAAAACCTGTAAGAACTATAGGTTCTTGATACAGTACATGCTTTCAAGGATCAAAAAATCACAATGCCCAAAATTTGAATCGAATCGACAGTCTCCCTGGGATTCACAGCTCTAATAGAAATACTGTGTGATCCCTCACTGACCAGGCTTAGAATTTGTTCAGTTTTTCTCTTGTCTGTTTCGTAATTGACTTAAAACTGATTCTCCAACAAATAACATAATACACACGGACTGCACATAAACACGATTAGTGTCACTGACATCCAATTGTCTCTGGTAAGACCATGACAAAAATCCTGTAGACCAAGAATACAATTCTTGGTCTACACACACACACGAATCACCAAACTAAAAAAAAATGCATGGTGCATGAGCACAAATTTAAGCTTGACAGGAAAGGATTGCATTTTGGCCCTTCACATCAATATTCAGGTGCAAAGAAATAATCCTACGGTGCTCTCAAAAATTGGTTCTGCTAGTTTTAGGAGCTACTGAAATGAACACATATGGTTTTTCGGCAGACGGTCCCACTTTGTTTTCTGAAGAAAAACGGATGTTGCGGTTGATTATATTAAAATCCAATATATTATTGATACATATTAAGCAGAAATATATGTATATTCACAGTATACATAGAAGCTATTATGATAGATTACTACACTCAGCATCTAGGCAGATGTTCATGTTTTTACTATTATTATTGTTGTTGTTATTATTATTATTTTATTCTTCTGTACCAGGAATTCCATGGGTCTTTCACAAAATTTACTTTACACAACCAAACAAGTTCATAGTTGTGATACAAGGCAAACTATTTAAACCTACAAGTTCTTCTTCAAAAATTTATATTTACAGATAGATAGATTTAGATTAAATAGATTTGCTCAAAGCAAAAAGTATTTACTTTTTACAGTCCATAGACTGGAGACATTCATCCTATTTTCACATGAATTATATTCTTTTTCTTTACACCTTGTGTTCATGAAATCTTTCTTATTATTATTATGATTAATTACCTCTAATCAAGGTACCTATTTGATTAATATAATACTTATCATTTAAAAACTCTCACAGGCACAGCTGGAAAAATACTTTTGAAATGCCAGAGATTGTGATGCCATAAAAGATAAATGTTCACTTTGAAACCATGTATTTCACTGACATTTTTATTAGCTCACAGTTTGTTGCAAAAATGTACATAGACTTGAGAATACAACACTGAGATATGACTTGTGAAATCTGAAAGAATTTAATACAACACTTGCTTCTAAATATATTTCTATCTCACATCCCTGAACCGTACTAAGTTGAGAAATAATATGAACATAGATATTTTCTTTTGCTCGATATATATTATTTGGGTGCATATTTCTGTAATCAGCAAAGAAATGTCACGACCATTGTACGTCTTTAAACCTTTAACACCAACAGTATTATACTAATAGCTAATCATTACATTATACAGCAACATAATGAAAAAATGCATTTAAAGGTATGTATTGTATCAGCAGCTGACAGCTCAGTACAGAAAGATGGGACAAATATATTACTTTCCTGTAGAGAAACAAGGTATCTTGTCGGGATATAGATGAAATCTAGTCCGCTCCATGTTCCCAATCTAAAATGTGCTACTTAACGTACCTGTTACAAAGATTAGATTTCTTGGAGACTTTGTAGCAGAATGTATATCAAGGGACACTGAGGTTTCCTGACTAAAAATACATTTGATTTGATTATAGCCTCAAGGGTGTTCTGTACAGTATTTAGAGATTGCAATGTACTGTATTTTAAAATCCATTCACTTTACATTATCCCCTGTTGTACCTCTAAGGGTACATTTACATTTTTTGTACATTTGATGTTAAACGTATACCTTTACCGTACCTTTTATCATAGCAAAGAAAATACTTTATGAACCAGATTGTTAGCGGGAACAAACTGAACCAAGTGCTTCCTCTCTCTCTGTCTATTGCTAGTCGGTGTCGGAAAAAACAGCATCCTCAGGTCTGGGCTTAGCCAGGTTGGCGCGTACCCGAGCCTGATCCACTGCATCCAGCAGGTTCTTGGCATCCATGGCCAGCGTGTGAGCCGCTGCCAACATCTGCTTCTTGCACTCCTCCTTTAGTGAGGTGATGGCGTTTTGTTGGGCCAGCCGCATCTTATTGATCAGCTCCGCCATGTCCTTATTCAGCAGTTTCTGTGTGCCCTCAATCTAGGAGAACAGATAGACACAACATGAACCACATGATAACGTGTGGACACTTTCCTAATCACTTTCTTATCACCTAAGCTCCACTCTCCTGCTGTAAGTGGAAAACGTTTAGCTTTAAGGGTAATTTTACAGTACAGACAGATAAGTGAGAAGGAAGAAAAAGTAGAAAAGTACGAAACTAGGTAGGAAAAGACCTTAGACTTGATTTTTTTTAATGCCTTCAAGGTATTAGGAATTTACCTCCGTCTTAATAGCTCCTTGTAAAGATGGAAGAACCTCATCAACACTTGAAATTAAATCCCTCAAAGTCATTCCGACAATCTGTTGAAAGAAAAAAAAAAAAAGAAAAGGTCATAAAATAAACTTAATTACCTGGGTATATATATCACTCAAATGTCAGCTTATAGCAACATTCTACATCATCCTAAAGTAGGTTTAAACTTTCTGAGAGTGTTACCTTGACTAAGGATATGTACTCAGTGGATGGTAGTGTGTTCACGTCATTTTTCAGCTGCACCACCACTTTAACCAGATCCATGACACACCGGTACACCTTGTCCTCAGAGCGATCGAGCTCTGCTGTAGGGGCAGGCTAAAGGAGACAGAGAGAGAGAGAGAGAGAGAGAGAGGCAATGATTCAGAACAGCACATTAAAAAGGCTGATCAGTCATCCAAAGTATTATAACACTCAAGTGGCTCTGGTTGAACTCTGACTGAACTTGCAGTCAATGTCTCCTGAATGGCTATGGAAAGTGTGTGTGTGTGTGTGTGTGTGTGTGCGTGCGTGCGTGCGTGCGTGCGTGCGTATATGTGTACATTACCTGCACTGAAATTCTTGGGGGTTTTTCAGGAGCGTTTAAAAGTTCGTCTGTAATGAAAAATTGGTCGGGTTAAACAATGAATCATGAACATAATATGCATTTAAATACTTAGGACAGAGAGTAATACTCTTCTATATGTTAATTTAAGCTGAAATGAAGTCTTACCATTGTTAGGCAGAGGGTCTGGTTCCTAATAGGGAACAGAACAGCAAAGGTTTGAGTAAGGTCTAAGTAGACAATGTAAGTAGAGTGAGCTTTGTTTTAGAGGACTAGTATCAGCTCAACAACACTCTATGCTCCTGTTATCTGCATATACTGTATACATTCCGAATACATGCAATATTAATACATAAGGTGCAATATATTGTGACATATCTAATCAAATATACAGAGTCAGCCAAAAAAGTTATACACACTTCAGGAAAAGAAAACTAGTATGATGTATATAATATTAATATATATTATTAATAATATTATTTAAATAATATTATCAATGTATAATGTACTATATAGCAATACATTTAGTATTAAAATATTTATTCAAGTTTTGCTTTTCCTGAAGTGTGTATAGATTTCCTTGGCTATATATATACTATTATACTAAAATAACTATTATAATGTCGGCCTTCTAGATTTTACACCGTAGTATAGTAGTAGTTTAGACTATATATTTTCCACCACAGGAAATCTGCAAAAACAGTGCAACCTTAAACACAAGGTCCATACACAGTAAATAAGAAGGACATTCTAGACATTCTAAATTTCTATGAATATAAACTCAAAACCACCTACCTCCTTAACCACTGTAGTCTCATTTATTTTAGGGTCCTAAAAAAAAAAAACCAAGACATGACATCAATCATAGTGCATGTACCAGACATACCCAAGAATGGCGGTAACATAAAATATAAGGTATAGGACAGTTCTATTGTGTATGTTAAAGAGAATGTATCTTCATTCATACCAAAAGTTTTTCCTCTTTCTCTAGCCACTTTTTGTCCTCTACCATCTCATCCTTCTGATTCTTTATGGTGTCTTGCATCCGTTTCTTTTCCAACTGCCACAAGCGCTGTGCATCCTCCATGCTGGAGGGGCCTACACTGAACTCCCCCTCCTATGCCAGGCAAATAATATAAAGGTCAGTACATTCCAAAGTCATTAAAAGGATTAATGACGGATTAACAAATTACACAATACTGACACAAAACTACAATGTAAGGTAGGCTTACTCCCAGACTGAGGCGCCGAGCAGGCATGCTGGGAAGTGTGAGGGTGTTGGCGGAGTCTATAGGAGACTGATAGTCACATGGACTAGCCAGATCCGGTGAGCTGGCACACAATGCCTCGTTTAGCTGTGGAACGAAATGCAGTGCATTGGAGAAGAACAAACACAAGGACTCAAGGTCTGAACTCTAAACATAAATAAATTAATATGACATATATGAATGGCCACAACACCTGAATGTGCAGGCCGATGCTGAGGGTGTTCCCAAACCGACCAGGGTTCAATCTTGTGGGCTGTATACACACAGAGATAGACAGCTATGAATGCAGGGAGTTAACTAAGGTTCATGTTTGAGTCAAGTTGTACACTGAAGTAAATAAATGGAAGGCCCTTTGGTACCTTTGGTGGTGGTTCAGTGATGTTGAACTTGGGCTCTAGAAACCTGGTGGCTCTCTGTCGGTCTCTCCCTTTCTCTGCTTCCAGGTCCTTCTCCATTTTATGCACATCACTAAACCATAGAGAGATCTTAGGTTAACAATGTCCCACCAACACAAATGCACTTGTTCTGAATTTTGAAAAAAGAAATAATAATAATAAAATAAAATAAATAAATACGTTTTATGAACAACTAGCATTAGTACCTGTCGTTGATGGGAAAAGAGTTTGTATAGATAATTAAAAAGTAAAGCTAAAAATAATCTGATCAGCTTTAATGTAATCATACGTACATGCATGTCTGCAACAAAGATGAACCCCCTAATTTTTATAATTGTAATTTCACAATTTTTTTTTTACATTAAATGGTAATGGTTTCCACTGGATTGGTAGCCAAATGTTTGTAAATTGTTCAAAATTCACCTAGTTCACAGCAAGATTTTCAATCTACTGTCTTTTCATCTTATTACAATCAATGGGAAAGACAGTAAAACGAAAAATAAATCAGATAAACTTGGATTAGACAAAGACAAAGAAACTGATAGTGGACTTTTGTACAAAGCAGGAGAGGAACTACGAGACCCCCGTCATCAACAGGAGCCCAGTGGAGAGAGTGGACAGCTTCCGATACCTCAGTGTTCACATCACGCAGGACCTGTCATGGTCCTGTCACATCAACACCGTGGTGAAAAAGGCCCGACAGCGTCTCTAC
>JAOVVB010000035.1:2689086-2700733 GCA_028570985.1 Heterobranchus longifilis | reverse complement strand
TGATACTCGGTACTCGTAAACCAAGACTTGCTCGTTTTTCAAGTCAAAATGTATTAAAAATCTTTGCTCGTCTTGCGGAACACTCACAATCCGGGGTTTTACTGTACAGAGGAGGGGACAAGGTGTACATCCCTCCCCTTGAAAACTGTATATAATGAGTATGCATGTAACTATCAGACAGTCTGCTCTTGATAATGCTTGGAGTTCTGACTTAAGCATTACAAGTGCAGCTCACTTAGATTTTCTTGCTGCAATAAATCCTGCTTTATCCAGATCTGCGTCCTGAGTCGTTCTTTGGTTCTTTTAACTAGAGATACAGCTTTTGTTTAATGTTTTATAATTAGGTAACATTAACACGTGAAAGACTAAAAATCTCCCACAGAAGGATACATAGTTTTTTTTCTTATGACCAAAGTTTTTATTGCATTTTGATTTAGCATAAAAAATAAGTTTATGACTGTTGCTATAAATTTGAGATAATTAAGACTTGAGATAAGGCAAGTACAAATTAAATTGTCTGTAGTTTCAGCAACAGCTCATTAATTATTCTTACACATTTTTAAGGAAATGTATAATTGGTGAACTATATTATATGAGATCTAAAAAGACAAATGCTACCCCAGGCTTACTTTTATTAGGCCGAGAGATCAGTGATGAATCTGTGTTGTTCTCCAGCCTGCAGTAGCCGTCAATCAGATCAGCCATGTTCTCTGCCATCGACAATGTAGGCACATTGACTGAAAGAGGCTGAAGAGCAAATAGGCACAGTAATGTTGTTAGGCAAGAGGCATTTACTCAACTAGATTTTATAGCTTGGACCCAAAATAAAATGCTTACCTGTTTGGCTCCTTTGATGTCAATGTCTAACAGAGTTTTGCCTTCACTTTTTACAGTGCACTTAATACTTCGGATTTGTTTAAATTCTGCTAGACATACTGTCTGGAAAAAAAAAAAAAATTCTCAGAAATACTTGTAAGAATTGCAACTAACATTTCTCTTTTGATACCATTATCAAGTATAGTATCATTATAGTATAGTTATAAATGCTAAGTAGGCTGCACAAAATGTATGCTACAGACAATTCATCAGAATTCATGAAATATCTTCATGAAATAAAGGTGGTTTACAGAAGCTACATGTAACGTGCGTGCATTGGCCTGTCTACAGTAATTAGCATGCATCCGCAGGCAGTGTTGCCATATACCATTAAGATTTAAGTTATTTGTTACATGCACAGTGAAATGATTTTTGTCACAAATCCTAGTTAGGAAGCTGGGGTCAGAGCATAGGGTCAGCCAGTTATCAGCTCTGGAACAGATAGGGTTAAGAGCCTTGCTCAAGGGTCAACTGTGGTAGCCTTAACCATCTGAGCCACCACTGTCTTTATATTAAATTTTTACATTAATAGTTTATGTTTGTTTAAGATATCATACAGATAATGAAAAAGGGTTGCATAATTTATTCATGTTGTGCTTTGTCCTGGTCAGGGGACAGACACTTGAAAGGATGCTAGTCCATCACAGAGCCCCATAGACATGTGTATTCACAGATTCATTCGTCTGGCATAGCCTATACACCTACTGTACTGCACTTTTTTTGGGGAATCATGTGTAAAGTAAGGAAGAACATGTAAAATCCCTGGGACTGTAACTCAGCATTACTACCCTTTGCAGCTCCAGACCACCTAATGTTATTAATATTTCAAAAACACTGAATTGGACCGCGGCTATGTTAAATTCCCAAAATAAGAAATCATAAGAGACAAATGTTCTCACACTATGTTACCTTACTAAACCAAAATAAGCACAGGAATGGCAATCATTTTGACTTAATTTTTTACTAACTTATTATTGGCACTTATTTATTAAAATACCAGAATAGCGACAGACTATATCATAAAGATTTAAAAGTATCGAAAGTTTTCATTGTTGTAATACATTGGGTTAAATTACTGTCAACAGTAATTTAGGAATGCATTCACAATAATTTATAATGGTATCATTTGCTCAAATAGTAATGAATGGCTTTGTGTAATTGTTATTCAAGGCTAAGAAACCTTATTTTTTTAACCATAGGTAATTTAATAAGTTTAGGTTATTTCTGAATATAAGTTTTGAAAGATTGAGAGATTTTTCTGCCCTGGGGTGTTTGTCTTACCGATGAATCTGTTTGTGCTCTTTGGCGAATGCCTTTTGCTCCAATGACTAAATCCACCGTCAGGCTCCAGCCTTGCTATAAAATGACAGCAACAACATGACATCCCCTTATCGCTTAGGCCAATGGTCCTCAACTCAAGTCATGAAGGACCACTGCTCTGCACATTCTATTGCTTTCTCTGATCCCAGCACACCAGAATTAACTAATAAACTAATTAACAGCCTTTTCTTAAATGAAGTGGGTGTGGTAGAGCAGGGACAACACTTAAATATGCAGGGCATCGGTCCTCCAGGAATAAGGTTGAGAAGCACTGGGTTAAACCAAAGTAATTCTCAAATGTAAATAATTTAATTAACCAGATGAGCTAATACACTAATCAATCTCGATTAACTCAATTAATTAACCAGTCAATTAAATAATTTGCTGTTTTGAACTCACCACTAGTTCACAAGGGAAAACCTCTTCGTTAAAGTTAATGAATTCACCAAAGGTCTTAAAGAACTTGACCATGCACTCTTCCTCTTTGAGTGTGCCATATTGTTGAAATGTCTGCTGAATCAGCTTCCTCAGCTGCTTCGGCTAAGGGCAAACAAAGACAAAAAAAACAAAGCTCTCCATTCAGTCCAGCACAACTACTAAACCCTGATAACTGCTGAGCTTACAGGCAATATTATGTGAATACCTGACCATTACATCATGTGTTTCATGAACATCTCATTCCAGATTTAGTATAATAATCTTCATTATTGTGAGTAGGCTTTCCACTAGAATTTGAAGTGTGGTTGTGGAGATTTGTGCTCATTCAGTCAAAAGAACATTAGCAAGGTCAGGCACTATTGATGGGTGAGGAGTCCTGGGGTGCAGTCAGTGTTCCAATTCATCCCAAAGGTGTTCACTAGGAATTTGACCATAGGATTAAATCTAACACAATGTGACACTAGGACACCCGAAGAAGATGGACTTTAAATTTGGCCTTGTTTGAGCGCTACTGATGCTTGCTTAATGTTGACTGTTCATGTATAAAATGTATAACCAGGGATATTATAAATCCTCAAAATGGTATTGTGGCACATTTTTCTGACATTACAGTCATGCATTAATATATACAGTGTATATATATATATATATGTGTGCTTTTTATCTGATATGCTTACCTTCATACTGTCAATAAGTTTCTGTGGGAAAAAAAGGTCTAGCCCAACATCTTTCCTGGAAGAAATCATAAAACACAATTTACCTGTTGCCAAGATACAGAAAATAAAAATACATTTACAGTACATGTGGTGTAACTGATCTATGATCTATGTAAAAACAAATACCACAGTCCTGTTACAACCTTCATTTTCTATGACAGCATATCTCAGACTTGTCTTGGACTGCTTGGTTTTATATATTAATACAAACATTCTAATACATCACCATATTTGCACAGCAAGTGCTCAACATAAACCTATTAAACAGATTAGTACTTAAACAGATTAAAATACTTGTATTTTATCCATTAATTTTAATTAATGTATAAGTAGGAATGTACACATAATAAAGTTTCACATGTGGAGGAATTAGTGTTTCTGGAATTATTTAACAGTTTCAACTGTAAAAAAAAAAAGAAAGAAAAATGTTCAGGCTTTTAGGTTTGGCAAGCTGCACATTTTTGAGGGGTGTTCAAGTAAAACCTGGACATTTGCTTGTGCAGAATAACAAAATATGTCATTTCTGCAAGGTAGCGGCCAGTTATCTATTAATTTTTAAGGATCAGGAGTTCCATTCACTAGATGTTCACAGGAATGACTACAGTGAGCCACCAAGCCACCTTGGTTGGGATCGTCATTCAGGGATGTAAGGCATTCCTTTACATCCATTTAAATGTTTTACTGTGGCTTGACTAGAATCGTATCACCGTATTCTGCTCAAAGTTTGCTGTAAGTTTTGCATCTTTATCACAAGCCCCTGGTTGACTTGAACGCCCTTTGTAATTTCAAGAACTACAAGTAATTCTATGTGATAATAACTATAAACTTGTTCAATTGATGTTGCACATCATTAAGCATAAATTGCAAACTTACTTTTTACAGAGTAATTTTTTATTTAAACAAAATGGCTTTGACATACAGTAACAGGAATTTTCAATTAAGAATTTCAAATGCTTAAATGATTTATGACTTACTCTAACAATTCAAAATTCGACTTCTTCTCAAGGCCTTTAGCATTCATGTCTTTGTAAAACCTCCTGCCAAGAATAAAGAAATGACATAAAATCAGCCATAATGAAGAAAATTAAATGAGTTTTTTTAAGTAATAGAATTTACAGTGAAACCTCGAATTGCAAGTAACGAGGTTTGCGAGTGTTCCGCAAGACAAGCAAAGATTTTTAATACATTTTGACTTGAAAAACGAGCAAGTCTTGGTTTACGAGTACTGAGTATCAAGTATCACGCATGTGCTTCTTGTTTTGACGCCAAGCGTCCAGTGATCACAACTGAGCCAATGTTTTTTTCTCTTTCTTGCGCTGCGGAATTGTGGGTAATCGTCTCCCCTGCTTGGTCTTAGTGCGCGTCTCTCACTGGTATAATCAACATCTGTCCACGCGTGTACTGTGACCGTGTGTGTGCGCGTAAAACATATTTTAATTCATGTTTGTAAGCGCGTGTGTACAGAGCGCGTGAACTGTTTCTTATAACACACGTGTGTGCGCGCGTGTAAAGCAAAAGAAAGTCTCATTAGAGAGTTTAAAGATCCATTTTTATTTCTCTCTGTATCAGCCTGTCATTATGTGTGTACGTACGCGTAATTTGACACCGTGCCCCTTCACACACACACTCGCCTTTAAAGGTCAAGTGCAGGTTAATTTATTTTATTTTTACTTTATATTATTATATTAATTATTTTTATGTGTTTATTTCTTTGGGTTGTGGAATTAATAATTTGAGTTTCCATTATTTCTTATGGGAAATTTTGCTTTGATTTACAAATGTTTTGGAATATGAGCCCACTTCCGGACTGAATTACGCTTATAATCCAAGGTTCCACTGTATTATATAAATGCATAGATTAATAAGCATTTATTAATATAACAATTATGCATGTAACTGCTTTACAAAAATGGCTTGGGAGGCACCATTAGTCATACCTGATCTCCAGACAACCCAACTGCAATGCCATGCCATCACTGACTTTACTAGAATACTGCTGCATGTAGTCATTGCGAACCTGTGCCACATCAAGCACCAATATATTAATATAACAGTTATTAATAAATCAGTCCCAAAAAAGAAAAAGTGTTGGTCTTTCTTGAGTTATCATGCTAACCTGGTGATAGAGATATAACAGTGAAGTTCTGTCCTCTTTAAACTTCTCCAAGAAATTAGCAGGTATATAGCGAATCCTCAGGTCATATCTGAAAAGCAAGAGATAACGATAGAAAAAGACAGATACAACTTACATAAACCTACTGACATAATGAAAAGATAATTTTGCTTTGTGATAGTTATTGCATTATTAACAATCTAATAACTAAAATCTGTTAACAGATCCTAGAATTTTGAGGTCTCCAATTGCTTAAATTGTTAGTTTAGAGATATTTAGCAATTGCTATTTCCTTGTTTTAGGTTTCTTTTGTTTGCTTAGGTTTGATCGGTTATCCTGTAAAGCATTTGTAACTACAGATACATGAAATGTGCTATAAAACTATAACCACTGTGAATATTATTTCACATAGATTTCTGTGTATATACTGTGCATTGCTCCTCACCTCCACTCAGCCTCTAAATGGAGTTTTTCATAGCGCTGCTCCACCTCACCTACAGTCAAATCAGGATGCAGCCAGTGATACTCCTCAGATTTCAGATGTTTGAGTCTCAGGCCAAAGCAAGCTGCATTCTGCACATTGGGGCCCAAACGACCACTAATCAGGATGGACTGGATGATGGCCTGGTAATTGTCAAAAAAAACAATAAGTTTGTGTCTACTTAGAAATTGGTAACCTAAATTCAATAGATCAACCAGTAAAGGTTCTTCCTGCTAGGTGTGCAGGTGCAAATTTAAAAAGCTACATATAATGATTCATTTCATAATGTCATGTTAATATATTTATGTTACCTTAAAATAAAAATTTATAATGTGTCCTCATTGTTCAAAATCTGAATTTAAGGGTGGTTGTAACATTCTACCAGCAGAAATATATGATCATGTACATTGTCTGAATCCTCCAATGAAAAGTCTGATATTGTTTACAAATAAAGAGCATATTCTGTGTTTTTAGTTATAATTCATGTTGTCTAAGAGCCTTAAAACAAGAGATGTTCAAGTCAAATCAGGACTGTGATAAAATTTCTCATGGAAGGTGTAAATCTGACTGGCATTTACAGAAGACTTCAAGCACAGTACGGTGATGAGACTCTAAGCAGTAAAACATCTGAATGGTGCAAATGTTTTTAAAAAGCTGTATATTCACTAGCTGACATCCCAGCCGAGGTGGCTCAGAGCCCACTACAGCCGTTCCCTTGAATATTCAGTGAGTGGAATCTTACTGATCCTTGAAAATCCTTGAACTTGTCACCAACTTACGGAAGAGAGGCATCTCTCTTTGATTAATGCTACACAATTATTCTCGAACAACACTTGCACATTACTTGACTCCATGGCTGGGAGTTACTGCCACATCCCCTATACAGTCCTGTCCTCACTCCATGCCATTTTCACATGTTTGGGCCATTAAAGAGTTCCTGAGGCCACCATTCTGATCATGGTCGATGTAGCAGGGGATTATATAGCGAAATAATTTCTATTCTCATAACTGTGTTCTGTTATTTTACATAATCAAAAATCCCGGTTTGAACTGAACAACCTTCACAGTTCTTTTATCAGTTTACAGGCAGTAAGTGTCCCTCACTTTCTGTAGAGAATAATAAGACAAAAATGCAGCGTGTTTTGGGGAAAATGCAAAACCCATACAGAAACAATATTAATTCAGATTTTACACAGCCCAGACACTGAAGACGCTTTCTACAGTATAACTTTAGTTTCCTCACATCAATCTTCACCATATTAAAAAATTATACCTAATCTTATATTGGTTTCCACCATCCACAGTACTTGTTCCTTTACATTAACCCTCGCTCTGGGAGAAAAAGAATTAGTACACTAAAAACAATATTAAGGTATTTACATTAAGGGCATAATTTAAACTTAAGGGCAGTATGTCTTCTCAAGTAAAACATGTAAGTTGAACAAATATAAATAATGGTAAACCTTTGTACAGAATTATGGACATTTAAGAATTTTATTTATTTTAGTTGAAATTTGGAATTAAATCAATATATAAATCAATATTCCAAAATTGTTTTCCTGTGTGTGTATTGCATATTTAAACAGGTCTGTTGTATAAATATTGCTACATTACAGTAATTACATTTTAACTAATTTTGTTTGTACTTCAACCTTTTTTAGACGCAACACCCTAAAAATCTTCATTCGCTCATGGGAGAATTATTTCATACCAATTTCTAGAGAAGAGTTCTTCCAGAAAACATTTCTTGCACATTCCACCATCTATTGACTCTTACCCTTATCTGCCAGGAGCTATCGCACTTGACAAGTTTGAAGTTTTTCTGGTTGTTGCTGCTGCTGAAGCATACTTTAAGTATTTTTACAGGACCTCCCGCTCCAGCAAAAGCAAACACAGGGGTTTGTGGCCCATCCGTTCCTGGGCTTAGCACCTTCCATGACAATGTGCTGGTATCACCTGCCATTTTGAAAGCTGGTTTTATGGCAAAAAGCACACCATCACACCCACTTCAGGCCTGTGGAAAACACATACACGGAAAATGGGTTTAACATGCTAATACTGTTATTTCTGGCTGTTTGTTCTTTACATTGCCAGTATAATTTTATTCTTCAATCTGTTGATTATCTAACAGAACTAAAAGAAGAGGAACAATCTATGAATACACAACCAAAGACACACACACCCACACATAAAAAAACACCACCACTGAGTTCTGGGAAATTGTGATGTGAAAAAATAAAAAATAAAAAATACTAAAAGATGTCATCTTCCATGTAGATAACCAAGCAAAATGAAACAGCTGAAAAATGCAGATTAACTGTTATTTGTTTACCTCAAAGGGTCCTTATGCAGGACTTAAGAGCTCATAAATCCCTCAAGCCAAAATGTGCATGTTTGCACAACTCTGTTTTCTTTTGCTGACCTGTCAGTTTCACTCTTTCGCATTAAAACATCCCTTGAAAACATTTATGATTTATTTCATATTCATAAAAGTACTGATGGAAGTATACGAGTGGTGTCAAGTCAAACCGGGACTTTTAATTGTGCAGAATAACAGATCAAACACTCCCTTTATTTCTCTACATAATACCCTGCAACACTATTGCACTTATCCCAGCGTTTCACTAGTGCCTGGATACCATCAAGGTAGAAACTTTTCTCAGCATGCCAGAGCTATGATTCGACTGTCAGCTTCTCATCATCACTGCTGAAACATTGGTCTCTCAGGAAATCTTTTAATAGCCCTCTCCTTTACCTGAAAAAAAAGGCCTGGTTTGATCACCAAAGGTGTTCCATTTTTGCAGGACAATACACAAACTCATACTGCCTACCACACCACATGCACATTACAGGAACTCGGCGTTACTACTACATTGCATGTACAGTACATCCTGACCTCACTCCAAGCCATTTTCATAGGAGTGGGGGATTATAGGAGTTCCTGGGAGCCCATGAAGCAGGCAGTCCAATCATGCCTTTGGCATACTGAGAAAACTTTTTAACTTGATGGTATCCAAGTACTAATGAAACACTGGGATAAGTGCATTAGTGTAGCAGGAGATTATACACATAAATAATGATAGTTTTTACTCTCATAACTGTGTTCTGTTATTCTGCACAATCTAAAATCCCAGTTTGACTTGAACGCCTCTAGTAATTAATAATGTCAATATTACAGATAATTATTGGTCTTAATCCAGGGCCAGGAATAGGCACTGCTTAATGACATTGCATGTACAGGCCTGCTTATGTAGTATGAAATGCCTGAACTTCTGCAAGAGGCACTTGGCACCAACTGACTCTTAAAGCAAATGAAGTAGCTTACAGTACGGTGGAAAGTTTGCAAAAAAAATCTTCTTCTTATCTTGAAAACCATTTTCCAGACAATACATGAACACTTGTTTAATCTCTGCCCATATATTTTTTTTCACAACCTATGTGACTTGTGGTTCACTATGAAAATGACGTCACTTTTCAATAGAAGGGTTTCTAATAGAACCCTTGTGCTGTTTATCCTGATGATACACTGTTGTCCAGAAATATAAACTAATCAGTTACCAAGCTAACAAGATTATACTAATTATGTAATTATGGTGTAACACATAATAATAATAATGTAAAACGTGTTAGGGATTGGTGGCAATCTCATCTCTCAACAGGACACAAGACTAGCTGCAAAATTTAATTCAAACAATCTTGAAGAGCCCTATCTCCTCACAACCTCGCAGAGTAGATGACTTGCCTAGAATGCTATTTGTACTGTCAATGTTTACATTCATCAGCAGGGGTTGTTCCCGGGTTGGGAAGGGAATAGTATTCTGTGAGTCTGCACTGTGTTTGTGTTTGTGTGTGTGTGTGTGTGTTGTAAAGAGTCCCGCCTTGCTGGTTTTGCAAGCCTGAGGCAATGAATTCCTCACTAGGTTGAAGCTACATGTTTTACCCTCACAGCTTGTCATACTATCTATAGAATCCATTGAGGGAATAACCAAGTACTATTCACAATGCAATTAAGTCAAGCTCTTGCACTACAAAGAGTACATACAGTACTGATGTTACTGATGCTTTTATGTGTTTTATATGTTATATTTAAAATTATTCATTGTAATCAATTGCTTTGCAAAGATCAAAATGATCTTTTATCCTCCCACACAACATATACCTTCTTCTTCTTTTGGAGAAATTGAAAATGGTAACACATGAGTGAGATCTGACCTCATAACACATACCACTTTTAGAAAAGTGCACAACTCACACACACAGGAAATGAGAAAGACAAGTCGAAGGATTCTCTACAGAACAGCTGAATACCATTTTTGAAAAAGTATTAAACAAGAATTCTAATTTCTGCCTTCTGTATGATGAAAGAATAAGCAACTATTTTACTGAAAAAAAAAAACATTATTGAAATCTAGCTAACTGTACCTTTCCTGGGTCTGTGATTTGACTTTAGCTGAGAAAACAGCTAGATGACATTTTTATTACACTGTATTACGCATGCAATATTCTGTGCCTATCGCTTCAGTGGCATTTTTGTTGCACGGTTCACATGAGAAAGTTTTTTTAGAATCAAGTCAACATATAATGATTTAAATGGTTATTTTAATGAGTAAAACCAAAAAAAAAAAAAAACACTGATTAATACAAATGAATGAATACTTTATAACAAGAAAGCATGCATACCCCTTTTTATCATCACCACAGTAAATTGTGAAAAATAAAATAAAATGATAATCACATCTTCAGGTGTCCTCTTGTTTGTATAGAATTTCCTAAATCCGATCATTGTTACCTCACAGGCCACTAGTTGTTCATATCTTGATGC
The DNA here is from genome assembly GCA_028570985.1 of Heterobranchus longifilis. Taxonomy (NCBI): domain Eukaryota; kingdom Metazoa; phylum Chordata; class Actinopteri; order Siluriformes; family Clariidae; genus Heterobranchus; species Heterobranchus longifilis. The sequence continues at coordinate 2,689,967 of JAOVVB010000035.1, read as the reverse complement.
CTCACTATTGGCATCCATTTTAAAATTAGGTGGACATACTGTACATATATCCCTCCAAAGCTGAATGAAAGGTAATATTTTTTTATTTAGATCATATAATAGCTGTTGTAGTCAGCAAACTGTTCAAGTTAGCTTGTTTGCTAAGTCAAAGTATGTCTAGAGTAAAAAACGTCTTTACTCTTTCACAATTTGAGCTTGCTAATAAAGATAAAATAGCTGTTTATTTGGATGTGGTTGCCGCAATATTGTGCAATAACTTAAACTTTCCAGAATACAGTGAAACCTTGGATTGCGAGTAATAAGGTTTGCGAGTGTTGCGCAAGGCGAGCAAAGATTTTGAATGAATTTTGGCTCGAATAACGAGCAAGTCTTGGTTTACGAGTATGGAGTATCATGTAGCACGCATGCGCTTCTTGTTTTGACGCTGAGCGTCACGTGATCACAACTGAGCCAATGTTTTGTCTCTCTCTTGCACTGCGGAATCTTCTCCCCTGCTGGGTCCTAGCGTGTCTCTCACTGGTATAATGAACATCCGTGCACGCGTGTACTGTTTACTATAACACTGTGACCATGTGTGTGCGCATAAAACATATATTATTTTGTGTTTGTAAGCACGTGTGTACAGCGCGCATGTACTGTTTCTTATAACACACGTGTGTGCGCGTGTGTAAAGCAAAAGAAAGTCTTGTTAGAGAAGCTAAAGATCCATTTTTTTTCTCTGTATCAGCCTGTCGATATGTGTGCGCGTGCGTCATTTGACACCGTGCCCCTTCACACACACACACACACACACACTCTCTCACCTTTACACCCCCCCACCCCCTCTCGGCTTCACACACACACACACACACACACACACAGACACACACACTCTCTGCTCT
>JAOVVB010000035.1:2677305-2688986 GCA_028570985.1 Heterobranchus longifilis | reverse complement strand
CTCGGCTTCACACACACACACACACACACACAGACACACACACTCTCTGCTCTACACAGAAACACTGCTCTGTCTCGATTCTTTTCAAAGGTAAAGTGCAGGTTCATTTGTTTGTTTGTTTTACTTTACAGCAGTGATTCCATTAGTATGCACTCACAGGAGTGTCATTAGTGATGTTCCTTGCTAATAACTCCAATGTTCCACTTGTAATACTATTACATGAACAAGAAATTCTGTTTTGTGGATAAATGACTAAATCTGGAATTACTTTGTCCCTGCGGTACCATTAACCACTAAACCCCCAAAATACTGTTGTCTCCAATCAGACCGAGCTCTAGCCACAACCTACAGTACTTAAAGAAGCTAGGAATAAATGAACCCTTAGCTTTCTTAATAAAGCATATTATTTTGCAGAGTGTATTTACGGTATATACCTTAGGTGAATATGTAACAACAGAAGGAAACTTTTTTCGGCAGACGGTCATGTCAGAACTTGCTAAACGTGATTTAATCAAGTTGCTGCAGGCAGAAATCTCACTCAGTATAGAAAATATTCCGAGTACTCCAGCACCTGACCTTCTATGAGCCAACAGATAACAATGCAGAACTATAAACGGTTTAAGGTAAACACAAGACTGAATGACTTTGTGTTGTTCTGCTAATCCTGTCTGATATCACGTTTAACAACACAATAGGCTACAGAGACTAAGCCTACTTAGACAAGCTTCAGTTGTTATTAGATGACAAGTTGTTTAAAGAGTGCAGAAAATACTTTAATGCTCCAGGAAAACGACAGGAAAGCTTGAGTATCATTCAAAATTTTTTTTTTTCTGTACTAAAATCTACTTTATGTGCTTGTTCTTAGGGTAGTACCTATATCTTTAGTCATACAGTAGTACAGTACCTTTCCATCTATCCATCTTGGAACCTTTTGTAGCTCAACTAGAGACGGTGAAGGCCAATGATGAACATTGTATTTATTCCTTTTTTTTTTTTTTTTACAACCGTGTTCACACACTACAGGCAATTTATAAACACCAATAAGCCTAATCTGAATGGTTTTGGACTGTGGGAGGAAACCAGATTACACAGAGGAAACCCACCAAGCACAGGGAGAACACACAAACTCCATTTCAAGGCAAGAATCGAACCTGGACCCTGATGGTGCAAGTTGACGGTTCTAACCCCCGAAGCCACCGCGCCGGTTAGTCTGTGTGTGTGAGATGTGGTAAGGTGCATAAAATGTTACCTTTAATGTATTTACTCCAAGGTCCAATGACACAATCCGGTTAAAAGAACACTGGATTCACAATACAGTATAAAAAAAATGCATAGTTTAGGTATCAGGATCGAGAATAGAGAAGGAAAGTACAGTTTAGTACTTTTATATCTGAGACTGCAGTAGGTTGTTGGCACCAGTGGAATGCGCAGTGCAGCAACCTGGCCTGCGCAGACTTGTCCCGAGAGGAGCACTATATACTATACATCAGGGAAATCACAGAATTATTATTATTATTATTTTTTCAGAATTCGAATGAAAGATTATGTATGATCGCAGTGTAAAAATTGCATTATGGGAGAAATGTTATATCCAGGACGGAGAGGAGGACGTTATGTATGTTCTGTGCAATCACAGCCACGCATGCCACAGGCACCTGACCGATTTAATTGGAAAAAATAACTAAACTCTAATCTTAAATGCTTGAGTGTGCGCACTTTTAAGTCATAACAGATTGATGATTCACTCACCTTGTATGCTGCCCTCAGTGCCGATCATGTCATTAAGCGAGTCCTTCTCAGAGGTGCAACTCTTCTTTTTTCGTGTTCAGGTAGATGGAGGTGAAATAACTCGCAGACCACGCCTCGGCTCGACTTGCCCTTCGTACTTCCTCGTTCTCATCTGCAACTCGCTCCAACTTTATTGGGGGAGGAGATGAAAACTTTACTGCCGCTTCTAAAACGTTACGTTTCTGCGTCAAATGAGTAAATGCACGTCTGTGTCGCAAGTTGAAACATAAAAAAAAAAAAAAAAATAGTTTCGAAAGACACAAAATGATAGAAGTCGTTTTGTAAATGAAAAACGTTTTGTATATGCTGCAGGGTTGTAGTTTAAAATCTGTGTCAAAGCAAATATGCAAAGATTGTGCAAGCAGTCTGGCAGATTTCAAACTAAGGTGTCAGGGCGAATGTTAAGAGATTGTACTGGAAAGATCTCGAGCTGTTCAGGAGATATGGAAGGGGCTGAAGGTAGTTATAAAGGCAAAAATAGGGATATACATGTTTTGAAGGAATATTTAGCTAAAAAAGAATTGATAGGCTATTAAAATGTCCTTAAAGTTGACATAAATGATTAGAACTTCCATCAATTAATGTAAAACACCGATTTAAGTGCAACGTCAGCCTTAGCCACAAACATCTTAAAGTTAAACAATACTGACATCTTGTGGCAAAAATAGGAAATCACCTGAGTTGTTTTTACCTCATCAGGTTATTTGTTGAATCCAGAATGTCTACCGGTTCTCTATACAACATACCCAGTGTAGTAACTGACCCACACAAAAAGGACAATAAACTCTTACAAAAATGCACTATGGTACTACTGCAATGTTTTATAAAGGTATCTGATGGCAACACCGTAGATTAAACTTTGCCTCAGTATTTTTCATATACAATTGCAATGTATCATGCTAAACACAATATCTTATTACATTTACTGTAAATAATATTGTTGTACTCTTAATATACTGCTAATAACACTATAAAGTCCCTTTGGTGTCCACATCAAAATCATCCATTTATAGTAAACATATTACAAAATAATGAAGTTCTGAGGTTTTATTATAAATGACCGAACATTTAGACACATTTCAATACAGTTAAAAGTCTCCTCAAACATGTTTCCCTTATTTTATACCATTTTCTTTCAGGTGTAACTTCAGAGAGTGCAACAAGTGCTTGAACAATACAAAATTAAAATGCTTTTCAGACATTCTTATTGTTCTCCAAACATTTAAAAAAAAATCATTAGATTTTCTATTTTATATTAATGATGCATATTTTCTATATGTCTCTGAAATTGGTGTCCATACTCCCAGCAAACATGTCAATGCGGGTCCAGTGAAGGTCCATGGGATCATTGTGGGCAGCCCACTATGGGCCCTGTTACTGCTGTGAAATGTGAGTCACATGTGGACAACATAATTAGGGGCTCTGATGGGGGCACTCATAGGGTCCCAAAAGGGCAAAATTACTGTGGGCCCTGCATGGGCTACAGCATGTGACATTTTCAGCATGTGAGCTAATCTCGTACCTTGCCACACAGTTTCTTGATGAAGTAACTATTATCTGACACATTTCATACACTTGCTTTTTGTCTCCAGTTAGATCATAACCCTGAGGGTGTGGGATCAATTGAGAAAGCAAGGGGTCATTGGCTTTTGGATGAACGGAACAGGCATACTGTATACCCTGAGACTGGGAAAAGTCATCAGGTCTGCTTTTTCTAGAAGGATGATTCATTGTTCCCTGAGACAACTGAACTGCATTATTTATTTAAATACAAGCATAGCACATAGCTCGAATCTAGTGAAGACATTAACTTCTATCAACAGATCATATTTCTTTATCTTACAATCAATGGAACTGAGCTAAACATTCAGGAATTGTTATCCCTTTGAGATTTTACATGGAAATACTGATGTGCTGTGTGCTATATGAATATAATAACTATAATGTCTGAATCACACTGTATAAAAACTGTATAGAATTTTTGTATTACAGTTTCCATTCACTGAAACTAAGAGGCCCAAAACTGTTCAAATTCGACATTGCCCCTGTGCACAAATTAAGGTCCATAAAAACATGGGATGGGGTGGAGAAGCCTGAGTGGACTGCACAATGCCTTAACCTCAATCCTACTTAAGATCTTTGGGATGTGCTGGAACGCCAACTGCACCCTAGGCAAGAACTCACTTATGCTCATGGGGGTGAATGGGTGAATCCCCCACTACCACACTCCAAAATCTATTGAAAAGCCTTGCCAGAGTAGAGGTGATTTAAATTAGATTTTAAAGACAATTATGAAAATCTGCTGTTTCAAAAATTTATAATCATAAATGCAAACATTACTTTTCAAATATTAACTTAAAATACAGAATAATGTATTTCAATGAAGGCAATCTACTATACATGATGAATGCTGCACAACAGCAGCAGCAACAAAAAGCAGGTGTTACAGTTAGACTCTGCAGAATTTTTTTTTTTTTTTTAATTACCGTGTAGTCTTTACATTCTTACTGCATTTTATGTAGCAATGTTTATTTTAGTTTTTTTAAGACATCGTTGCTTTACAGCATTTCTTTGCACATGTTTAAGACCTTTGCATATTCAGACATCATGTCTATTTTTTATTTCCATGTATAAGTTAAGCTAAAACTTTACAGAAAAAATAAATAAATCCTACATTCTAGTTTAACTTGGCAGTGTTCAAGCTGTACCCTCTTTCTATCTTTTTTTTTTTATTTATTTATTTTCCCAGTTTTTGAGCTTTGGGTGTATTGGTGCTGGTAGTAGCCTGCATATGCTTCAATCACAACTGTTGCATAAACAGAAGAAAATACAGACAGATCACTAAGGTTAGCCTAAAAATCTCTCTGTGTAAATTTAAAAAAGCTGTTTCACTGAGAAGGGAAAGGAAAGATCAGTACATCTTGCCCACAGTGGACTTGCTCATTGTGGGCAGTCCACTGTGGCCCCTGTTATTGCCATGAAATGTGGGGGCTTGTGGGCTTACTGTGGGCAAGACCACAGAAAATTGTCTACCAAAAAACTTACTCTGCTGGGTGGACACATTGTCCACATGCAATCAATTTATAAAAAGTTTTGAAGCTTCACCAAGATCCATTTCTAACTGCATACAGTCTACATAATAAAGTTAATATGAAGTTAAATAGAAAAATCACAGCTGATTTTTTTTCAAAAACATTTTATATTGATTATTGACTCATACATAATCACAATATTTTCAGCATGTGACAGTGAGCTAAACATTTACCTACTGGAGACTTCTATCAACATATCACATTTCTTTATCTTACAATCAATGAAACTGTGCTAAACATTCAGGAATTGTTATCCCTTTGAGACTGTAAATGGAAACACTAATGTACTGTGCACTATATGAATATAATAACTATAATGTTGGAATCACACAGCTGTATAAAATATTTGCATTATAGTTTCCACTCACTGGAACTAAGAGTGGAACTAAGAGGCACTGAAACACAGAGCCTTAACCTCAATTCTACTTAACATCTTAGGAACGAACTGGAGTGCCAATTGCACCCCCAGCCTGAACTCACTAATGCTCATGGGGTAAATGGATAAATCCCCCACTGCCACACTCCAAAATCTATTGGGAAGCTTTTCCAGAATAGAAGTAATTTAAAATAGATTTTGGAAGCAATGATCTACTTTTTACAAAGTAAAATGTTAATTGTTACAAAAAAAGTTTTGTATTTCAATAAACGCAATCTACTATATACAATGCATGCTGCACAACAACAGCAGCAGCACCAATAAAGCAGGTTGTTTTAGTTTAGTTTAGTTTTTTTTTTACTGTGTACTGTTGAGATCCTTATGGTTTAGTTGTATTATTTTAAGATATCTTTGCTTTTTAGCATTTCTTCGCATGTGTTTAAAACCTTTGCACTTTCACACATCATGTCTATTCTTTTTTTATTGCTATGTTGTAAGTTAGGCCAAAATACGCAGAAAGAAAAACTCCTACATTCTAGTTTAACTTGGCAGTGTTCAAGCTCTACTCGCTTTTTTTTTCTGTTTTTGAGCTTTGGCTGTGTTGGTGCTGGTAGTAGCCTGTATATGCTCCAGCTCAGACTTCAATCACAACTGTTGCATAAACAGAAGAAAATACACACAGATCACTAAGGTTAGCCTACAAATTCCTAAATCACAATTTTTACATAAGCTGTTTCACTGAGAAGGAAAAGATAAGATCAGAACATCCTCAGACTTATGTGACATTGAGAGTTTAGTAGGTGAAACATTTCGCAATTTTTAGACATTCTGTGAGGAAAGTCACAATTACTATAAAAACACACAAACCTCAACTCTTTCCAAATGACCCCAACCCTAGAAACATAAAATATAAAAATGCTCCACTTGACAGCTTGGATAGGAGTATTAAAACCAAGTAGGGTTGAATATAGCATTAGCTTTCTGAAATGCCGTCAGTTATACAGTCATCAATATATGCAGTGACCATTGTTAAAAGTGCTATATAAATAAAACTGAATTGAATTGAATATACTTTCCTAGAGTGAATTTAGGTCATTCAACCTTAAATTTTTTTTCACACACAGAACAACACAATATAGAAAAAACAGAAGGCATCACATCTTTTTGTCATTTGTGGTTTTTATATTTTTACTGTTCCTATTTTTGTCATTGCTAATGTAAAAAACAAACAAACAAACAAATAAATAATCAATTTAAAATCAGGATAATTTGCAAGAATTTAGTGAAGATGAAAAAAAAATTAAGCAATTTGAAGCACTTTTGTGTCATTCTGACCACCAAATGTATTTGAAGATTTGCTGTTCAGGAGTTCATGAACATAATTTCAGTTTGTTCAATTTCTTTATCATCTCTCTTCTCTTGGTTCAGATGTTATAATCAGGAGCTGAAATATACTGGAGTAAGTGTTTAACTGCAAAAGTGGACATCTTTACCATATCATTATTATTACTCTCGACAGAATAAAAAGGAGAGGACAGTCACTGTTTCTTCTCAATCAAATTGTGTAAGAATAAAACAAATAGAAGCATTGTGGATTTGACAATTTGAGTAAATCTGTAATCAGTATAAATGTATTATTATGTACAGTATTATGTATATATAGTAAATATAGGCATTTTCTGTATTTGAACAGACAACAAGGTAAGAGTTACAGTATTCAACAAAATGTAAGACAAAAAGAAAGAACGAAAGCAATATGCTTATGCTTTACAGCAGACAATGATATCACCATCAAACTGCACTGGGAGACAGTTCTACAGTACAATTTAACCACCTGCATACCATTTCTGGTATGCAAACCCCAGGTAACTGTTATTTAGAAAACTGCAAAAATGCAAGAAAAGTTATATTTCCAGGAGAAAGACAGACAAGATGATTTCCTTAAGAGACTGTTCACAGCAAACCATCACATGTAAATACACTTGTAATAATGTATCATTATTTTTTATTTATGTATTTATTTATTTATTTATTTTCATGACAATTAATACAGGAAGCCTTTGTTTATCAAGTAAATGATGATCTGGAGCCTGCACACAGCTATGACACATAGCTGAATCAACCATCATTTGATTCAATATTATCCTCTACTGAGCCAGAGAATGTGATATAAGGAGTCAGAGAAGCAAAAACATGGGATTTCCTCTGAGAGGAGTGCAGGATGTGTGCATCAGTGTGTGGAGAAGATGAGTGATGCCCCTACCTGCTGCTAGAATTTTCAGCTTCTCTTTCTGCTTGCAACTTTTTTTTCTGACAGCTGGGCATAAAACACAATGTTCAAACCTACTGACTAAGCTGTTCCTAACCTTAAATCTAGATATGCACCTTGACTTTAGCTTAGAGATCTTGCTGAGCTAAAACATGGTGTGAGATTAACAATGAGATTAACAAACATGGATGAATGGGGAATATTATCAGACATTAGGGGGAGAATCATGAGAGTTCTGCGCAGTGCTTGCTTTGTGCTAAACAGCCATGCAAGTCAGTGAAGTGGTAGGAAGAAGACAGGGAGCTGATGGTGGGTGTAAAAAGACGGGAATTTATTGATGGTTATACCTAAAAGGAAGGTGAGCTTTCAGGCATAGTATTTCTCCTAATCATCAGGGGTCTAACCGTGGGGCGGTTTTTGTTTTGGCCGCAAATTAATGTTTAATGTTCATTAGACTATCATCTTGATGATGAGCAGACATGCTTCTCTAATTGTGGTCAGTTAAACTCCCTATTTATAGGGATTAAATAGTTGAGTTAATAATGAGATTATTTTTATTTATATTCACTCGTTTGGTAAGACCTTGCAGTACATCTCCTTAATTAATGTACTCATTAATTTAGCAGTAAGTAAGCATGCGTTACCGTAACAGTCATTCCAAGATAACTAACAACAACAAAAAGCTACTACAGTATGCTAACTGAAGTGTAATGATAGAGTAACTCATGTTAAACGACATTGACTATACATTTTTTTTACTACTTGATATCCAATTTGGAACCACTTTGTTATGGATGTGAGTCGTTTCCCAAGTGAAAGTGGGACTTTGGATTGTGCAAAGTTACAGAGCACAATTATGGGAGTAAATGCTACCCCTGCTACACTAATGCATTTATACCAGCATTTCACTAGCCATAAAAGCAGAAAGATTGATGAGCATTGATCGGACTGCCTGCTTCACATCTGAAATGGTGTCCTTCCAGCTACACTTTCAATGGTCCAAGTATGTGGAAATCGCTCCAAGCAAGGTTGGGTCTGTATGGGGGATGTGGAAATACTGTAACTCCCTAGCCTGGAGCTCATCCCTGAGAACTGAGGGCACATAGTAGCCCTAATGTAACCATAAGGGTAAATCCTGGATGGGGTGCCAACCAATTGCAGGGCACAAGCACACACATTCACACACCCATTCACATATACCAGGACTATAGAAGGAAACAAGAGGACCCAGAGAAATCCCTTATTATTAAGTCCTTCCAATATTACCATTCACTCAACATAATAGTTTATTGTAGTGATTAATACTAATTAAAGAACTATGGTAAAACTCTATTATCATGTAAGTACTTAAGCATTGATTAACTACAGAAATATTTTGAAAAGTCACCAATACATTTAGTGTAGAAAGTTAAAGAAAATCTTTGACCAAACTATTTCACACTATTACATATTTTGCCTTACACTGTTTCTCCCACTAACAAACTAGTCAGAGACATTACACCCCTTGCATCATTGATGTATTAAATGCACATGCAAACACACATGCTCTATAGACAAGCAACCCCACAAATTAATCTAGCTGAGCTGTCTCTAGACATCACTGTTTCTCCCCAGTGCAGGGTCATTTAATTGCCTCGAGTCATAGAGTGCCCAGCCCACATTACAGAGGAGGACATCACACCTGTAGTATCATAGTCTCCAATTACAGCCTCCTCTGCCTTTTAGATAGCAGTGTGCTTGTTACTGCTTCTACTGTCCTTCAATGCACACTGGGACATTGTAGCTACTTTCTACACATCGTCATTTAATTAGACTACATTACAGCACTGACAAGCTGACAGACACAACCTCCAGTCCTGTTAGACATAGTTGAACTAATGATACTCGCCTAGGGGTACACTCAGCCTCCTGTTTAGAGGGATTATACAATCCATAATCACATACAGTAGCAGCACACACATGCACATACAAGGAGACTTGTTTAAGGTGAACATCCTTATCTGTGTGCATATTAGGAAAAATATACTGTAGGGTCTAAAATCTGATATATATTATCTCTAAATATAAGAGATACATAGTTTTTAAGAAATAAAAAAAACATAAAACATCCCTATATGTGAGGCAGTCTGGGAAAAATGTTGTCCATTGCTAGTCAAAAAATCTGAAACATGACCAGTCTTGACCAGGGGGCATGGTGGGTTAGTGGTTTGCACTGTTGCACTATTGCACTGTCCAGGGTTGGTGACTGGGGGTTTGAATCACAGTCTGTGTGTGTGGAGTTTGCATGTTCTTGTCATACTGGGTTTCCTCTTTGTGGTCTCTGCTTTCCTCCTACAGTGTAAAGACATGCGGTGTAGGTTGAATGACATTTTCAAATTGCCTATAGTGTGTGACTGTGAGTGATTGTGCTATGCAATGGGTTGGCACCCCATCCAGGGAGTATCCTACAGTAAGTTCCCTGAGATTCCCCCCATGACCTTATAGAGGATAAGACACAATGGATGGATGGGTTTTAATGGATGGATGGATAGGTTTTAACATATATACATAATATATATATATAATTTTATTTTTTATTTTTTTGCCAATAATATACTTTGACATTTTCACTAGGAGAAAATAAATATATTTTACCCAAACAACATGGGAATTCTTCTTATATATACTGTAGGATAATTTCCAAGCTTTTCTTGGCATCTGATAGCAAAGAACATATTTAATAAGGCACTACTTTATCAAATACAACAATAAATGCAGTCAGTCTGTCTAAAGATGTCTAAAACTTTGTTTGCTGAGTGTGATTTTCTCACAATTTAATAAAGATAAAAATTTTTTTACAGTACATCCAATAACAAAATGGACATAACCAATTAAATTTGTAATCAAGTGCCAGCTGTTAAAACGCCTGTGCTGTTACATCATCAAAATGAGAAAATGCACACTATACATAAACAATAGCAAACAAGTTTAAACATTTTTATTAATAATAATAAAAAAAAGTCATTAATAACAAGACACCAGAACAAGCAGAACTTGACTGACTGAATTCTTACAGTTATTAGCATGAAGGCTTGTATTGAAATGATCTGTGTGAATTTTACACCGGTGGTGAGACAGAAACTGATAATCCAAAGTGAAATCTCAACTTAAATTTATGACTCTAATATTTTTAAACATGATAGTTGGTGCAGGAACTTAGGAATTGTTCTCCCAGGCTGTTATTTTATAATTATATATTATAAAACAATACTGACAGCATCCAAAAAAATGCTATAATTACCTTTGAACAGTTGATATTAAGATGTGTCTGCTACTTATGCTCTGTACAGCCTTCATAACGCCTCTAATCTGAGGTGCTGTTAATTGGTGATTTTTGAGGCTGGTAACTCTAAATAAAGTTCTCCTCTGCAGCAGAGGTAAGTTTTGGTCTTGCTTTCCTGGGGTGGTATTTATGAATACCAGTTTCATCATGGTGGTTGATGGGTTTTGCAAATGCACTTGACAATACTTTAGTTCAAGCAAGAAATATTCCAGAACAGCTGACCATCATGTCTTAAAGTAACCACTGACGTGTTTTGTTGTCGTCGTTGTTGTTACTTAATTATCTAATTCCATATGTGTTATTTCGGTATTGTTCTATAATGTAGAAAATAAATCACTAGACAAAAAACAATTATCCTGACATCACTTCGTTACCATTGCATATAATACTGTATTTTCAGTGTCATGCTTAAGACGTATACAGTAAATCATCACTGGCTGTACAGTAAGCTGCTTATCTCCATAACTGCAGTGGCAAAACAGCACCAGATGGGGGGAGTACATTCTTATTTCATAAAAACACATCATAAAACAAAAATACAGTATAAGCACCAATTGTAACAAGCACATTATTATGACAACACATTATTCTGGGGTGAAATTTTGGTTCAGACTTTGTTTTATTTTTAATTACATGATTTGCAAAAAAAATGATGGCAGCATTGTCACATATACTGTACATAATAACCGATCCATCTGTTTGATGCCATGCTGCTGTAAGTCATGATCCATACACCCCCTGTGTCATGATATTCTGGAATAAAAGTAATAGCCTTTTTTTTTTTTTACTGAAATGAAAGTGTTGGGTCCCAAGCTTTTTCAGTCACACTCTGGG